>JANHMN010000001.1:212007851-212076595 GCA_030674055.1 Rhabdomys pumilio | reverse complement strand
TCTCTCTCTCTCTCTCTCTCTCTCTCTCTCTCTCTCTCTCTCTCTCTCTCTCACACACACACACACACACACACACACACACGCACATACACACACACACATACACACACATACTGACCCACAGAGATAGACAGACACACAGACACACACAGAAACACACACGCAGACACACAGACCCACCCACACATAGACACACGCACACAGAGACACACAAACAGACACACAGACACAGGCAGACACACACACACACACACACACACACACACACACACACACACACCATCTCTCTGCCTAGTATTACCCTGTGTAGAGAGACTTGTCTGGAGCACAAGAGAAGCTGAGGAGTTGAAACTTGTTGGGCAGCCTGGAAAGTCTTCTTTGTTCGCTGGACTTTGCATTGACGTGTGTAACCACAATCTTCCCTTTTCTTTCTCCAGCAAGCTCCTTGCACCTGGCTACTCGGAAACATACTATAATTCCAGTGGAAACAGGGTCACCACAAGCCCGCAAATCATGGTATGTATAACATCTGCTAGGTCCCTCGGTAATGGAGTGTGCCCTACAGACCTAAATACAGTGTCCTTGTCAGGCAAATAGGACTGAAACTGCTTTTACAGCCTTGGTGCTGTTTGTTTGTTTGTCTTGTTTTGTTTTCCCAAACAGCAGTAATCACTTAATGTATTTGTTTCACATTATTACATCTTACTAAGATTGATGGAGGATAGCCCCAGTAACCATTTCCAGCTTTCAGGAGAAGCAGGCAGAAGGAGCATGCATTTTCTTTAGGGTTGTTTTCTGCAGATGGATTCTGTAACGTGACGAGCTTAGCATGTCTGCTATTTTTAGCTCTTTACCATCATACCTCCTAATCTTGTGGTCTGTTACACTCAAGATGACTTCTTCAATACTAAATGTAGACTTCCATATTGCCCTAAGTACCTCCACTCTTGATCTGTCCCCCAGAGTCCCCCTCGCTCCCATGGAGTCCAAAAATGTGTGGCTGGTCATCCTCCTCAGCGATCCCTTCTTTGTTACAAACCTTCAAACCTTCTGGGCTTACATAGGCTAATGACAAATCTCTGCCAAGATAGAAGGGCCTAATGGGGAACAGCCACATAAAGAAATAACACTAGTATTTTGCTCCAAATATAATCATTGTGTGTTGTGCAAGGTCACTTAAATCAAGTTTCACTCTTAGGACAAACAACGTGAATAATACATAAGTTTAAAAGAGGGACCAAAGGTGACCAGTTCTAATTGGAAAAGTATAATTTTTGAAGAGAAAAAATATAAGTCAAATGTTCAGAGAAATCAGTTTTAAACTTAGATAACTACATTTTTTTTCTAAATAGTGCTCAGCTATTTTATACTGTGTCAGCAATACTAATATATTATAATAAAATATAGAATACATTTTATAGTGCATAATGTTATATTCTACACTATATTTATGGTAATAAATAATGGTATATTATGGAAATAATATGGTATATTTATAATATATAGACTGCATAATTGGTGGTTATTATCTTTAAAATTTGAGACAAAATGCTTATATTTAATTTTTTAAAAAGTCTCTAACTTAACTACTGAGCAGCAGAAATTATTCCTGTTCCAAGATTTCAAATTCAAATTGGCTGTAGAGTCTAAGAACTCTCAAGAATTCCCTTTACAAAATGCCTTTTGTTTCTCTTAGGACAGCTGTTACTACCAAGGACACATCATAAATGAGAAAGTTTCCATGGCCAGCATCAGCACATGTCAAGGGCTACGGTGGGTGAGACTTGAGGACTATTTCCACATCTCATTGATGCAGACTTCATGTTTGATAAGTCTGAGGACCCTCAAATATAATTACTTATATAATAAAGTTAAGTGTGATTCCTAACAGCTACAAAATTTTGAAATTTTGTATCAAAACACCATTTCTTTTTAAAGCACGAAATTTACGGAACTGAACTGTCTTCAGTTTTGTTTTCATTCCTGACTCACTTTTATAGTCCGCCTCTTTGAGGGAGTGTGTAGTTCCTCTTCTTTCTCTCTTCACTTCTATTTCTCTTTAGTTTTTATTCTTACAAATAGTATATCCTTCTGCCTGTTATTGACTCCCTATATGTGTCTGTCTACCCTCTGGTATTTTGTCAATACCAAGAACTGATTAATTTCCTTTTCTGTACATCTAGGTGGATACCTTAAAGGATCTACATCTTTATGAGTTCTAAACCAAGCAAATCAATTGTCTCACAAATCCATTATTTTTCTTGTATCTTTGACCTCATAGATGGTGAAGTAATAACTTACTCAATCAGGCATCATGAAGTCTTTGAAGACTCCCTGGGTCATGCCTCCAGTCTCCACTTCCCTATCAAGCCCCTGTGATTGTATCTTCTAATTATTTCCTGCTTGTCACTACATCTGCCTTTATTGAAATATCTTACTTCAGCTACTTTCTACTTCCACTAAACCATTTGAAACAAAGACCCACGCTTGCTGTCTTCCAGTTCCAGAAACTCATGCATCTCCACTTCACATTAATTAGATATAATTGGATACATGTGTATATGCAAAATAAACACATATATGTTTCAAAAATGATTTCTACACATCCATTTTTCTCATTTTTGAATAAAAGGTTTATGGAGGAAGAGACTGCAGATCTTTACCCTCTGTTTTCAGTACAGTACTTAATTTAGAATGAGTCTCATTGAATATAATACAGGCTAATTTTAAATCATTGGAATGCTAAATTAGTTAAAGAATGAAAATACAGCTGAAATTACTCATCATTTGCACCAAAGCTAGTAAATATTAAAAGCAATTTAATGAGTAATCAGCCATTTACAGGGCAGAGTAGAGTGGAGTGGTCAACAAGTCAGCTTAGACGTCAGTACCAGGGTTTGTGAAGACGTTGGAAGTCTTTGTTGACTGCATGTGTCCCTATTCTCTTTCCACCCCATACCACCCTCCTGTTACTCATTAGGTTTTTCCATCTTACAGATTAAAAAGTGAGGCTACTTAGTTAAATAACATTACTTTAGATTCACAGCTAATTGGAATAGGCCTAGAATATTAATCTCTTCTAAGACTCCAAAATGTCCTTTACTTTTGAGGCCCCTGAAGTGTAGAGACTGAGTGAGGAAACATTTCTAGTGTCAGTAGCAGATACGCTGGGCTATTTTCTGGTCATGAGGACTTTCAGGACTCTGGCTGTACAGCTCCAAAACAAGACCATTGTGTTAAGAAATCTGAATACTTATGTTCTTCAGGGGTTACATCGGTCAAGGGGATGAAAAGTATTTTATTGAACCTTTGAGCTCAGAGAGCGTGGATGAACAGGCACATGCACTCTTCAAGGACGACCCCAGTGAAGACCAGGAGAGCAGCAACTGTGGAGTGGATGATACACTGTGGCTCCAAGGACTGCATCAGGACGTAGTTCTTCCTGCCACCAGGTTGATTGTGCGTAGGGTTTGTTTTGTGTCCTAACCCCTGAGTTCTAATCTTTTACCTTTTTCCTTTTCATATATATATGAATGTATATATGAATATATGTATGTATGTATATATGTATATATATACATATATATGTATGTATGTGTGTGTGTGTATATATATATATATATAAATATGTGTGTGTGTGTGTGTGTGTGTGTGTGTGTGTGTGTGTGTGTTGTATGTGCATGCATATACACAGGACCCTGTCTGTGTGTTTGTGGAGACTCCAGGTTGCTGTGAAGTGCATTTCTTAAATGATCCTCATCTTATATATTGAGGCACAATTACAATATTGGCTTCCAATGAACCCAAATTTTGTTATTTTTGGATAGTCTGACTAGCCATCTTGTTCTAGGAATCACCGTTTTCTGCCCTTTCTGTAGCTGGATTGGAGGTAGGCCACTACATTTATCCATCTTTCACAGTGATTTTGGGTATTTGGACTTCAAAGCTCACATTTTCACAGGGAGGGTTCTAGCTGCTCAGCCACTTTTCCAGCCTTTGGTTCTAATCTTAGTAGTAAGCTTGACTTGCACTTTATAGTCACTACTGAAACTAATAGTTTATAATTATATTCATGGTAAAACATTTCTGTACACTATGTACTGAATAAGAATCTGTGCATAAGCTGTTATCCTCAACATTGTCTAAGGGCTAAAAAGAAGCCTGAAATATAATATCTGACAGTCAGGAGTGGACAACAGTACCCTCTAAATCTCACAACAATGCACATGTGTAGGGACTTTTCTTTTGAAGTGGAAATATGAGAAATTTGTCCTCGGAGATGTTCAGTGAACTGGGAATGCAGTATCAAGCAGTATAAACACAGGGTCTACCTGTTGGAGCATAGAATATTCTTTCTTATGTGGAATCCTGTTATGACCATAGAAGTAAAAACAAACCCAGCTGTATTCAGCTGTGAGGTGTGTACTAAAATGTTTCTGTCATTTAACTTTCATTGCTTGATTAAATCTTCCAAGTGTTCTCACAATCCATAAGCACCAGGCAGACTGGTTCTAAGTAAAACCATCTAATCATCTAAGTTAAAAAACAAAACAAAACAAAAAATCCTAAGGTTGTTTCTCTTTGTCATGGAATTAAATTTCACCAACCTTATCTAGGAACCCAGATGAACTTGCTCTGGCTACATGTTTCTCTCAATATCACTCTAGTTCTGGTTGGCACCAGCCTCTGGTCTTCCATCTTAAGTCTTTGATACCCATGCAGAGGTGACCATGCTTTCCTGACATGCTGTTGTGTTGGCTTTCTAAAACACCTTTCTGGTCATCCTTTCTGGTTGGTCACTTGATACTAGAAGTCCTGATTAAACTGTTTTCTTCTTTTGTTTTGGAATTCTTCCCAGGTAATCTCATTTAATCCACACCTTTTTTCCCCTTCAGTGGGACTCAGTAGGGCTAAGCATGTCGCTCAGTTAGTAGAATTTTTGTAGGGTGTGTGGAACCCTAGGGTCCATGTCAGGCACTTTGTAAACCAGGTTCAATGGATGGTATTTGCTTGTAAATTCCAGCACTTAGTAGGTGGAGGCAATGCAACGTAATGAATGCAAAGCCAACCTGGGATATATGAGTCCTTGCTTGAAAAAAAAAAAGAAGGGGTGAGATCTAGGTACTGGCTATTGTTGTAAACATATTTTCAGTCTTGTAACCATTTAAATATTTGATATCAGAATATTAACATGGTAAAATAGAACTACTTGTTTTATGCACCAAATACGATATGCTTCGTTCCCAGTTTTCCCACCCCAGTTACAAACTGACACTATTTGTTACCAGTTGTGGCCTATGTATTGCAATTATTGTTGGTTTCTCTTCTCTTTCCTCACATGGTGTCTATCTCTTCATGTATTTCAGTTCTTTACTGAGCTCTCAGGTAGTGTCCCAAGATCATCATGACAATAACTTGTATCGGTCCTTTCTATGTCTGTTCTCACCTTAGCAGAATCTTCTCTCCTTCTACTAGGTTGAATGATGTTTCGTTATAAAATCCATCATGATAAAAATCCATGGACGTCTTTCCAATCATCACATGTGACATAAAATCCAAACCACTGCCATGAATTACAAATGTCTGTTTGATTCTGCCCAGCATTCCCTACATTGTATGTCCCCCCACCTACAAGGTTTACATTCCATTTATTCTGACAAAAAGACCTTTCCTTGTTTTTTAAACATATCATTGCCAGTTAACCATAGATTTTGGTGTTTTAGATTTTTTTTCTTTTTTGGATTATATTCCATTGTTTTCAATTCTCGGTTTCACATTTTTAGGAATATACTGTATAGACTATGCCTTTAAAAATGCTTTTTTCTAATTGTCTACTTTAAATAACTATCTAATCACACACCTTCAGTCACTCACTGAATCCACCCACAATACTAATTACACTTGATACTTACATCTGTTTGTTTGTCTCTTGTGAATTGCTATGCTGATGGACCAAATAGATTTATCTCTTCTAATCTCCTGAGTACAGTGAATGCATAGAAATTGGTAGTAAATATTTTCTTCCTATAGGAAATGAGAAATAAGTATACACCTTACTAGATAATATATAAGATTCTAAGGTAATTTGTTTCTGATGATGGAATCATAAAAATCAATCATTTCCCATCATTTTCTAACAGTCTGAGACTTGTCTGTATGCATGCCTGAATGTTATAGTAGAGTTAAAATAGTAATATTGTCTGTCTTGATTCTCAGATACAATCTAATACCTCTTCTAAGACCACACATATTAAATAAAAGATCAACAGCAAAAAATGCTGTCTTAATCATGATCTTCCTTCTGTTTCAGAAGGTGAATGATGGAATGGTGCAAGAGCCTAAGAAATACATAGAATATTATGTGGTCCTGGATAATGGTGAGGTAATTACATCAAATAAATGCATCTCACAAAATTATCTTGTTTATAACTGATTGTGTGAAATAGAAATGACCAGATCTATTTAAAAAGATCAAGAATATGAACCATATGGAGAAATTATTCTGTCTATGAAATTGATATTTGTAATGAAACTGACAAATGTTTCTTCTCAGAAATAAATGACTGACAGAAATAAATATGCATAGATCATATTGTTGACCCTAAAAACCTCTTCTCTTACTATCTTTAGAAATCCAAATTTAAGCTGAAATTTTCCATTTGAACTCTTTTGTCATGTTGTCATTGGTGAAGTTGTTCATTGTAATGTAGGATTCTACTCTGGGGGTAGCAATCAAATATACAAAAGCCCAGTGGATGGGATCTTTGGAGAAAGGCAACCCTTGGTAATAAATACCACTTAATTTATTTTCTAGGAAGACATTTTCTAATTGTGAGTTTCTAAACAAGTTCTCTGTGTGTTTAATGCCAACAGGAAAAATGCTTGAATCTCAAAACTACTGGGAAAATAACTATCTCAGAACTCAAATCTATGGCCTTGTAGTGTTGGACTGATACTGTGCATAGATTTGAAACATGTTGAACCATGCTTTGTACTATTTCTACAAGTTTAGGAAACCATAGAAATTAAATTAAGGCATATTTAGAATAATCTCTTTCTTTTTTATTGAGGTTTTGCTTGAGACAGTTTTGACACATACTCAAGGCTGTCCTTAACCATGGTCCTCTTGCCTCGGCTTTCCACTTCTCAGATTACAGGTGTGCTACCATGCATGGCTAAATTTCTGAGATCTATACACTCACCTGATATTTCAAGGGATAAAACATAATATTATTCTTCAAGTTCTTTAATTTACATTGAAAATGATTCACTTTGCTTTTAATTTTAAAGTGTTAATAACTGATAATTATAATCACTGTAAAATAAGTTAAACTGTCTTTTTAAATCTTCAAATTATATTAATTTCTATCAGCTCTTATTTATGTTTTCTCATTGTCTTTTAGTTTAAGAAATACAATAAAAATCTTACTGAAATAAGAAAGAGAGTGCTTGAGATGGCCAATTACATCAACATGGTATGATATATTTTACAAAATGTAAACACTTTGTGAAGGGATGTTCTTGAGTGCTGTTATGGATGAACAAGAATCTAGGAAGGAAAACAAGCCTCCTGGGACTATGGGTGCTATGACTTTTGAGGAATGACTATGAAATTTGCTATTTCATTAGGTATTAATACTACGTGTTCTTAGGACCAAACGATAACAAGTCAAGTTTTATTTGGAAGAATTTTATTTCCCAAGATCCACTTAAGAAAATACTGGTAACCAAATTCTAGTAGAAAATTATTTCAGGGAGTTAAAGTAAACAAAAAACAAAGCAGGCCAACCATCTGTGGAGCTGTAGAACCTCTCTTAGCCACATTTTCTCGTTCCATCTTGAAAATAACTCTCAAGAAGTTACTTAAATGCAATGTTCAGGAGCACTTTATCTGGAGAAATTCAATAATGCTCAGAAGAGAAAGGAAATGACATACATGATGGGTTTCGGAAAACAGGGTGCATTGAAAATATTTAAAAACTGACCTCACTATTATAATTCATTGCTTTGCCATGGGTTCTCTTTTGACAGCTTTACAATAAGCTTGATGCCCATGTGGCCTTAGTTGGAGTCGAAATCTGGACTGATGAGGATAAAATAAAGATAACACCAGATGCCAACACCACCCTGGAAAACTTCTCTAAGTGGAGGGGAAATGATCTGCTAAAACGAAAGCATCACGATATTGCCCAGCTAGTCTCGTATGTATAACTTTCTCTTTGCACAATGAGAGTGATATTTGAGGGTGTAGGTAAGATTTAAGAAGCTATACACAGATTTTTATTTGTTTGTTTTTTAAAACACACTCCAATGGGTCCTTGTTGAATATGTCTTTGCTTTGGGTCCGAGTAGTGTCCTTTTTCTTAAATATAGATAAGGCAATCATTGATTAGAAATCTGTTTTATTCAGTCTACACAAAAGAAGAACAAGTGTAGCTCATGAAGAGAGGAATTGAGACTCTATATTTAGAAGAACTGATTGACTTTAGCCTTGAGTTAGGGAAAGTTATAGAATCAAAGTAAGATTGAGTATTATGTCAAAACCCTACACTTAAGGCTATTTGCCTGAAAGAGCATTTAATAAAACCTAAAATAAATATAATGAATGAAAAAAGCCTTGTACTTACTTGGTGTATGAAATCAAGAATGCACCCCCAGCACAGGTTCATAGTTTTAGTGGGCATGAGACAGGAGAAAGCTGCCTCTGTGGACTTGAAATGGCTAGCAAATTTCCTTCCTCAGGGAACAGTTCATCCCATGAAAATGGGTGTCCTATGTTCAGTAGAATTAATTTACATTTTAAATTGATCATAACAAACCAGTTCAAAACGTGTGTGTTAATATAAGCCTAATTAGTATAAATATACATACATATATATATATACATATATACATGCAAATATATAGATACATATGTATATGTATGTGTATGCATATACATCATATATCTATATGTATGCATATGCATGTGTATGCATATGCATATACATCATATACGTATGTGTATGCATATGTGTAATTGTATACATATAGAGAGAGAGAGGGAGAGGGAGAGGGAGAGAGAGAGAGAGAGAGAGAGAGAGAGAGAGAGAGAGAGAGAGGAGAAAGCAAGCTCTAGGCTGTATTTCTGTAGATTTCTGTAGTATGGTCATTTCAACGTAGTAGGATCTTTAAAAAGTTTTTGGGTTCACTCAAACCAGCATTCCATGAAACTCAGAAGAAACCTGGACCATTGTGATCTAACCCTCAAGTGTACACAGCACCACAATGGATGTATTAACTCTTAACCACAATGATTTCATGAACGTAACTAAAATTCCATATTATAGGGCCCCACTTAAAGATGCTTATCAGTCTGTGAGCACTACAAGGATGACTCATTGAAAGACATGGTGGAGAATAGCAGACACAACTCCTTCACTTGGGAAAGTGACTTCTAGATTGAGACACATTTTGGTATGGAGTTTGTTCTTTAAGGAGAAATTTAGCAAGTTCCTGAACTATGATCGTAGTAGCTAGAAAACCTAAATGATTTGAATTCTCCCAAATCAGTCAAATTGCTGTATATTCATATATTACAGAGTAATAGCATAGAAAGATGAAAATCATAGACAAGATTTAAATGTGTAGTCAAAGGTTAAAGAAGTGATTTCAAAAAGGAAAAAATGGCACTAATTGTCTGTATGGAAAATTTGCTGTTCCAATTTTAAATTGTAAGTCTTACCTTTTACTAGACAAATTAACAAGATGCCTATGTTCAAGGATAACCAGATAAGAATATTAATGTCCAAATGTACTCTATTCATAGAGAAAAGAAACCAAAATAGATAATTACAGAATAGGGGACAGTGTTATTTTTATAAATGTTATCAATGTTGAGAACTGATAACATACAAAGGAAGAATCAAGTATTAAATCATCTATAATATGAATTTAAAATAAGTTACCAACATGATAAATCTTTAAATATGCCAAAATGCCAAAGTATAATTTCCAAATAAAAAGTATATAAAATCAGGTTAAATAAAAAGACAAAATATACAGAAAATGGAAAGTAAGGGGAAATTCTATTAATTTTCTCATTTTTCTTGTCAGAATCAATATTTTACCCCATTGATGTTGTTTAGTGGGAAAAACCAAGTTGAATCAACTAGTGGAATTAAAAATGTGAGAGGTGCTTAAATTTTCTGTAAGTGAACAAGGCTCAAAGCCTTGTGCAGGTGGCAAAAGAACATTGGCTAAGAAGGGCATTGTCAACACTGCTAATTAAAAATAAAGAAATTCTAAAAGCAAAATTAAAGCCAGTAAGATCCATTAACAAATAAATTCAATTGGTTCAAACCTGTTTCTGTTCAGTGCAGAATAGTTAACAACATAAATACTTTTAAAATATTACTCCAACGAAAACATTATGAAAGAACATAAGAATAAGTGCTTAAAATAAAGTAGGAAAAAGACACAAAATTTTAAAAAATTACATAACATTTAACTTATAACCAAACAATTATTTACAGGCAAACATTTCTTAGGACTAAAGGCCAAAAAGTTTCTTTGCTTGGCAGAAAATAATGAATAAATTTAAAGGGAAAATTTAATATCATGAGCACATGATAAACACTGGATTTTCTTAAATCCAAATGCTTGGATTTCAACTTCTGTGGAAAAGAGTATTGGAAAAATACCTCTTACTATTTCAAAACCCAAGTAAATACTTAAGCAATGGTTGGAAACTTAGATTTCTCTAGTACTTATTTAGAGTTCTAAAGGAATTCTTTATTTTTTTAAAGTTACTTTTCTCATTTTTCTTTCTGTTCCTTTCTTCATTATAGCTCAACAGACTTTTCTGGATCAACAGTTGGTCTAGCCTTCATGTCTTCAATGTGTTCTCCTTACCATTCTGTTGGCGTTGTTCAGGTCTGTTTGAAGATCAAATGATGGTTCTATGCATCTTCCAAATTTTTCTACCATATCTATAGAGAAGGTCGCTAGGGCTACCTACTGTCTGTTTCTGAGTATAATACAGAAACTAAATGGCAAATATTGATCTAACCTTGCATTCTAGGATAAGTCCATTTGTAATACATTGTCTTAATTTAAAATGGTAATGCAGCTTTAGGATCTCTGAATCTAGATTCAAAGGCAGTATCTGCTTGTAGCTTTATTTTTGTGTAATATGATTCTTAAAGGTTTTCCTTTTATAATAAATTTGGCCACATTCAAGGAGTTGGAATATACTCACCACTCTGGTCTTTTGCACTATAGGAATCGAGTTGCTACTATCTTTCCCAAATATTTAACAAGATTCACCAGTAAAACTGTATGTGACTGTGGTTTTCTTTTGATCAAATTTTACTGATTCATTGATTTATTCAGACTGTTCAGATTATACTGATTCTTTGATTTATTCAGACTGTTCAGATTATACTGATTCTTTGATTTATTCAGACTGTTCAGATTATCTTTTCTTGAGTAACCTTGGTAGTTTCATCTTTCTGGAAAAAATGTCCACATATTTCAGTGAGCAAGATTGATCGATGATATCATCACGATCGTTACCATGTCACTAACTTATAATCCTATCCCCTATCTAGTTACAATATCGATTGGGTATACCTTTTTGTTTCTCATGGCCAGTTACCATTGGTGTTTATCAATTTCCTTTATCTTTACAAAGATCATTGATGATTTTAATGGCTTTTTCTCTAAACCCCATTGACTCGCTCTTGTATTAATAATTCTCTTCTATTATTACCACATTAAATTTGTTCTTCTTTAATGCAGTCAGTGCCTCACCACTATATACTGTTTTGTACACTATACACTATACAGTACACTGAGCAGATGTTGTATCGTTTCACCTTAAATACTTCATACCTTTTTCTTCTGGGCTTTAACTCAAATATTATTTGTAGGTGTTGCACAAAAATTTTCTATTATTACTTTTACACATTTGATTATACTCTGTACAATTTTGATTTTGATATTGGTGTTTAGTTAGTGGCTCCATATAAACAGACACAAAATTGTCTCTTGTTCGTGTTCTATAATTGTCAATAATATCAAGGTAATCTATAATGCTGTTTGGGTCTATTGAGCCTTAAAGGAGAGTAGGCATTGAAATATATAAACATAGTTGCTAATTTACTCATCTTTATCTTTCAAGTGCGTGTTTTTGCTTCATGGGTTTTGAAGCCCTGTTGTCAGGTGTTTAAATAAGTATAATCATCATCTCTCTGAAAAACTGATCCTTTCATTATCTCACCATTCTCACAGATGTTCATCCTTGAAGTACTGATTATTTGAGAGTCCACTTTGTCTCATGGTTGCACTGACATTTTGGAATTATTGTTCAAATGATAAATTTATGTACTTACTTGTGTTCCTTCATATGTGTGTGTGTGTGTGTGTGTGTGTGTGTGTGTGTGAGAGAGAGAGAGAGAGAGAGAGAGAGAGAGAGAGAGAGAGAGAGGTCTTCAGCTGAACTGGACACCAGGAAGAGTATGTCTTCATGAGACATTTTCCCCGTTATTATCCTTAGGATCACAGTAACTACCATCTTCGAGTTGCAGGAACAATGGCACATGAAATGGGTCACAACCTTGGCATGATTCATGACTACTTGAGTTGCAAGTGTCCATCAAAAGTTTGTGTAATGGAGCAGTCACTAAGGTGAGGGTGTTGGAGATACGTTATGTGTCCCTGGTTTTGATGTACTGTGGTTGCTCCTATCCTTGAGGTCATAGTCATCAACTTGTTGAAGATTGCTCTTAGAATTAGAACAATCTTAGTAAAATCAACAAGCTTATATTTTTGTATCTTGACTATATATAGCACCTAATAATAAACAAAGGACAATGTCACAGGAACAAAGTTTTGTATGGGAAAACATTCAGAAGGTAAGAGATAACCCAAGTTTTCATAAGCCATGATGAAGAAGTGAGATAACCCAGGTTTTCAGGGGCCACCATGAAGAAGTGTGACCAAAAAGGCACCAGCTTTGCTCCTGGGGTAACACACAGCTCATAGAGCCTCTCAGCTCTGGACTCAGACACAGTGCCCACAGCCTTGGTGACATTTTTGTAAGAACACTGGATAGGTCCAGGCATATAAAGAATTCATAAGGCTAAATGGTATTGACAACCAAACATTACTGTAAGTTTTTTAAAAAATTCATTCCTTTTACTTAATTTCACTTATTTCCTAATAATTTAATATTTGATTCCTTTCATGGCAAACCTGTACAATACCAGCTGAATATAAATAAATAATTTATTTACATGCAGACAGTTGATTTGCCTGTATGTATGTCTGTGCACCACTTGCATATGGTGCCCTTGGATACAGGAAGAGGGCTTCATATCTCCTAAGGCTGGAGTTACAAACAGTTATAGAGCTGCCATATGGGTGGTTACAGTCAAACCAGAATCCTTTGGAGAATCAGCCAGAGGATGAGCTTAACCGTTGAGCCATCTCTCCAGCTCCGATACATAATTTAAAAGAAACATGCTGTACTGAAAATACTGAAAATACATCTCTCTTTGGGGTTAGGGCAGCTCATTCCTTTTTTACTTGTGTTATCTACAAGTATGTGTATGGTGCCAGAATATCCTTATATTTTTGTCAAATTTTCCATAAACTCAAAGTGGATGATTATAGGGAAAGAGTTTTTGAAGAAAAATCTAATGTCCCTCATCAGAAGAATAAATAGAGAAAAAGTGGTATATTTACACAATGACGCTGTTAACAATCAAACAAAGAAACAAAAAAGAATAAACAAGGAAAAAATGATAGCATGAAATGTGCGAGCAAATGGTTGGAACTAGAAAAAAAATCATTCTGAATGAGGTAACTCAAATCCAGAAAGAGAAGCATGATCAGCCAGTATCAGAGACCCTTCCTTTTCCACCACCAGAGGGGAACATATAAAGAGACCTAAGGCCAGACATAGTGAGAAATTTGGAACAACCAGTCCTAAATGAGATCGTATTCCTCCTCTCAAAGTTCAAGAAATCCGTAGGGGATGAGGTGCAAAGAGTATTAGAGCCAGAGGCGATAGAGAATATCAAGAAAACAAGGCCTCTAAATCAACATGAGCAAAGCTCCTATGAACTCACAGAGACTGAGGCAGCATGCTCAGGGCTCAGGGCATGCATGGGTCTGTACCAAGTTGTTATATATATATATATATATATATATATATATATATATATATATATATATATATACACATATATATATATACAGGCTTCCAGTGTAGGGTTTTTATAGGATTCCTTCATGTTCAAACAAGTGGGTCTCTGACTCCTTCTGTTGGACTCTTTTCTTCCTGTTGATTTGTCTTGTCCAAGTTTGATGTGATAGTTTTTTGTTTTATACTATTATATTTTATTTTGTTATATTTTAGAATTATCTCTTATAAGCCCATTCTTTTCTGGATGGGACAGGAAGAATTTGGAGAAATAAAAGAAGGGAAAACCATGATTAGAATATATTATGTGAGGGAAAAATCTACTTTCAATAAAAGGGAAAAAAAGAAACTTCTCACAGGAAAGAAAATGGAAAAGATATTTATATCTCTGTCTTACTGAAAAAATTTTCAGGCAGTCTTATCTTGAATGAATCTCTGTTTCTGCACACACACACACACACACACACACACACTTCCTCGTTTTTGTTCTTATCTTTATGCTCACTTTATTAGATTATTTTTTATGCTCCTTCCATGCAAAGTATCCGGTTTTCCTCCAGTTGTAATCTCTCCCAGATATTGCTGCATGATTAGCCCTCATCTTCATTAATAAGATGAAAAAATGACAACTTATCTAAGGGCGTATGAGTTCTTAGATCTTTGCATAAACATGAGTCCATTATTCCAAAATGATCTAGGGATGAAAGGATGGCATAGACAGGCCAAGGTGCATCTTTGTTCTTGTTGGAAGATCAGCAGGTACACTCTGAGGACAGTTTTCCCACTAAGTTGAGATGGTTTTGTTCACACAGGAGGGTGAGTATAGAAATGTAGATAGTCTCACACCTTAGCACCTGGTGTGTTGGATTTGACCTTTGAGGTAATTTGTAATTATCCTTGTTGCTAGTGTCAACCATTACTTCCTATATAGAAAGCATGATTGCACTGGTTTTTCTTCTTCTCTATCTACATAGGTCCCACATGCCCACAGACTTCAGCTCCTGCAGTCGTGTCAATTACGGACAGTTTCTTGAAGAAAAATTATCCCATTGCCTCTTTAATAGCCCATTGCCATCAGATATCATATCCACCCCAGTCTGTGGGAATCAGTTACTGGAAATGAATGAGGACTGTGACTGTGGCACACCCAAGGTACTTCTAGCCCTTTAAAATAATCTAGTTCATTTAGCAATTGCTAAGAATACATATATATTATGTAGGCCACCCTAAAAATGAACTTCTTTATCCTCCTCACTAGATCTCTTTCCATCCTTACTTTGTGACACCCCTCACCAATATGCATTTTGTGTCTTCATCCCTAGCATTTTGGTTGAAATTCTTCAGGTAGCTCAAGTGACTGTATGCTATTGAGCAGCACTTTGGGCATAGCAATATGGCATTATTTAGAGAGTAAATCCTTTGCTTTCCCAGGCTCACAGACCTGACTAGAGCAAGAGTCAACATCTAGACCTGGGTCTTACTTATTGACTCCCACACTCACTTGCAGGATGGATTGCTGCATCACATTTCTCACATCTGTCAAGACTCAGAAGTTGTCAGCATCACAACCCTTGTCCAGATCTCATCCTCTTCACGGGCCAGCCAGAATTCTAAGTAGGGTTCTGCCCTAACCCCATTATTACATTTAACAGGAGTGATGCATGATTTTTTCTGAGGATTAGCTTTACAGTGACTTCAGAATAAGATTAAAGATTTATTTATTCTAATTTCAAGAATGATCTTTCCCTGGTGGTATTTATTTTTAAATTAAGGGAAGTATTTTTAACTCTAAAAATATCGCAACAGTTGAAGTCTCACTTTTCAATAGGAATCTTGACAGACGCAATGGAAATTTTCTGAGGTTCTGGGTTCTCTATCACCACTGCAGAAAGGGTTTGGAGTTTGGATCTCTCAAAAACACCAAAATCAAAATAAATTATATTGCTTTCATGGGAGTTCAACTATTTGGCATTGCAATTTGTCCCTGACAAAGTGTTGGATCACATTAGTACTTATTCTGGAATATGTACTAGAATTGAATTAATGGACAAAGTATGCATGTCAAAGACTAATTTAATAATATTCAGTATCTATGTTGAGGATGGAATTGAATTGAAGATGAGATGGACGCATAACTGATGAGTTTAATTAAGTTAGATTTTTCTGAAAAATGTCTTTTTCCTTTTGTTTTTCTCATATTTTATCAAGAAAAAAGAACCCATTAATATTTATATGAAGGACTTGAGGGAAATATATTTGCTTAAAAGGATAGAAAGAATATGTCTGTTAAAATATATGTAAGAATAGGGCAGAAAAAAATCAAGCCACCAGCTGCTCAGACTCTTTCTAATAATGTCTTGGTTTATCCTGATTGTACTGAGGAGAATTTTAAATAATACAAAGTAATGGGTATACCTGACAAATAATCTATATTATAAATTGTACTAAAATAATACCCGCTTTCATCTGTGGCTGATATTTTCTAGGAATGTACCAACAAATGCTGTGATGCAAAGACCTGTAAAATTAAAGCAGGTTTCCAGTGTGCCCTGGGAGAATGCTGTGAGAAATGCCAAGTAAGATTCAGATATTTCATTTTTTATAATTATGATTTTTTGTCTATATTAATGGTTCAGTGATTATGTTAAGTCAAACAGGCAGGGCAGTGTTTTCCTTTGAAAATAAAGACTCAGTCAGTAACTGGGTACTTTACAAATTCAGCCAGATATCCAAAAATGCAAAAAAAAATATTATCTCATTTTCTTTTGAGTGAATGGTAAGTCTTAGGGCAGAAATTGTGAAAAATAGGATGTCTCCTGTTACAGGAGATATTAGAAAAAGTGATGCGTCCAGCTAGCTCCCGGCCTGGCCACCATGTTCCTACTCTAAGTTCCAGAACTAAAGGTGGCACTGGCTTGCCCACCACCCACGAGACACTGGCATGGCTGTTGCCTCTGCCGATCAGCTCCATGGCCTCTATGACTCTAGGCATGGCTCTTGGACCAACTCTGCCATATCCTTGAGGTAGATATAACAATTCCCAGTACCTGGTAGAAAAAAGACTCTTAATGCTTAAAGATTAACCAAATAGATTTATATATCAGCAAATATTCAATCCACAGGATGCCCACACAAATAGAATTGTTATCCCAATTACCTAACCTTGATATAAATAGCTACTTGAGACTGCTAGAGACAGGAGGGTGACATCCGCAGCTATCTTGCCTCTCTGTCACTCCCTCTCTTCTTCTTTGTCCTCTCTCTCCCCTAAACTTTTCCACTCCACCTCCCCTTCTACTGCCCAATCACCAACTCTAGCCTTTATTTTACAAATTAAGGTGGGCAGAATGTTCTCAAGAAGTCACCTGTATACTGATTTACTCCTTGTCTGCAGCAACCTCCCAAGAAAGCGGAATTCACATCAAAATACAGAACCAGGGTCCAAGACAGTCTCCTATTAGTGACAGCAAGGATAAACCATGAGGACATTATACCAACTGAATGAAAGTGAGACAAATGCTGCATAATATCTTGTAAATATAGACTCTAAAAACGCTGACTTTAGGGCTGGCAGAATTCAGTTGGTAGAATGCTTGTCTAGCATAAACCAGTTATGGTGGCTCATGCCTTTAATCTCAGCATTCAGGAGGTGGAGAGAAGGGGATCAGAAGTTCAAAATCACCACTGGCTATGTAAAGGGTTCAAGGCCAGCCTGGAATATATCAGACTTCATTTAAAAAAAAAAAAAAAAAAAAAACTTCATTTAACAAAAGAGTTGACTGTGCAGATACAGAGTAAAGCCACGGTTGTCAGTGGTGGAAAAATGAGGGGCTCTTCGCTAAGGGATACCAACAGGCAGTTACATGGGATTAATGGAGCTGGAGGTCTAGTGTGCAGCAGGCGCATGTTGTGAAAATAGTGGACACTGCAGTGGAAGTCTGCTGAGAGTGGATTTTAAATGTTCTCTCTATAAGCATACACATATATGCACAAAGGTAAATATATGAGGTTGATATTAATTTTCTGACCATAATAATTGTTTCGCTATAGAGATGTATACACACACACACACACACACACACACACACACACACACACACACCAAAATGCCACATTATTCACCTTAAATTCATACAGTATAATCTTTGAGAAATAAAAAAATGTGGTCACTACTTAACAGACAAACCAACATGAACAAACATGGCTCAAGGCAAGCCACTGGGAATTTCTCTTTCTGCTGCTTCTCATACCGCAGGGCATCCCTAGACCACATCATATTGCACCCGCTTGTATTGATGGATCTGTTAGAAAAGTATTTTAAATTGACTGGAGCTTTTTCCATCTTCAAACATGGCCCAAACTCACAAGCACATTATTTAAATCTAAATTCAAGTACTTGTCCTTACTACATGGAGGAAAAAGAAGCAGAGATCTACACTGGAGAGACCAGAGGGCACTTTACATGAAACATTTTTGCTTACTGGAAAACAGAATGGTTTGGTTTTAGATTTAGATTTAGACACCCAAAGAAAGAATGTCTAAATGATAAGAGAGGGTGCGAGGGACTCTGAGTGGTTTGTTTTAAGAGAACCAAGCTGGCTGGACCCGTGGGAATTACGTTTGGAGGGTTGGTAAACTCTGGCTACAGTTTTGGTCAGATCCTGTAGCTGGTATTAAAACAGTGGAAGTTGTTGGGTGCATGTGGTCTGCGCCTACTCACACAGCTAGCAAAGGATGGGCCTCCTTTGATTTGTTGAAGTGGAAGAGGAGTTTGTTTTAGTCGAGGTTTTTCTAAGGAAATAAGGGCAAATTTTATGGTACTGTTGCAACAGAATTCATATAGCAAGAGAGTACTTGGCTATTTCTTTTTTTGCAATATAACATTCCATAACAAGAGCTGACAAGAAATGCCCTACTCTGCAATGAAAAGAACAGAGGAAACTCGATGCCTGGGAAAGTCTTGAGGTATGCGGATCTGCTGTTTGCAGATCTGTCTCCCTTTCACTTCACTAGCGAATCCTGAAGTTACAGACTTAAATCTTGTAAATCATGACAAAGAAGCACTCAACAAAGGGAGAGATACAACTCCCTGCATGCCATCTGAGACATTGCCCAGTGTGCCTCTTATATTACAATGTTTCATATTGCGAATTCAAAAATTAATTGTTTGAAGACTCAGAATATTGTCTCAACATCAACACAAGTGATATGACATGGATCAAATGATCCATGTGCAAAAATGAATCACAGTAAAATTATCCCTGGCCCAGAAGACTAAACGGTTTGTTTGTGTTAATCTAAGGAGTCATGGCAAAAGGAAGGGTGACACATATTCTCTATTTCTGCTTCCTTGCAGCTTAAAAAGCCTGGGGTTTTGTGCAGAGCAGCAAAAGATGAGTGTGATCTGCCTGAAATGTGTGATGGTAAATCCAGCCATTGCCCAGTTGACAGATTCAGAGTCAATGGCTTCCCTTGCCAAAATGGGCACGGCTACTGCTTGAAGGGCAGCTGTCCCACCCTGCAGCAGCAGTGCATGGACATGTGGGGCCCAGGTAAAGATCTGGATTTGTTACTTCCTTTACTGTGACAAAATACCTAAAGAAAGAAACTTAACAAAATGAGAGTTAATTTAGGCTCCTAGTTCCAGGGGAAGTCCTTCAGGAAGGGGAAGTCAAGGAGGCAGTTGGCTATATCATATCCCCAATCAGGAAGCAGAAGAAGATGAAAGTCAGACTCAGTTCAACTTTTCCTTTTTTATTCAATCTGGGACTACAGCTCATGGATGATGCCACCCAGACTCAAGGTGGGCTTTGCCTCTTTAGTCAAATATGTCTGGAAACATCCTCATACATATACCTAGAAGTGAGTCTCCATGATGATCCCAACACTCATCAGGTTAATGAGAATGAGTATCACAGGAACAAAATCCCCTCTATGTCTACATCAGTCCAGTAACAGAGTTTGACTTTGGCCGAAGAGCCAAGCTATTCCATTTCTCCTAGAAACTGTGTCACTTCTCAAAATTATAAATAAGTACCTTTAACATATTGAGTTAGTTTTTATACATGAGTAAACTGTATTTACAACAAGTCTACCACTTCCTTTATCTAACTCTTCTTTAATTCTCAACTCCTATTATTCCTAAACTTCCCCACCCACACATACAACCTATTGAGTCCATTTAGTGTTGCTCATATATACATATGTTTAGGGTTAACCACTTAGTATTGCATAACTTATCTGGGTGCACATAAGTGATAAAACCTGATTCTCCCTCCCTCCATAGCCATTGGATCCTTTAATTTTTTCATCTAGGGGTGGGTCTTGTGGATTCTCCTATTTCCAATGTGTGTTGAATGATGTGATCATAATGCAGGTCTTATATAGGCAATGAGATTGTTGAGATTTCATGAGGTCATAGCCAGAAGACATTGTCTTGCAGCAGACATCTCAGTCCTCTGGCTCTTATATTTTTCTGCCCTCTTTTTTCATAATGTTCCTGGAGTCTAAGGTGTAGGGATTGTGATGTAGATGTGTGAAGGATAGGGACCCCATGGTCATTGTCTTAGTCAGGGTTTCTATTCCTGCACAAAGCATCATTACCAAGAAATAAGTTGGAGAGGAAATGGTTTATTCAGCTTACACTTCCATATTGCTGTTCATCACCAAACACAGTCAGGACAAGAACTCACACAGGGCAGGAACTTGGAGGCAGAAGCTGATGCAGAGGCCATGGAGAGGTGCTGCTTACTGGCTTGCTTTCCCTGGCTTGCTCAGCTTGCTTTCTTATAGAACCCAGGTCTATAAGACCTGGTAAGCCCAGGGATGGCACCATTCACCACGGGCTAGACCCTCCCTCCTTGATCACTAATTGAGAAAATGTCCTACAGCTGGATATTATGGAGGCATTTATTTCCTCAAGGGAGGTTCCTTTCTCTGTGATAACTCCAGCTTTTGTCAAGTTGACACACAAAACCAGCCAGTACTGTCATGCATTCTTTGACCATATAACTTGGATCTCTGTAGTAGCCTTTGTCTGCTGCGAAAAAAAATTTATTTTGAAAGCTTCATTGATAAGAAGATGCAAGATACAGTTGTTAATGGGTATAAGAATGAGTGTTAAGAATAAAGTTAGATGCTATATTGATTTAGAAAAAGTGATAATAGTAATTTCTTCTCTAGCGTCTATGACCTTTCCAGTTACAAATTATTGGTAACACCAGGCGTGAATTCCCTTGTATTGAACAAGCTATTAAGTCTAATTAGATATTGTTGGTTATCTCCAAGATAAAACTGCCATTATTGCACCATTGGAGAAATCATGTTGATTTGGTCGTTGTCATGGTCAAAGGAACAACAGTGCCCTTGGCAGCTTGCAAAGTACCTTCTGATGCTTCTGAGAAAAGAGTTCTAGGTCACAGGGACACATGTTGTATAATATCAGTTAAGAATGTGCCCAGGAGTCATAGAGTATTTATGAAATACCCTAGTGACCAGTAGTAGAAAATTCTCTTGGAGTTGTAGCTCAGAGGATATCCCATGGAATCCCTTCAGTATTACAGACTATTGCCACTACCTTTGGTTGCCTCCCAGAACTTGAAAGTAAGACCTATTGCTGAGTATTCCACACACTTCAGACTGGAACTGGAGAAATCAACTCCGATGAGGGCATTTATTAAGGCTAAAAAATTAAACATAGCAGATAAAGACAAAATTTTACTTTCAGATTGATAACTTTTTATTTTAACATCTGTGATGCACTCATTGCTTGAGACATACTTTTCAAAAATCATTTTTATCTCAAATTCAAATTTTTCTTTGCACACAGGAGTGACAGTAGTGTTGGTGGATGGGCCATAAGCCCAGATGGGAGACAAATTAATAAAGACCCTGTAGAATGCAGAATAGCCGTGAAGAAGCTAGTGAGATTTCCATGGTTGTTTCTGTCTACTGAAAGTTTAGTAGCCACACTAAGGAAATCATAACACAGGCAGCTGAAAATATTAAGCCCAAATCCAAACTGTATTCAAAAGCTCAATCAGAAAGTCAACTTTAGAGTATACAAGTGTGCTCACTTCTGTGTGAAATCTATAAAGGTATTGAACTCCTGGAAGGAAATAGTAGCAAACTGCTTATCAAGGTATAGAGAGAAAATAAAGAGCCATTGGTCCAAGGTTACAGAATTCTGCAAAATGAAAAAAGAACAATATTTAAAAAAACCCTATAATTTGTACTTTCTGGATGGTGTGTGTACACTGCAATGGATTGAATTTCTGTGGTCTCTTGCTCCATGCTTCCAACTTCTAGTTAAATAACACAGAGAATATTTATTCAAAAATAAATGAAGCTACATATTCCTAATAATATTTCAAAAGCGTCATTGCATGAGTGAAACCTCTCATAATGCCTGAAAAATATATTCAATAAAAACTGAGGACAGAAATAAAAAACATAATCTGTTATCTACAAAATACCTAGACTCAAGACACCTCCAGACCTTCTAACTGATCCTGGATAAGCTATTTTATACCCAACAAGACTAAGACACATTCCAAGGAGCAATGCCTTTGAGCCATCCAGAGGTACCCAGATGTGCTGGAGTCTAGAGTCAGTGATCCTGCTCACACTTATAGGAGCTGGTATTCTAAACTAAAGTCAATAACAAAACTGGTTCTGTTGGTTAATCTCACATATCCCTTGCCCAGCTTTACCACAGGACAGTTTCAGCTTGCCAGCCACCCAGGTAATGAAATGGAAACTTTTTAATAATTACAAAATCTTGGCTTCAGCTTGGCAGACTCTTTTTTAAAAATAATTATTTTTATTGAATATTTTCTTTATTTACATTTAAAATGTTATCCCCTTTCCCAGTTCCCCCCCCGAAACTCCCAACCCATTTCCCCTCCCCTGCTTCTATGAGGGTGTTCACACACCCACCTACCCATCAACTCCCGCTTTCCCCTAAACTGGGGCATCGAAGCTTGGCAGACTCTTTTTTTTTTTTTTTTAATATTTTTTATTGGATATTATGTTTACATTTCAGATTTTATCTTCTCACACCATTCCCCCCAGAACCCAGAAACCCCTTATCCCATCCCCCCTCCTGCCTCCACAAGGGTGTGCCCCCACCTATTGCCCCACCCCCTTCCCCACCCTCGAATTCTTCCCCACTTGGTGTTCAGCCTTCATGGGACCAAGGATCTCCTCTCCCACCCATGCCTGACAAGGCCATCTTCCCCTAAGTATACAGCTGAAGTCATGGGTGCCTCCTTTTGTGCTCCCAGGCTGGTGGTTTAGACCCTGGGGAGCTCTGGTTGGTTGGCACTGTTGCTCTCCTCTTGGGGCCACCAACCCTTTCAGCTCCTTCAGTCCTCTAACTTCTCCATTGGGAACCCTTGATCAGATCAATGTTTAGCTACGAGCATTTGCCTCTGGATATGTCTGACTCTGGCAGACCTCCAAGGAGACAGCTACATCAGTCTCCTGTCCGCATGCACTTCCTGACATTCATATCAGCGTCTATCTTTGGAGACTGCACATGGGACGGATACTAACGTAGAGTGATCTCCAGACTGCCCATCCTTGACTTTCTGTCACACACTTTGTCTCCATGTTTGCTCTCTTGAGCATTCTGCCACTCCTTCC
Source organism: Rhabdomys pumilio (assembly GCA_030674055.1). Classification (NCBI taxonomy): domain Eukaryota; kingdom Metazoa; phylum Chordata; class Mammalia; order Rodentia; family Muridae; genus Rhabdomys; species Rhabdomys pumilio. Next base: position 212,052,762 of record JANHMN010000001.1, on the reverse strand, counting down.
AAGTAGGACCAAGGCATCCACACTTGGTTTTCCTTCTTCATGAGCTTCATGTGGTCTGCTAGTTGAATCTTGGCTATTTCAAGCTTTTGGGCTAATATCTGCATATCAGTGAGTAAATACCATGTGTGTTCTTTTGTGATTGGGTTACCTCACTCAGGATGATATTTTCTAGTTCCATCCATTTACCTAAGAATATCTCAAATTCATTATTTTTAATAGCTGAGTAGTACTCCATTGTGTAAATGTACCACATTTTATGTATCCATTCCTCTGTTGAAGGACATCTGGGTTCTTACCAGCTTCTGGCTATTATAAATAAGGCTGCTATGAACATAGTGGAGCATATGTCCTTGTTATATGTTGGAGCATCTTTTGGGTATATGCCGAGGAGTGGAATAGCTGGGTCCTCAGGTAGTGTTATGTCTAATTTTCTGATGAACCGCCAGACTGATTTCCAGAGTGGTTGTACCAGCTTGCATTCCCACCAACAATGGAGGAGTGTTCCTCCTTTTCGCCTGGCAGACTCTTAACTAGCTCGTTTAAGTAAACTTGACCATCTAGCTCTATCGTACCATGTGGCTTTCTAGTTATCTTTCACTAAGCCTTGGCACCTGTTTCTTCCTCCATGGCTATCTGGCTAACCTCTCACCTCTGACTCTTTCCCAGAGTTCCTGTCTCTGCCTGGAAGTTTGCCTATCTTCTGCCTTGCTATACATCATTCGTCTCTTTATTAAAACAATAAGAAGGTGATGGAGAAGATGTTTACAAAACATTGAGACAGGTGCCCAGATGTGCTGGACACAAAGACAACCTTTACACAGTGCACAAGAGATTATCCCAGCATAGCTTCCTTAGATGTCAGCAATCCAAGGAAAGAAAATTCTACATGGATAAGTGAAGTTCAACATGCCCTGTATATTACCCAGTAACACACAAGAATGGTTATGTTTATTAATAGATTGGTTATGAAAAGATGGTTATGGTATTAACCTATGACTCTATTCCAAATCTTGTTACCTCCTTATCCAGGGAGGTAGTATGTTTTATCCATAGTTTTTTTTCAGTGCCTAACTTCAGTTGATATCAAAATTATTTATCGAATTAATATGGAGTGTACTTACTAGATATTGGATGGAGAAGACCATTAAATTGTTCATTCAAAGGTAGCCACCATAAAATATGAGAAAAGCAGATTTGTCTTCAAATTCCAAATACTGTGATTCATAAATGATTATATTTATTTTACATTAATCTGAAAAAGTTTATAACATGATTTCATAATAAAAAAATCAGTTTTAGCCTCCAAGATAATCCTGCAAATTGAAACTCATGGTACCAAAATATGTAATTATGTGATTATGTGATTATAATATAAGCAGATATTTCACAATAGTAAAGAAATAAAATTTTCTTTACTATTTTAATAAAGACTAAAATCATTTTCACTCAATAGCTCTACAAGGAGTGATTAACCTTTAACCTTCTACATTTGTGACCTGGCAAAGAGTTGTGGCAGGCATTAAGAAAGATGGGACAGAATTCTGCAAGGAGAAATGAGAAGGGGGGATAAATTTGGGGTGTAAATAAATGAAATAATTAATTAATAATAAAAGGAAAGATGAGACAGAAAGTTCACTTAACATCCCACATTGCTTGCGAAATATGGAAATGTTTACAGGGACAAAGATTTGGAAAACTAGACCACAGCCAAAGACACTGCTTTGCCCTCCTTTACCTTAGCCACTGAATTCAGAAACAATTGTTAGTGAGAATTTTTCTTCCAACACTGTTTTATATGGCAATGAATAATTGAAGAGGAATTTAAAAAACAAAGAATAAAGATGGGTCAAACAATTGAGTGTTCATTAATCTATTATCAGCCCCTCTTCCCTTGTACTGTAGGGTGTTTAAAGTCTGTGGAAAGCACAGGGATGTTACTGGTTGAGGAAAGATAGTGATGAAGGTGACGGCAGGCATAAGACAAATACTTTCAAAAAATATTAGAATCAGTCACTCAGGAGTTAGGGATTTTGATTATAATGCTTCCTTTGCTTATACATGAGATTATTTGCTTTCAGTATATATCAGTTTTGTTATAATAAGGAAATAATATGTTTCTAAGATCCAAATAATTCAGGAAATATAGTCACAAGTACTTTTATCATCTTAAATATCAAAAAATGAAATTCATTAAAAATGGTGCAATATTATATAATTTTTCTTGAATACAAAACAATCTTTATAAATATTTGCTTGGGTTTTTTTGTTAATTACCCATCAAATGTTTATCTGAAGTTTGCCAGTGTATAAGAGTTATTCATCATCGAGTGGGGCAGCTTAGATTCAGGGTTTGAGGGTTTGACTTGGGGAGAAATGGGTGAAACTGACTTCTGTATCTTCCTGTGTGACTCAAAGACAATCTTCATTTCCTTATTGATAATCGGAGACAACAGGAAGAATGGCTAATATTTATCACATACATACTACTGAATAGGCCTAGTTCTCACAGACACACACACATATATAACCAACTCATTTAAACGTCTCATCAAACCTATGAGTTATACTGTTGTGGTGTAGGCCATAATGACCAGCAGATATGTGTTTATGTATTTAAAGTATGTATGAAACTGTAAATAAACTTTAGGTTTGGGGTTAGCCCCTATTCTGTAGCTATCACAAGGTTTATCTGAAAATACCTCAAAGTATAAAAAGATTTGCAACTCAAAACCTTTCCAATCTCAATGATTTGGGGCAAAAAAATATTCAATCTGTACTTTTAATTCTAACTTTATGTCTTGTTACTACTTCATATTATTATATTTTCTATCTATTTTCTCTTCAAATATGCCACTTTCATCTATGCCTGATCTCAGGAACCAAGGTTGCAAATACGTCATGTTACAAGCAGAATGAAGGTGGGACAAAGTACGGATACTGTCATGTGGAGAATGGCACACACATACCCTGCAAAGCAAAGTAAGTGGCTGTATTGTTTAAATTTTCTCTCCACAGTCCCCACCAGGACAATGACACGTTTTCTCCCACATATGCTGTCATATTCTAGTTCAAAATAAAGTGACTTCTAGGCTAGGTAGATAGTTCAGAGGTTAAGAGCACTAGCTGATATCACAGAGAACTTGGGTTCAATTCCCAGTACCCGCATGAAGGTTTCTAACCACCTATAATTCCAGGGGAACTGAAGCCCTCTTCTGTCTTTCATCAGGGACCTGGCATGATACACATACATACACGCAGATGAAACAGCCATACACACACAATAAATACATCTAAAAATTTTTGAAAAAAAATGGACATACTTTAGGTACTTTTTTCAAGCTAGTTCTTTTCATTATGAGTTTCTGGGTAGAAATATTTTTATCTATAAAGAAAACAACCACTACAAAACATAAATAATTGTATTTAAATTTATCATGACATCTGCATGATAAAGATTATAGCAAGAAAAGTGAACAACAATTCACCCAAAGAACTCATTTTAATTTCAGTATTGACATCTTGGAAGAAAAAAAAAAAAAAAGATAAAAGCCACACCAGATGAACTTGAGAGTTTTGAAAACATTTTTTTTTTATTCTGTAACTTTAAGACAACCTTTAAATTCAACTTAAATATGTTACTTTATTTATTCATTTTGTATACATATATTAGAGTGTGAATGGAACAGTTATGGAAAAGGAACTATACAGCATCCAGCCAAACAATACGTGAGGTGTGTGCAGGAAGGTAGTAGGGCCAGTCTACCCCTCCTCTGTAGCCTTCGAGTATCATATTAGCCTTTTATAACTGTGTTAACAGCAGATAATGAGTGTAACACAATGCTCAGACATTTGACTCTCTTCAGTCACCACCTAGTCACCAAGTAGTCATTGTCTGTGATGGACATTTATCTCCACATTTTCTATGTCCGGTATATCATTACAATTTTGTTATGAATAATTGTCTGATTCCTGAAAAGCAGGCAGCAGAGTGTGGAATAGCTGTGCCTTCCTAATTCAGCACTCATATCTTCTCTAACCATCAGCAGTAGCAGCACAGTCTCATTCTCTCCCTTCTAGACTAGCAGCAATTGACTATGGTTTCATTGGCTTTGGCTTTCCTTACATTTTGTGCTGGTTGGCTGATGGCTTCCCTGCATGTTGGTCAGTTTAATCTGCAGGTTCAGAGGGAGAACTCTGAGTGCCATACTTAATGCTTTGAAATGTCAACAGACCTCCGGCTTTGTGCAGACTGCTCTCTTGTGGAAAATTGAGCCATTTAACTTTCAGACCTTATCTGAGGGAAGTAAACCAATAAAAAATAAACAACTTTCTAGATACCTTTGTAAGGTTGAAGATCTGCCCTTTGAGCATATTCTAGCTCCATCCCAATTGGGATCCCAAACTTAGCCAACTGGCAAAAAAATATTTGTAAAGGATCTATACTTGAGAAACAACATATTTCGCTAATATCTGAGTCTTCTATTCATGTAGAATAAGGGCACCTCATGGGTACAACTAGAAGCTATAAGGGAGATATTATTTATTAAATAGCCAATGTTGGTTTGCATTTGTGTAAAACTGAAATTTGGATCCTGGGATGAAGTTTGTAATTTGTTGTTGTTGTTGTTGTTGTTGTTGTTTACAGAGATGCCATGTGTGGGAAGTTGTTCTGTGAAGGCGGATCAGGTGATTTGCCCTGGAAAGGACTTACAATATCTTTCCTGACATGTAAATTATTTGACCCTGAAGACATCAGTCAAGGAATAGACATGGTGGCCAATGGAACCAAGTGTGGAAATAACAAGGCAAGTCAAAATTGTGCTTTGACAGTTCATTATCCCGCATATGGACCTCGATTTTAGCTCAATGTTGGTTATTACAAATTCTGTGATCACAGTCCACATGCTCCTAGACTGATAAAAGCTGTAGAGGAAGAAAAGAGAAAGTGAAAGAGATGGAAACCATTAAGATAACTGTTAACTCACACAGTAGTAAATTCAGAGATGTAAGAGCCTTCATGGTAAACTTGGTGATCCAATGCTACCACCAAGGACCAATGCTGTCTCTCCTTCCTTGCCTCCTGCCATTTCCAGCTGCTGTTGAACCCATTCATGTCCCATGCTCACCACCCAGCACTGCAGAAACAGGAAACACAAGGCCATTCCTTGTGGATCTTTTCTTTCTTGTTTTTTTTTCAAGATTATTTATTTTGTGTATGTGAGTACAATGTCATTGTCATCAGACACACCAGAATAGGGTATTGGATTCCATTACAGATGGTTATGAACCCCCCATGTGATGGCTGAGAATTGAACTCGGGACCTCTGGAAAAGCAGTGCTTTTAACTGCTGAGCCATCTCTCCAGTCTGTGCATCTTTTCATAACAAGAGGATGTTTTCCTCTGAAGCATAATATGGCCACCAACATGACATGAGTTTTCATTGTCAGAGTTTTATCACCCCGTTGCTTATAGGGTCAACTTGTAGTGTAGTAGTAAGCTGCCCTGACAAATGACTGAGAAGTACCAAAACTGACCTCTGTTTGTTTATGCTCACTTATTGGACTAAAGAAGGGCCAGAGAGCACATAGATACCTACCCTATTAATAAAGCCATGTCTGTAGTCATCTTCCATGCATTTAAACTATTCAAATTAACAACCACCCTTGAGCTCTACTTCAGTACATTTGGATTTTTACTGTTGAGCATTTCCCACGAGTTTTTAACACAGAATTTTACTCAAATGCAATCATACAAAGGAAGCTCAAATATAAGGAAAGTTTGAGAGCAATGCCACACTTCATACCCGTGATCACCTCCTGTCTCTCTTAGAACACCATGTTCACAATATCTTATTGCACTTGATTTACATAAGCTTGCACCCATCCCTTCAATAACATTTAATAAGGGCCCACCATGTCCTTAGGATCACATTATAAAACTTCATAAATATTTGGGTATGGCATCCTATTTTTTATTACTTAATACTCCAAGATTGTATTAGGGAAATATGATCAGATATACACTATTTTTCTCTCCCCAACTCTCTTAGCATCTTCTCCAACACTTCTTACTTATTACTTTATTATTATTCCCACTGACCCTCACCACCCTCCTCCTCATGCTCATAGTTGCCAGGATGTAGGAACAGACACAAGAAACCTACCAGTTGTCACACACTCAAAGAAGATGAATGCCATCATCTCCAGCAGGTATAAATTGTCAATAGCTCTTTAATAAAGGGCAAAGCCTGGAGATCATCTCCTGCCTCTATGCAGAAACTGTGGCTGGCTTGATCTTATGTAGGTCTTGTTCAGGCAATTGAACCAACTATACCACTCCTAGACATAAACATGAAAGAAATGTATATCCCACTATAGAGACATCAATAATAAACTCCACTTTATGTACAATAGCTAGGAAATGGAACAAACCTAGATGTCCATCAAGAGATGAATGGCTAAGAAAGATACAGTATGTATACAAAATGGATTGTTAGCTGTAAAGAAAAATGAAAGCAATAGTTTACAGGTGATTGGATAGAACTAAAATAAATTATCCTGAGTGAGTTGATTCAGGCTCAGAAAGACAAACTGTGTCAATTTCAGTACTTCAAAACTGGGGGGGTGCTCAATGAGTGACAACTCCTCTGATAATGGTAGAGAGCAAAGGAGAGTGCCATTTACTTCCCATTCACGGTAATTACTGTATCACCATGTGTAATGTGATTCCAGCACTTACTTTTAGATGTCAGTTACAGTTATGCTTGGTTCTATGATCATCAATAGCCCAAGAGGAATCAATGAGAGGAACTGTTAGACTAAATGAAGTACCTATCAGGAAAGAAGCAAAACCATTTTAAGGAGGGCTTTCAAACTAATTTATTATATAGTAAAAATTATAGAGTTTGATCTGTCTCTTTCAAAACCTGCTAGTGTTTTCCTAATAAAATGTTTGAGTTTGGTCACCAAGAGATGACTCCGTGGTTAAGTGCAAACATGTTGCTATTCCATAAAACCAACATTTGGGTTCCAACACCCACATAGCTCACAATAACATGTAACGTCATTCTCAGGGGACCTCACACTTCCTTCTGGCCTCTACAGGCACCAACATACACATTTCATTCACTCACAGATACAAGGATAAATAATAAAATATCGCAAATGAACACATCAAGACATCTGTACATAGGAACCCAAAGCTATTGTGACAGCATGGGCAAGACTAGTATAAGCTCAAGCCATGGAAAATTCTAACAGATGGAGGGAAGGTAGGCACAAAGCCCACCACTAGTTGAGGTCCCACTGGAATTCAGTGGCTACTGGATGAAAGAATGTCCATTTTCTCTAAAAGCATATCCCCCACCATGTTTGAGGACTGAACTGATGAAAAATTTAAGGCTCAATTCCATCCAGTTGTTGACCAGGATGAAATTGTTGGAAATGTTTTATCAAGCTCATGTTTCCATGTCATTTCAGGTATGCATTAATGCAGAGTGTGTGGACATGGAGAAGACATACAAGTCAGCCAACTGCTCCTCGAAGTGCAAGGGGCACGCAGTAAGTTTGGAAAGCTGGCATCTCCCATTTGTTGAGCCTTATATAGTTTTAGGTCTGTTGTGATGAAGGGAAAGAATACCTTACCTTCAGCACTTAGTGAGCAAAAGTTATTATGTGTATCTGACACTCTGGAGCACACAGCATGGGAAACTGTCTCTGGGCATCCATTACTGATATCCTTGTACATCATTCATATTTCATTGGGCAGATGAAAATTAGCAGAGCAAGGGTCTCTTTCATGTAAAAATCAACTTCATATGGAAGAATGGGGACTTGAAGGGTGCACCAAGTCTCAGGGTGACATTCACAGCATCCATCTTCCACTAGGTGTGCGACCATGAGCTTCAGTGTCAGTGCAAGGAAGGATGGGCCCCTCCTGACTGCGAGGATTCTGCCACAGTCTTCCGTAGGTAACACTACATATCCGGCCTGAGAAAACTGTCCCTTTATACCAAGTTCTTTCTATCTGTTTGTATTAGTTATTTTCCTGCTGCTGTAATTAAACGTACCAAAGAAAGGTGACTCAAGACATGGTAGGATTATTTGGGGCCACAGTTTAAGGGTGACATTTGTTATGGGGTGAAGTCATGGTGGCAGGGGAAGCATGAGACAGCTGGTCACATTGACTCCACAGTCAGAAAACAGATGAATTCTAGTGCTCACCTCTCTGCCCTTTTCATAAATATTATTTTATTACAGTTTGTTTCATAGAATGTATTTTGATTATATTCTACTTCTCAAACTCCTTCTAGATCCTCTCTACCTCCTTACTTACCCTGTTTCATGTTCTCTCTCTCTCTCTCTCTCTCTCTCTCTCTCTCTCTCTCTCTCTCCCTTCCCTCTCTTAAAAGTCAAAACTAAAGAATAGAGCAAAACAGAAGTAATACAAAACTTCACAGAAACACATGGACTCCATCTTGTGTTGACCAACTGGACATGGAGGTCTGTCCTGGAGTGCAATTAACATACCCAGTGAGACTCCATTTGAGAAAACTGACTTCCTTTTCCTAGCAAATGTCAATTACAAAAAGCTTCTTGGTTAGGAGTGGGACATTGTGTTTATATTCTCTTATCTCTGCTGGGATTTTGTCTCTTGTGGATTTATTCAGGTCTTGTGCAGGCTGTCACATTCTCATTGAGTTCATTTGTGTCTGGATCATGCTGTCTTCCTGGAGTCATCCACTATGGTTATGGTGTGCAATCCATCCCCAAGACCTCTTTTGCAACATTCAAATCAGATTTTCAACACTCTTGCATTGCCAACCTTCAAACAGAAGGCTATTTTCAAACTCTTCATTTGTAAAATTACTTTAATATATCACATTCTTTCACTTTCTGGTTTTTTTTTTCTACCTCCACAGTAGACAAGATGTTAGCTAATATTAACTCACGGGATTCCTGAGAACACTACTTGTATTATGATGGTAGCTCTGTGTTCTGTTCTCCGAGTTATTTTCTTGCATTTTGAAGTGTGCTTTTCTGCTCACTCACATACTGCCTACAGGTGGGCTATCCTGTTCACTCACATGGTACCTACAGGTGGGCTGTCCTATTCAGTCACATGCTGCCTACATTTCATTGGACTCTTCTCTGGGATGAGTCATCTTTTTTAGGACAAGACATAGAATGACTGAAACTGGCCAGTATGGCTTTCCTTGCATTTTGGATTGTTGATGTTCTTACTGACACATCTTTGGGTAGAAGATAAGGCTGTGAGTAGGAGGCAGGTCTCCCACTAGGTAATAAAAGAGGAAATGAACCAGATTGGAAACTTTGGCTCCCACTTGTCATCCATCATGAAGAATACTCCACACAGAGGAGAGAGCCATCCATCATGAAAAATACTCCACACAGAGGAGAGAGTTCTATGAATCATCTTCTTCTCCTTCTTCTCCTTCTTCTCCTTCTTCTCCTTCTTCTCCTTCTTCTTCTTCTTCTCCTTCTTCTCCTTCTTCTTCTTCTTCTCCTTCTCCTTCTTCTTCTTCTTCTTCTTCTTCTTCTTCTTCTTCTTCTTCTTCTTCTTCTTCTTCTTCCTCCTCCTCCTCCTCCTCCCCCTTCTCCTCCTCCTCCTCTCCCTTCTCCTCCTCCTCTCCCTTCTCCTCCTCCTCTCCCTTCTCTTCCTCCTACTCTTCTTCTCTTGAGTGCCTTCCTTCAACTCCTTTCTCTGCAGAGCTCCATGTAGTTGTCTGGAGCCATATAAGACTAGCTTTGGTTACTCGTGTATCAAGCCCCAGTGTGATTCCTGGAGTTTTGTCCCTGGGGTTGGTTCATGAACCAATATTATTCTATGTTCATAGAGGATGAGAATGAAGACATGGTTAGAAACAGGCCTGAATGAACTATTTGTCCCAAGTTCAATTGCTTTTTAGGAGTTTCAAACAAAAGAATGACTTTTAATTTTAATGTTTAGACTTCAACTTACTCTTTCTATTTTTTTCAACTTACTCTTTCTGTTTTTCCAAATTTCTTTACTTTCTATCTCCATGAAGATTCTAAACTCCATTACTTTGTAAGGTTATATGATATTATTATCCAATATATTATTACTTTCAGTTTATCATGATTGGAATGGGGTTGTAGGGTATGGTATATTCAGAACAGAATAAACTATTTAATTAGAAAACTCTTTGATGATTCTGATTTTTACTAAAATAACCTTGCACCATGACTTTGCTCTTCCTGAAACCTTTATTTTTATGTATTTATTAACCTATGGGAATTGTTTAATCTTACTGGGTTGGTGAAGATTCTACATACAAATTTGATACTATCCTCATTGGTCCATTCCATAAAGTCCAGAAGAAATATGACACCCAGTGGATCACCAAAACCAGTTCACAAGGACAGAGATATGTTGGGCTGACATACGTAGGCTTCTAGATTTACGGCCTTGGAAAAAGACCTCAAGCTCTACCCTCCAGTGGGTGGTGATTATTGTTTAGCATGGAGAAGAAACAGCACTCTTGGGACCCATTGCCACCAATAATGTCCATGATGTTTGTGGTAAAATTTATACCTAATAAGAAGTTTAGGACAGTAAAATTTGCTAAGCCTATGAGGAATCATTTAGAAAGATTGTCTTCACTCAACTATTTAAAATATATTTAAAAGCATTTATTTATGTCACTAAGTATTTCTACTTTAGATATGAGACACCATGTGATATTTTGCTACATTATGTATTATATAACTTTGAAGTCAGTTTAAACACATTTGTTTCTTCAAACATTGAACACTCTTTTTGCTGTTACAGTCCCTGATTTCTCTTGAAATATTTCAAATTTATTCAGTGAAGTTTGTAAAGTTATGGTACATGAATTTTTTTTTCTAATGAATCATTTTATGTCCACTAATTGGAAACACAAATATATAATTTTTTCAGTTTGATGTACAGCTTTTAGACAGTTAGCTGGATATATGATATGTGAATCACTGCTTTTAATCTGATTCTTATCCTAGCAAAAGTCTCCAAACAGACTTTAGTTTCTACAAACATGGTTGCCATGTTTCAACTTCACTACCCAGTGACTTGATAACGGACTCTAAAAGCAAAAGTAAAACTAACTTCTTATACACATCCAATGTTATCCAATATTATATGTGCAAAAAAGTCAACGTACTGGGTATAAACATTATCAGATAAAGTACATTGAAGAACATTCATCATTTCTGTATGGTAACAGGTGCCAATAAATCTCTTTGCCAGATTTTCAGCTGAACAGTGAAATTCTTTCTATATTATCCCTAGTGTGTAATATACCAGAGCTCATTTGTAGCTGGCTACAACATATCTTAGTATCCCCCTGACTCTCCCCACCACCATCCTACTACCATCTACATCCTTTTTTTTTTTTCTTATGCAATGGCCAACTTTATTCAGTGCATCAGACAATTTATCCTCTGAGGTTAAGAAAAGTCACATGAGTTATGTTCTCTTGAGTTTGAGCTATAAACAATCATAAGGACAAGCTTCACGTGGTGATAACATGCTTTTCATAGAGGCATATAAACAAATAACAAGAGCCAACTGTAATGAATAATCTGAAGTAAACTCTCTCACTCCTATTTCTGCACTTGGGAGGGTCACCAAACCACATACCAAGAACAATTTCATGTTTTTTGTTTGTTTGTTTGTTTGATTGTTTGTTTGTTTTTTTAAGAAAGGAGGTCATAAAACACTTGTCATGTTTTCTTGGACTTTTCTCAGTAGAAGAATTCTACTGTAGAGGAATTCTAATCCAGCAACCTGACTTTTCTGTCAAGGGATCACATTCAAAGGCCTAGGTCTTTGTGATCTAGCTGTAATGCAGCCAAGACGTTAGTATATACCATAAAGGTAAAAATTAGTTTCTAGAATGAAATAGCTCCTTGTTATTCTCGAGCTTCAAGTACCTCTGCTGACCTGAACTGAACTACATGAACTCATGAACAATTGCATCTCCATGGCACTATGCTCACTGCCTCCTTCCTAACACCCAACAAAATGTTGACTTTTCTAGTTATTATTTAGTTAATATAAAGAATGATCACATGGTAATCAGAGAACATATTATATGGAGCATATAATAAAGTTCATTGAAGATTGCTTTATGGCTTAGCAAGCAATCATGTGTGCAGATGTTCTGTGTATGAACAGGAAAAAGTATTAGAATGGGCTCTGCACTGTCTCCTCCTGTGCCTATCTATGTTCAGCTTGATCAGTACCATTGCTTGCATATAATCCCAACTAATAGTCTATTTTCTTTGTTATACCACTTGCTGTGTAGAACTCTAAAAACTAACCGTTCTAAAGGTGTATTTGGAGATTGGTGAGATGGTTCAGCAGTTCAGAGCACGTGCTGTTTTTACGAAGGATGTTGGCTTTGATTCCCAGCACTCACTTGACAGCTCACAACCATCAGTAACTCCAGTTCTAGGGGATCTGTCAAGCTCTCCCAGCCTCTTCAGGCACTCCATTCACATGATGCCCATGTATACATGCAATCAAACCCTCATTCATAAATAAAATAATAAAATAAAATAAACCTTAGACTGATTTTTTTATATATATTACATCTTGGTACTGTCAGTGACTATCTGATTAGAAACCAAGATATTATTACCTAATATATACACATCTAGAATGGTTACGTGTTCTCAGTAAATGTACATGGTCATCATTGAGAACTTGCACTGTCCATTTCTATTGCTTCTTGCCTTTCAAAGTCTACAGTTCCCAGAGGACAAGATGGCTGAGGCATAATAATCCTACATATGTTTGTGTCACTACAACATCTTCTCATTTATATTCATCCTTGCCGAGTCTTCTTGAAACTTGCATCTTTTTAAAAAAAAAGTATACAGTATTAAAATCTTTACTATCTCATACACCATTGGGTTTAGCTTTACTTTTCAAAGTTAAGCTGGAGAACATGTTACGAATATGCTGGGACACAAATCCTCAATTATTTTGTGTAGTTTCTATGTGTTTTGCCTCACCTAAGCTTCTTTTTTAGTCTTTCTTATTTCATTTTGTGGTGTAAACCAATTGGCCATTTTAGTAACCAATCTTTTACTAATTTGAAGGTTGTGCATTTTTTATTCTTTTATTAGTTATCCTAAAATTTTCCACTTCTCTTCATTTGCTTAACTAGATTTTGTTTTTAGAGTAGTTGTGGATCGATAGCAACATTGAATACAATGTGCAAGGGTTCTCTTATGTCCCTGGCCCCCTACTGTAGAGTGGTGCATTTATAGTCAATAAACCTATATTGATACCACAATGTCATCCAAAGCACAGTTCCTCTAGGTTTCCCTTATTCATTTGTCCTCTCTGCTTTACTATGATTCTAAACAACTCCTCCTCTCTTCCTCCTTCTCTTCTTCCTTTTCATTTTTTTGCTGTCAGTCTTGTACATTGCACCCAGGACCTTGTGCAAACTAGGCAAGCATTCTCCCATCAAGCTACAACTGAATCTGTTTTCCCCAATCTTTTTCCTCTTTGTCTTTTCTTTAAATTGTATTTGTATTAATGTAGTGAAAATTCCATACAATGTATTTTGATTGTATTTATCATCTCTCCCAACCCCTCCCAGCTTCACCTTCCCTACCCTTCCTTCCCTCCTAACCCAATTTCCAGGCATTGTCTTCTTCTCTTCTTTGCATCTAGTCCATCCTGTGACTGGAGGTAGGGCCTGCCCTAGAGTGTGCTGACCTTCTAGGACTCACACCATTAAAGGAAACTGACTCTCTTTCCTTTGTGTTTGTCTAAATGCTTACTCCCTCATTAATGCCTACAAAGAAAATTTTCCTATGTTTTAGTACTTTCACAGATTGAGGACGTTTTTTGTTTTGTAAAGCTTCTTGATGTATGCTTATCAAGACCACCATTATTAGCAATAATAATAAGAAGCTAGTATTGCTGTTTATTTATACCTTAAACTATACACTTACTGTCTGTTTTTTTCCACAAGACACAACTTTGTTCTCTCTTATATGCAGTGTTTGTAAGCATCCCATTCAGGTCCTCTGTGTTCTTAAAATACTTATTATTCTTATAATATATGATAATAAACATATATATTATATATATATATGTATAATATATATATAATAACTTATATGTTAGCTCAAATGCATCCATTCATACCACCATTCTGAAGCTTAGTTGTATCTAGCAGAGATGCCAGTTTTATTTTCCTTTGACTTCGCTGAACAATAATTTTATGGAAGTTAAAGAGAATTACATATTTGAATGAACACTATTCTCTTATCTTGAATTCTGGTTTCTGGGGTGTCTACCTCCACCTGTGTGCTATACCATCACACGTGTAAGCTTTTCTTGCATTTTTTTAAACTGTTACTCTTGTGACTGGATTGCTAATCTACATACTAAGAGGAGTGCCTACTCTGTTCTTTAGATGTGTGTATTTTCTGGTCTCTGATGGTTTCAAATGAGTATAAAAGAAATGGACACATGATATGGCAACACATCCAGGTTGAATTTATTCTTTAGTCTGCTGGGAAAGAACATATATGAAAGAGGAACTGTCTCCATAAGTTTTTTGCTCATGCCTTGGCTCTTTATTTGTCAGTGGGAGCAAGGCTATCTCAATAATTTAATTTCTTTCATTTTCATTATAAGGTTGGTTTTAAAGTGTGTTTTGTTCCTGCTCTGCCATTATCCTTAGTCTATATCCTCATGTAGGCTCCAGCCTTCACTCTCCTCCTACTGCAGGGAACCTTCTTCTCTTCCAAAACCTCCCAGGAAAAAGCCATTCAGCCTACCCTCTCTGGAAGGTGTTCGTGGATTTCTGTCTTACTTGTTCTTTATTAGACACTAGCACTTCAATCATCATCAACATCATTTTCATTTTACCAATTCTGTTAGTTTTCTTGTTTCTTTGACAAAATAATTGGTTAAGTGTCTTAAGGAAGAGGGGGAGCTTGTTTTACCTTACAGTTTTGAGATACAATCCATCATGGTGGGGAAGACTGGGGAAGGAGGTAGCAGGTCACATGACACCTACAGTCAGTCAAGAAGCAGAGAGAGAAAAAATGCAGTGTCCAAAGGTTTTTCTGTTCATTCCCTCTTCAACTCAGCCTGGGCCAGCCAATGTTCATGTGGGTCTTCCCTCTTCCCATTCCATTAACTCCATGACAGTGAAGGCAAACCATTATATTAGTAGTTGTGAGAAATTTTCCAGGGAGACAGGTTCATTTGGCAAAAGCTAACAAAATTTTTGTGACAAATAGAAATGTCAGGGCAGGTTCAAAGGCATTCCATTATAATTCTGTTAATTGGGAGCTGGAGGCATGAGGATCCCAGCAAGTTTGAAACTAACCTGAGATATATAATCTGTATAAGGCTGTCCTGGGCTAAATGACTGGATTCTTTCTGGAAAAAAAAAAGAAAAGAAGAAAGGGAAAGAAAGAAAGACAGAGGATAGAAGAGGGGGAGAAAGAAAAGCAGGATGGGAAGGATAAAGGAAAGGAGGGGTGGAAAGAAGGAAGGAATTGAAGAAGAAATAAAGGGAAAAAAAGAGACAGACTGGAGAGATGTAAGACCTTGAGTCCTCAACAGGGTTCCTGTGCTTTCTGTTATAGACTTTTCCATAGTGGTTGGCGTGCTTTTCCCCCTAGCAGTCATATTTGTGGTGGTTGCTATAGTGATCCAACACCAAAGTGCCAGAAGAAAGCAGCGGAGAGTTCAGAGGTAAGCCTTCACAGTGCTTTGGGGACCCTCTGTTGTCTACTTCATTTGACTTTGGAGTCTATGACTTAATCCTTCAAATTTAATTTTATTTTATTTCAAATATTAAGAAAACCATACATTATATTTGGGGGGGGGGGTCTTGTATTTGTTGTTGTTTTGTTTTGCTTTGCTTTGCTTTGCTTTGCTTTGCTTTGCTTTGCTTTGCTTTGCTTTGCTTTGCTTTGCTTTGCTTTGCTTTGCTTTGCTTTGTTTTTCAGAGCAGAGATTAGAAGTCCCTTTTACCAGGCAATCTTTCACAGCAAAATATGCATTCTTTTTGTAATTAATGACAAGAGTTGGCATTAGCCCTCATTGCTAAATATTTTTGCATTTTGTTATAAGAAGAGAACACATATATTGATTGACATTTGTCTAGTAGACATTGTGAAGAGGACTCCCTTTGAGTAAGCTGTAATATTTGCACTTTTGCATGAATGTAACTTCTGTGTCTCCTAAGAGTATGGAAATCACTTTCAGTGAGTGTGGGGGAAAGGGAGAGGTAAATAAAGCCCTTTGCTTTTTTCCAAAGTGAGAAGCAGAGGCTTCATTGGTATGCAGATCCTTTCTCTTGCAAACACCATCTTAACACAAGGAGTTCTTTTTTTCATCACTTTCCAAGACTGACTTGCTTTGGTGTAACTTACTCATAAGAAATAACTCTTAGGTAAATACTTGCTGAATTAGGAATAATTAAATGTCATTATTTAAACAAAGGTTGACTTAATACCATCATTATTAGTGATCAGGGTTCTGCTGAGAAACAAAAGAAAATGTCTAGTTGGGGTTATGAATTGCAGGATAGTAATGGTGCCTAATTTGCAACTAAAAGCTGAGGGATGATCTGAGAGCAGAAGGAACCCTGATAGCAGAGCATAGCAGAGTGGACAAAGGAAGTTGTCCATCCTCTGTTGGATCTCCCTGGCATGCTTAAGGTAGTGTCCAGTTCACAGGATATGTTTTCTCTTACAGGCTATCACCCACCAAGGATGCTAAGCTACACAAGCAGAGGAGTAGACCCCAAAAGATGAAGGATGTTCAAACCCAGGAGGTGAATTCTAGTTTGGCCTGAGTCTGTCATTTCCACCCTTCTTACATTATGACCTTATGTCTAATTGTACATAGCAGTGACTAGAAATCAATCACACACCAAAAAATAGTAAGAATTGTGAGCTCTGTACACCCACATTGACAATCTTTCCTAGTGTTTTTGTTAACAAAAAAAGGAATCCTAGGGGGGAAAAAAACCCTTGTAAAAAGAGCTCATGAAATACAACGAGAATAAAGGGGCAAATGTTACAGGTTCTCTTTTTCCCTCTTTCCCTTTTCCTCCTCTCCTCTCTTTTACCTCTCTGCCCTCCCTCATTCTGTCTAGTTTGACTCTAAGTTTATTCTTACTCCTGGTAAATTTCTCTCTATATAAAGTGATGCATATATTTGTGTGTTTAACCATGTAATATGTAACATGTATGACACAGTCCTTGCCATGTCTTACATGTTTAGGGCTTTCAGCTGAAGTAGATTGATAGGACAGCATCAGTGATGATGTTTGTAATGGAAGTTATCCCTGGTATGCTTGGGGAAATCATCCTATAAAATGGTCTAGCTTTGCTACTAGGATCTTGCCTGTCTTACTTCTTTCAGGATGTTAAGCTGTATTTAGGCACTTAATGGTTTCATTGTAAAGTTTGATTTCTTTATTTTAGATGACTCAGATGAAAAAGCTCCATGTGTCTGATCTGCCCACTGAAGAGCAGGAGCCTCCGCCTGATGTTGTGAGTTATTAACTTCTCTTCCATCCAGTCCAACCTCAAGGAAATGCTACCAAAAGACATAGCCCACACTGCTCAGTTACTGACTTGGAAGAGTGTCGAGATTTGTGTGCATATTAACATAAAACACAAACTCTTCCACGAGTCTTCTTTAAAATGCTAAATGTTGGAATATCCCTCTACAATTTTACCTCTGAACTTAACCACTAAATCAGGAACCTAGAGCTGGAAGTTGATAATATAGAATATTCATGTCTTAGTTGTTGTTTCTATTGTTGAGTTAAAATATTGTGACCAACATCAACTTGAAGAGGAAATGGTTTATTTCAGCTTATATCTTCTAAGTCCATCACTGAGGGAAGCCAGGATAGACATGGGAGCAGAAGCCAAGGAGGAGTATTGCTAACTGAATTGCTTTTCTTGGTTTGCTTAGCCTAATTTCTTATACAACTCAGGACTACCTGCCCAGGCTGACCCGCCCGTAGTGGGCTGGTCTCTCCACATCAATCATAGATCAGGATGAAATTCCACAGACCTGCCTACATTTCAGTCCTGTAGAGGCATCTTCTTAATTGATATTTTCCCTTTCCAGATACATCTAGGTTTGTATTAAGTTGGCAAAAACCAGCCAGTACAATTCACCCTGTATATTAGACATTTTTTGTCTAGTGTGATGCAGCAAAACAGCATATATAGGTTATATAGATTAGACAACATTTATTTCTGCCCATTCTTGAGATTGGCAATTCTAAGATTGAGGAGTTGAGTGTTCCTGGTGTCTGGTGAGGGCTGCTTCCTGGTTTTATAATTAAAGGAACAAGGGGAAAAAAAAGAATGGGAGGGGAGAAAGATTAGGACAAAGAAAGATACAATCATCTCTTTGTGTCTTTCCACTTAAGGACATGGATATAATTCTGAGACTTCTGCCCCCAAGGTGTGAATGCCCCAAACCTAATCAACACACCAGGTCTTTAACATGTGGTTTGTGTGGATGTACAAAATAAAGTCCACTGTGATCATGTCTGGATTATAGGCTCAGAACTAACTGAAAGGGTCAAATTCACGGGTTTAGACATCTTCTCCTGGGTGAGTTTATAATGTCTCTGTCCCTGAAAACTAGTTGTATGCATACATGTTTTTGAAGCAACTACTCCAAGCTGATTTCCCCTTTTTATCTTCTTACTAGCTAATCACAAAGCCAAACTTCCCACCACCACCAATTCCTGTTTCCCTGTAAGTATCAGATGCTCACTGGTGGGTTTTCTGCCAACTGGCTCTAATCCATAGTTTCTTTGTCAATGATCCCTAGGTTAACCTAAATTCATCAGCACATTTGTTCTGGGGAACTTAGAAAGACAAGGCCTCCTTCTGTACTGATTTTCTGTGGCTACTGAATCTTTACTGAAAAAAAAAATACTTCTTTTATAAATGTTTTTATTAATCATTTTATTCATTTACGTTTCAAATGATATTCCCCTTCCTGGTTACCCCTCCACAATCTCCCCATGATATCCCCCCATTCCTACCCTTTGCCACTATGAGGGTGCTCCTCCCATTCACCCACTCCTCCCTCACCTCTCAAGCATCCCCCTTTGCTGGGGCAACAAGCCTCCCTCCCTTCCCACTGATGTCAGATAAGGCCATCCTCTGCTACATATGTATCTGTCTGAAGAATATATATATATATATATATATATATATATATATATATATATTCCCTCTGTGTATACTCTTTGGTTGGTGGTTTAGTTTCTGGAAGCTCTGGGTGGTCCAGTTAGTTAATATTGTTCTTATGGGGTATATCCCTCTCAGGCAATCCCCCTCAGCTCCTTCAGTCTTACCCCTAACTCTTCCATTGCAGTCCCTCGCTCAGTCTGATGATTGGCTGTGAGTATCTGCATCTGTATTGGTCAGGTACTGCTATAAACGTTGAAAAATAATTAATATAACTATTATATAAGGCAAATGTCTTCCAAATAATTGTTTCTGGATGCTCTTTCTATATATTATTTAGATATAAAATTATTTATGAAATTATTGTTAATTTTGAAAGAGGAAGAATATGAAAATCAGATACACAAAGGGAAGCTGGGATAAAAGTCAAGTCCTTGTTAATCTTAAGTAAATGGCAGAATCCATCTGCTCATGCATAGTTCCTCATGTCTAGCTCTCTGTTGTATATAGAACAGGAAGAGCCAAAGTTCCTTTGTCAAGATGTCTCATAGTTGTAGTGAGCAAATAGGTCACACAGTCTGGTGTACCTAGCTCCTCAAATGTTATTTGTGCCAAAGTCTGTGATGCTAATGAGAAAACACTGTGGTGTCAACATGAATGGATCTGGTGATGCAGAAGTCCATTGACAGGGTATTTGGAGTGTGAACTGGCCCTGGAAAGCAGGTTAACACTTAAGTAGAGAGGTGGGTAGTAATCCCACAAAGGAAGTAAGCTTGGCTAAGGTGGAAAAAACATGCCACTTCTCCTGACTGACTTATTTTCCATTTTATCCTAGCAACACAAAAGCACTTCCTTTACTAGTTTTAGAGTAACCCCGCTTCTGCACCCTCATAAGATATCTATAATGAAATTATTATTGTCTCTTTTTTCACCATTATTGACAAGGAGAAAAGCCCCAACCATGTCACTTAAGGTGCTTACAGTGGGTCAGGGACTGACATAAGTGTCTTGACTCTGAGTTTTCTCCATAACCTAAATAAAGGAGACTGAAAAACATCTCCGCTACAAAGTCATGATGACCCCCGGTTCCTCGTTTTTCATAATAGTGCACAAGGATAGTGGGAATAAATGCAGCATCCCAGTCAACCTCCCAACATCCATAACTCTCTCTGCAACTCATCCTCTGGGTGTCTACTTGCTATGGACTACTTCTCCATGTCCATAACTTCCCCTTC
Source organism: Rhabdomys pumilio (assembly GCA_030674055.1). Lineage (NCBI taxonomy): Eukaryota > Metazoa > Chordata > Mammalia > Rodentia > Muridae > Rhabdomys > Rhabdomys pumilio. Next base: position 212,032,291 of record JANHMN010000001.1, on the reverse strand, counting down.
CCCACCCTGTTCTTATTCTGCCAATTATCTGCACCAGCATTTGAATTGCAGAGTGAGATTTTCATCTTCCATCCTGACCTTCTGCTGCTTCTAATTCTCCATTGCTGATGTATTCCATAGTTTATACACTAGAGAGTACGGTTTTGTGGAATTCTTTTAGGTTTTTTTTTTATTAGCATCACCTTACATCTATTTATCTAATTAGCTAATTTTTTCAGGGATGCTCTGATCATCTGAGAGGTTTTGTTTTTTTCTTTAAGGGAACCAAATGCAAAAGTCTGAAGCAACAGCTAAGCCAGGGTCGATGATCAGATGGTCAGAATGGAAGCCTCGATGTTTCGATGTTTCGGATGGAAAAGCGATGTGCTTACTTCCTTATTATAAGCGCTCTTGACCCTCAGAGGTTAACACATTCTGGTTTGTGCTCTACTTTGAGGAGATTAAAATGTTTTAAGAAAGATACACTTTTGAAAATCTCTGTGCTAACTTAAATTGTCTCCTTTCCATATTCCGAGGGAGATGGCTAAAGGAATGTATAAACTGTAAAACTCTAATTAGTTTATTTCCCCCTTTATTTTTACTACAATATTAACTGACTGCTCAAATATCTTGAAGACTTTAATGTCCTCATGTGGAAGGGATTGATATACCCTGTAATGAAAACAAAACGGAAAAGAGGACAAAACAAAACCATAAGCCACTGGGGGGAAAGTGCATTCATTGCTAAATAAGTAGCAGTATTTGTCAACTTAAAACATCCAGCTTTTTTAAATTATATATGTAAGCACCCTGTTCTATGTCCTTGCTACCCTTTCTTCTGAAATTTTTATTCACTTTGTTATTTTGGGAGTGTTCTACAATCCAGTAAAATGTGTTTATTAAAATATTTAGTCGCAGATATTTATATGCCAACTACTAGCATAGTTAAAGTGAGCTTCCCTTTCCAAATAGAGAATGTTTCAGTTAAAGAAATAAACATAAAGCAGAAGTTACAAGCTGAAGACCTGTTGGCTGGGTTTGGATTGCAGATGTGTTTTATTTGGTCTAAACTAAAGATGTTGACCACACAGAGTTTATTTTTTTAAACTGTTTTTGGTTTCATAGAAATAAATTTTAAGTTGTGAGATCTTGCATAAGCATCTAAATTCCTGGATTAAAAGAAAAATCTGATAGTCTGTCAACAACATAACCACATTGTCTTTAACATCTTCAACTTCATTGACGTATGGTAGAACCAACATGGTTGGTTGGGTACCAAACACCCCCTGCCTTGCTTTAAGAACTCTAATCTAGTCTAGCTTTCCAGTTTTAGAATGATGAGAACCACTCCATACATGTTATGGTAACCCACTCATAACAACCACAATTTTGTTTTGCCAGAGATTTGTAAGTAGATGGGTAACTCCCCATTTTGTCCCTGTGGATGAGGGAGGATGCATGTTGGGAAATTTCCGAGGAATATTTCTCCATTCATCTTTTCTACTGGTTGTTGACATCTGGTACTGCTTCAGCTGTGCTGTGATCTGAAATGATGTGAACAAGATAGAGCAGGGAGATAAACAAAATTTAACTGCACTTCCTAAGATGTTATTGAACTGGTAAATTAACAACTGTTGAACGAGGTCCACTTTTTGCTGGGACTTGTTGTACAATCAATAAATTTTCCTTGTTGTCCAAAGCAAGTTGAGTTGGGTTTTCTCTCACATGGAGCTGCATTCACTCTAATGAGTGAGGTAGCTTTACCAATGCCAAGTGCACGCTCCCCTATTACATGGTGGCATTCCCCTGTATTATATTTGTGTCATTGCATTCATTGCCAATACTCCTTGCCTCTGACAGTCTTCATTATGTATCTCAAGGGAGAACTTTCAGACTCAGTAATTCTGGAGTCTACCTGTCAACTCTTATTGTTGGGTTCTTTCCACCTGAGTTTCTTAAGTACAAAGCTACTTACATATGGCTGAGTCTTGAGGTTAAGATTAAAAACTTAGAACACTTTCTTCTGACCTGGAAATACATTCCTACTTCACATGAAGTCTTAATCTGCTTGTGAGTAACCTTTAAGCCCCTGCTGGTTTTGTCTTCTTGCTTACTTGTTTCCTTGTGTTAATAACTCTCTGAGATGCAATTTACATTGTCATTTTTGTTTTGTTTTGCTTATGAAACAACTACATTTATTTATTATGAATGTGTGTGCTGGTCAGAGAACAACTCTCGGGAGTTAGTTTGTCTCCATCCTGCATGTGGGTCCTTTATCCGCTGAGTCATTTCCCTGACCCCCACCCATATCATGTAGAATATGCATGTGGGGTGTGTGTGTGCATGTGTGTGTTCACACACCCATACATGCATGCATGTATGTGGTGCTCAGAGGACAATTTAGTAAAGTCAGTTCTTTCCATCCATCTTTATGTGGGTTCCAGGGATTGAACTCAGGTCACCAGGCTTGCTACGAAAGCACCTTTACCTTCTGAACCATATTACCAGCCCCCATTTTATTTTTTTATAATGTTGAATAATTAAAAATCTTGAACCTAGAAATCTCAAGTATCCATTTTTCATGTCTGGAGCTAGAAGTTAGTCATATGTAAGATATACATACATATACAAAGAGTGCTGTCTGAACATACAATGACTTAATAAATGATGTTACTTTGTTCTTGATCAACCTTATAGTTCAAAATTTCTTGATATATCTAGAGGCCACTAATAACATTCTCTGTGTGTGTGTGGGGGGGGCATGTATGCGTGTGTGTGTGTGTGTGTGTGTATGTGTGTGTGTGTGTGTTTTATTGCTCTCTTTAAAAACAATAGTGGCAAAATCTGCAAGAGATTGCCAACAACCAGTTCCTTCATTTATCTTACACACGGTCTCTCACTGTTGTTTGTCTGAGTCCTTGATCAGTTTGGAGAGCTCCAGTTTGTTTTCACAGTTGACTGCTTTTTTTTTGTTGTTGTCAGTTTTATTCCTTAATTACAATTTGTTTTGTAAGTGTTGCTCATATTTACTTGGTTGGCAGTGATAGTTCTTTTCAAAAACTGTTTTGTGCCAAAATTAATGCAGTATCACTCATCCTTTCGGCTAAGGTAAAGGGCAAATGCAGTGATGAACAGTCACATGGGCATCATCTTCCTGAAGTTCCCTGTGTTGAAGTCTGTGTTACTGGAGGGTCAGATTTTGAGAAGGATTGTTAGCAAACTTATTTTGAAGTGTGTTCATGTAGCAGAGATCTGAGATCTGGAGAATACGAATATAAAAATAATCACGACAGTACCTCCTCCCCACCAAAATTAAGCATAAAGAGATACTTGAAATACCTACATCTAATTACTTTTTGTTTATCCTTCCTTAGGCTGGTTGTACTTTTTGATAATTTATACTTATTGAGGGTATGAGAAAACTTTTATCCCTATCTTCATAATGACCTTATATTACTTACTCATTTAATATCACTTCAAACAGAATTAGTGACAATAAATTAATTGTGTGTCCGTGTATATGTACCATGTCTGTACCTGATCATTTTTCTTAGTATAATACTTTTCAGCTTCACCCATTGCTGCAGCATTTATTTAGACCACAACCTATTTTAAAGTTTAATCAACCTAATGCTTCCTAATATATTTATTGCCTGCATCAGACTGCTACAGATTATGTATATGCCTCCAGGTGCCCACACACATCAACACCACTTTTGTTCTTATTCAGTTCCTAGTTGAAACAATATTTTATACTTTTCCTTTTGTCTTGTGCTCTTTTGGAGACAAACCTAAGTTGATGATTTTATACCATCTAGCCCTAATATTTTACAGTACTTGGGATAGAATATTTTTTTTCAATCTGAATTTATAACAACTGTTTCCTAACAAAAACTATTGCCAAGGCTGTTTGAGGAGCAATGAACAAGCATCATCTGTCTTCAGACCAATGTTGACATCTTAGTTCTGTAACTGTCATGGGAAAGAGGATTTAAGGAAGTTCACAAACTCAACTAAGTGAAATAGGAAACAGAAAAAAATACGGCTGTGCTTATCAGTCTCCCCTTGATGTCCCAATTACTTTAAAGAAAGGAAGTGCTAACCACTGATCTACAAAAGTTGTGATATTTCTCTCAGAGAAAGCTTCAATTCAAACCCAAGAGTTAGGACACAGCAACCCACCCCCATCTCCGCCCAACCCCATGTAATTAATTCTTGCTCTTAAACTGACCTTCTAAACTCTTTGGCTGTCATGGTAAATTGCTAGGATATGTATGTTGTCTATGCCTGTAATTGGCATGGAGCCTTCAGAATCCAGCTTCAGCAAGACATTCTTAATCTTTCATGCTATTAGCAAGAATGAGCAGATCCACCAAAAAGCTAAAGAATCAGACAGGCAGAAAAAAGAACATGAGAACACGAGGAAAACATGCTACAGAGATGATGAGAAAAAAATAGGAATTCAAAGAAGACATTTATGTCAGAGAGTCCAGCACACTCAGGAAGGGACAGCAGTCCTGTTATCGCCAACAGCCAACTTTTAACCTGATGACCATCATTTAAACATTCTCAATATCTTCAGATTTATTCATGTATAAAATGAGATAGGATTCATAACTTTTCCACTGGCAAGGCAGTTTCTATAATTTGAATGTTGAATGTCTTCAAATGTCTATAGAATAAAGGTTTTGATGCTTTTGGAAAGGGGTGAAACTTTTAAAAGGTGGAACCCAAGGGAAAGCAGTCAAATAATTGAAGTCATGTGAAATGGCACTAGAAGACCCTGACCCCTACTTTCTCTCTCCTTTGTGTCTCAGCAATGAGGTGAATGACTGTGTTCTCTCCACCATAAATTATGGGGTTAATATGTACTCAAAGCAATATGCCCAACTGACCATGGACTGAAACCTCCAACATACAGATATTTTCTCCTTGGTAACTGATCATCATGGTGATCTGTTAAAGATTCCTCTTATCAACACTGAAGGTTTTCTACGAAGCATGTAAAGAAAATATAAATATAAAGCAAAATATATAGAGAGGCATTCTGATAATCTGGAAAGTTATATAGTTATATACATTAATGGCTTATCAGCAAGAGGACAATTGTTGTTTTGTTTTTGTTTTTGCTTTTGTTTTTGCTTTGGTTGTGTTTTTTCCTCCAATCTGCTTTTATACCATTTTAATTACATGCAAATATTAAGGTCAGTTCTAGGTTGGGGAAGTAGCAATACAATAGATGCAAATAGTCAAGGAACAAGTGAGACAATAAACACAAATAGTCAAAGAACAAGCAAGGCAATAAACAAAGTTCTGTAATCACTCTCATGCTCACTGTTTCTAAGGGCTTAACATGATGAACAAAATATCTGAGACTACTTTATTGTCCTAGCCCAAAGTCTTTTTCTTGCCTGAAAACTACTTCTTTGTTCTAGCCTAATATTTAGATTCCTTCCTGAAATTACTTCTTTGTAATTTCAGATTATAGTCTAATGTCAGATTCCTGCCTGGAGCCCATTTCCTTGTTCTTAGCCAATGTCAGATTGCTGCCAGGCAGCCCCAAAAGTTCTTCACTTCTCCCCCTTTTACTTCATAAACAAGACTGAGTCTGTCTTAGGTTGTTGTGACAGAATGCCTTCCTTACCTGTTGTGGAATATGCATTATTAAAAACAATGCACTTCTGTCTTAGAATTAGTAAGGTTCCGTGCAGAATCTTACCTGTCCTTGGCTTGCCAGCCTGTTAATTAATAACTCTGTTTGGGGGTCCATTTTCAGTTTCAAGCCATGTACTTTGGCTGCCAACATGTTGGTGTTTTATTAAATGTCAATTACAGAGTCATCATATACAGTTTATTATGTCAGATACATTTGAGAAGGATGTGGACTTGGAATATTTAGAGGTTTTTACATTTCACATTGGCAAGCCTTCTTTGATTGTTCCTTTGTTTCCATTTTGTTATGCTTCTAGAATTTTTCTTCATATCCCTCATCAGTTTCCTTCTCTTTTGTCACATCTAAACCTCAGTTAGAATTTATACATCAAATTGAACTTTCTCCTTGCTTTGAAGCTATGTGGAGCAATGACTTTGGATTTATATCATGGTCAACCAAAAAACAATAAATTTGAGAAGCTTTTAGAGAAAAAATTGTAGCCAATTGTAGATTTGTGCATTTAAACAGGATAGTATAATGTAATAACACATGTATACACACGTGTCATAGTTTTTGGGTGTTATGGTCACTTAACTTTATAAAAATCTTATGTGAAAAAGTTGTCATATACTTCAAATGATAAAGCTGAGATAACAATGAGAATAGATGGTTTTTCCCCACATCACATAGCTACTAAACATTGGAACAGCACATAAACTTAACTATCTTCATTCATGTCTTTTCTTTCAGTACCAAAATTCAAACCTAGAAAGCCACGCATGCTAGGCAAGAACTCTACTGCTAAGATACACCATTCCCACCTCAATCCAAATTTACCATCTGTACCACTGTTACCAGTTGCAAAACTATTTTGCACAGAAAACACATGTAATACTATAATGTTAAGAATGCAAATTCTAGTATTTTTATGTCTAACAACAATGTTTATAGACATTCATGAAGTTTGTGTTGCTGAAATAACATCATCCCAATTTAAGATCCACTTGTAAAATTATTTTTCATCCCCCTACTTTATTATTGATATGATTAATATTCACTGTGTCAACTAACAAAAAAAGCTTTCTCTAAGCTTAACATGTTGTGCAGTTTTGCTTAGCTGGTTATGTATCTTAATTCTCCAAAGTAAATATTTACAAAGTGTTGAGAGCCTCACTAGCCCATGCTTGGGGGACAAAATGTCGCAGACCTCTCTGTCAATGTTGGAACCCGTACTGCCAAAAGCCTTGGGGACTAACTTGTTAGCCTGCATGCCCCAAGCAGCTCCGCTGTGCAGGTCGGGGTTCAGCAAGAGAGAGAGTGAGAACAGACTCGAGGAATGGAGACCAGACAGAGTGTGATTCAATCTCATTTATTCTTCAGTCTGTCTTCCTAGTGCAAGTCCCAAGTCCTGAGTTCCTAGTCCCTAGTTCCTAGTCCCTAGTGCCTCCAAGTTTTTTCTCCAAGTGCTAAGTGCCTAATGTCTAATCCAAGTGTCAAGTAATCTGCTGTTCTTCTTCTGTTTGCCTCTCGCCTTTTATATGTCTCACTTTTAAGCCACGCCTTTAAGTCACACCTTTAAGTCATGTCCTTAGGTCTTGTCTCTAAATCTGATCTCTAAGTCATGCCCTTAAGTCACACACCTTTAAGTCTCACACACCCAAGGGAAGATCCTGGGTATCTAAAACAAGATATTATCAGAGTGTGCTCAGCTGTTGTAGGCTATTGTAATCAAGTCTCTTGCCAGGGTATATGGCTCAAGATGGCTGCAAGGATGATAGCTGCCTTCTGTCAGCTCCCCACAACAAAGCTTCCATTTACCATGCTGATATTAGGAGGAAAATGTTGAACCTCTTTATATGCTGTCCAGCCTGATTGTGAAGCTTTATGTAAATAAATATAAGGATAAAATAATTGCTGAAATAAAGATAAATGGCTCTAAGATTTATGGGGGAATGTTTACCAGGAAAGGGCAGGAGAAACTTGTCAGTGGAGTTGTCATGTAAATCTTTGACTACATATACTTACAAATATATTATATACTTATAAAAATTTTCATATACTTCTGAAGGAATATAGCCATCCAGAGAGATGCTAAGACTAATAAAAGTCACACTACCAGCAAAAGTATGGTATGTTCAGGACACAGATCATTAAGACTATTAGTGAACCAAAGAGGTCTGTTTAGAGTATCTTTTCTGCATTTGTATATGGTGTTCTTCTTTAAATACATACACATATTATATTTCATAAAATTATATTTAAAATTTTATAATACAAATAAAAAGTACATTTAAAAAATAGGGAAACTTCAGAAATTTTAAAGCCAGTTTACATGAGATTTTTGAAGTATCAAACACAGTGTTACATGTTTATATGCAATACTCATTACCCAAGAACAAATATTAATTAAACCAGAAAGACAATACAGCTACTGTAAGATTCACAGTGCCCATAAAGTGCAAGCAAAAGAATCTATGATGAGAGAGAGGAAAACCGTAGAGGCAAAGCATGACCAGAGATCTGGAACACACAGTGTATCACAAGGAGTTGGCTGTTTCTGCTCTGAGAACTGAAGCTTTCCAGGATGTCCTCACTGTTTTATAAATCCAGAGAAGAACTGTATATATCTTCTTTCTAGATTCTCACTTTGGTCATCTATGGACACTCTGTAATTGCAGTCAGTGGATCCTTATCAAGGTCCACACTCAGATCACATACATTTGGAAAGGCAACCTAACAGATACCTTAGGACAGTCACCATCCATCCCTTTCATCATTAACTATGCACTGCTAAGAGTAAGAGAGGAAGTGAAGACCCCTGCTGTTCACTTCCCCTTCCTGTCTCTTCTCTCTTTGTTGAGTTAGAGTTTCACTGCATAGTCTCATAGTCCAGGATGCAATAACTCATGTTGACCCTGCCTCAACCTCATTGTTGGGATTATAGGAACATGAGTAAATATTTACAGTTGAATATAATTCCATGAATTGAAAACCCAAACAGTCACTTTCATATTCATAGCATCAAGCAGAATAGAGATGCTTTCTCTCATCTGCAAAGTTTAATCATAGTAATCTTAGTGATCGTGACAACATTTTGTATTTGTACATTTGTACAGTCATTATTTTTAACATCTGAAACAGTATAATTATTTTGGTTCCAGAGATTACGAACAGCAGAAGCAGAAATCTAAAACCTGGAGAATATGAATATAAAAATTCATGACAGTACCCACTCCCCACCAAAATTAAGCATAAAGAAATACTTGAAAGACCTACATCTAATTACTTTTGTTTATTCACCCTTAGACTGACTGCACTTCTTAGATACCATCATCCCTATATTTATAGTGACTTTATTTGTCATTAATTCTGTTTGGAGTGATATTAAATAAGTAATACAAAAATTCCTTCATGTGTACAAAACAATTAACTTTGAAAGTATTCATTATGTAATGATGGTTTCTGACCAAATATAGGCATCCAAACTAACTTTCTGTGTAATGGTACAACACACCAGCATTTCACATTATTAGTGTTCTGCACCACCTTGAGAAGCTGTGTGCTTTCAATGTGGAATCCCTAAGGACATAACTGGAAAACATTTCTCGTGTGCATATTTGACAGACAAGGCCTCTTGAACTAATGCAGGTACTTTTTTGTTTTGTTGCAAGCAGAGATAATACACAAATAGAAGATTTGAGTTCATCAGTTTCTCTCCAGACCATGCGTCTTCCCCTTAGGACTGACTCAGATGACCTCAGAATGACATACATACCTCAGCAGTCTTTGAGGTTGCATGCAACAGGGTCTCACCACAGAAGCCACATGAGCTGTGTGGTCTAGACTTTCTTCTTAAAACATAAATGGAGAAGTGAAAAGGAAGAATTCTAGATGGGATGGCCTAAGTACGCTTCTACCCTAAAGGGTTGTTCTAAGGATCCAGTCCACAGTAAATTTGGTGAGGAAGAGAACCTGTGCACATGCACCTTTGTAAAAACACTCGGTGGTTCCCAGCACATTGCTAGTAGAACATAGATCAGGTTTATTATTGTCCTAAAACCTAAACACCCGTGTAAAATGTATAGCAGGCTGTTTGAGACATTTCTTGGTTTTGGATTAGAACACAAACAGCTTGACAACTCTATGGGAGGCACAGGAGTAGTGGAAATAACCCAGATGCTTCTCTGGAAGTTTGCTGGTTCTGCTTTGTATACACACTACCATGTATTTCAACTCTGCAACAAAGACTCTTCCTAGTGAACTGAGGAGTAAACTCAGTGTAAAAGAAAGACAGCCACAACTTGAGGCCTAGGGGAATGTGCCTAACAGGTCCATACCAGATAGATTGGCACCTAGCCCCTCTAAAGCCAATAATACAAGTAGCACTCTGAAGTCAAGAGGTGAGGAGCTGACTTGAGGGCTCTGTGTTGAGAAGTGATGATAGAGTTCTGGCATGTCTAGAGTGTCCATCCACAATGGGAGGATTTATCCATGCCTTTCCTACAGACTAGGATTCTCTAGCTGAGATCTAAGGCCTGCCCTTCTCTACATGCAATGCTAAAGAGAATGAAAATAATTTCATATGAAACTGAGATATTTTGCTATGACAGCATCAAATAACAAAAACAAATGCTAAAGGAAGACAAAACACTGAACGAGAGGCTCTACCATCCACTCCAGTGGTGACAATGACGGCAGGGGCAACTGAACATCACAGTCACAGAGGAATACATGAGAAGTATGAAATGATAACACAAACTTCAAAGAGAGACATGTTAGGCCTTGAAATATGCATGAGAAAAAATGCACAATAAAGTGTGTCGGATGCACAGGATGATAGATAAAATTAGGTAAAAGGTCAGAAAGTACAGAAAATCTTTAGAGGAAAATAAAAAAAGGAAAGAAAATTTGGAAAAGCAGAGATTACAGAGAATTAAAATGCTAAAATTAAAGTAGTACTAACTCCAGAAGAAGAGATTTTAAAAGTGAGTATAAGGAAAACAAAAGTTGAATTGTGTACACTTAAGAAAAATAAATAAAAAGGAAAAAAGAAAATATTATAGAAAACTAAAACAGAGGGAAAGTAATGAACAAAAGAAAACATTTCCCCTTTAAGAAACATCAAGACAAATTTAGAAAAAAATTAAATGGACAGTAAAAAAAAAAACAAAAAAAACTCTCTAGGAGTCTAAGAGATAAAGCATTCTGCACAGAGAAAAAGCCAGGACCTTAAAGTCTTCAAAAGCTGTCAATTCAACACAGAAAAACAGCCATAGACTATTTCTGCAGCTATTCATTCACCTTTAGTCTTTCCATATTCACATTTATATAAATGCAAATATGTATATGTAATATATGTGTGTGTTTGTGTGTGTGTGTGTGTTAGACTTGTAAAGACTGTTTACCTCTATTTACCATATTGATATTTGTGCTCTTTTAAAGTATAAGAGGACTGTATCTTCAGGAATCATTCTTTTTGTTCTGTCTCAGAACAAACATTGAGCAGTTTAGTTTTATTTCAGAATCTCTATAACAGTGCTGGTAATTTAAATGATCTACCACAAATTTTATTGAAGACCTACAATCTACAGGGGGAAAAGGGGATTCTTTTAAGAATTTAGAATGGCGTCTAGCTTCGGGCTCAACATAGTTTATTTAAGTGTCTGCAACCATCAAACGAGTTCATCTTCTGACACAAACACAGATACACACACACACACACACACACACACAAATATAGGAAAAAACGTTAAAATAAAATGTATTTGATAAAACTATTTAACATATGGTTGCTGGACCTTATTCAGAGCTACTGTGATGCACATAGGAAATATTACAACGTAACTATATCATTTGAGAAAGCAATCAGCCTTTATTCTGAGTATAGCATGGGTATGTAGAAAAATATAGCCAGTGAACTTGGGTGGAAAAAGTGAAGTCCATATGGCTGAAGGGCATGGTCCTCTGAGCAATCATTTTACAGAAATTTTCACTCTGAGTCAACCTCACAGGATTCTTGTTGCAAGCACAAAGATTGTTTCATTTAGGTAATGCTACAGGGTCAGGAGCTCTTACCAAACTGAGGGGCCTATGCTTATAGACAGTAAGAATATTTGATTGCTAAGAATCAATGATGAGAGATGTTTTAGGAAGGTAGTTTATATAAATAAATAGATTCAGAGATGGGTCAGGGAGATACTCAGGAGTCTGACATAAGTTTTTCCAAAAGAAGAATCCTTGTCATAATGCTGAATGCATTTTATATTTTGTATCAGGGCTCCTTACCTAATACAAATTAGTCCAAAAGACATTTAAAGTTTTTAATATAGAATATTAAAGATTGTTAAAAGAGAAAAACATTTTCTCCTAAGTAAAGGCATAAAAGAACGTATCAGTATACAGGATATTATTGTTACCAAGTCAATTTAAATTTCATTAGTATAAAACTAAATATAAATAAAGAAAAATATTAAAGAGGGTTTAGGGACATGTATGTCTTGTGGGAGTTGCAATATTAATGAAGAAGTTAAATATATTCCACAAAGCAGGAAGTTTATTAAAGTCCGGGAGGAAAAGAATTTAAAGGTTAAGATTTTGCAGCTAATCAAACTCTTGAGAATATGAGGGTTGCTTTCAAAGAATTTTGGGGGCATATAAGACTGTGGAAATTTAACTTCATCAAAGTTTAAAGCTTCTATGCATTAAGTGAAGAATTCAGGTCATAGAAAGACAAATATTGAATGTCCTTTCTCACACACAGATCCTGACTCCATAGAGTTAAAAATATCTAAGCAGAGGCAAATGTAAGTAGAGCCCAGCAGATCTGGAAAGGATGAAGGGGTGTGGGGCTGGGCAGTAAGATATAGGAAAGATGGGAAGAGGAACACTGAGAAGGATACAGGGAAAGAGGAATAGGTGGAGGGCACCAGAGCAGGTGGATTGCATCAATATCGAATGTTTGTTTTTGCCATATTCCTTCAATGCTGTATTTACATAGTATACACATTATATTAGATCTTATAAATAAAATTATATAAAACAACAACAGGAAGTCTTCTGAATAAATTAACAAGTAAGAATAATAAACTCATATTGTACTGTAAAAGGCAGAAGACAATCAGATACCTTGATAAACTTTATATGTCTGTCCTAAACGAAGTTTTGTGATCAAAGACCAAATGAAAGCAGAAACTATATTTCTAACTGCAGTGATCTCGAAGCCTTGGTTCGTTGTATGTTTCAGGGTTTGTCATGATGCTAGAGATCTGCACATTCTCCATCTCCACTGTGCTGCGCACTAGCTACTCATCAATGACTGCTGGGCACTAAACTGTGGTTTCTATAGCTACAGAATGCAATATTTAGTTTGTGTTTCATTTTAAGCCCTTTACTTAATAGGTATATATGGCCATTGACTACTGTGAGAATAATACAAGTTTACAGGTTAGAAGGAAGGACTTCAGGGAGACCAAGGGTGTGAATGCAGGATGAGGTCCTGTATTAGATATGAGCTATATATAGATACAAAATAAGAAGTATGAAATATGAAACCACTGGGATTGTTAAGTGGGTAATGGGCTTGCTGTCAAGTATATGCCTAAATCTAAAAAAAAGACAAAACAATTAAAATAAGCAAACCTAGATAGTAATGTTAACAGTAAATTTAAATACACAAGTAAATGACAAAATTGAGACTGTGGCGAAAACTAAATACAGAAATACATTCTTTATAAATAGCACATATAAGCTATATTTTATGCTAAATCTAAGAATAAAAAATAGAGTTTAGGTATTTAATTATCAAATTGACTTACTCTGTGGATGAAAGTACTAGGGGGAAAGGGACAGAGAGGAAAGGTATTGTGCAGTGTCAATTTCAAAGAGCATTCACCTTTTCACAAAGGAATATAAGACTTTATATATTTCTTCTACAAGTTTGTAGAAAAAATACAAATTGGTATTTTCTTTCTTACTTTGATAAATGTATTTACCCTTATGATTATGAGTTTGACAAAACTTTTCAAGTGAGTTGAACAACACACCTATCATGATAGACCTATTGTAATTTTACCTAGAATTCCACCTAATAACAAAACTCTATATGGTGTTTATAAAAAGAAATAACAAGATATCCAATAAAATAATCAAAATGACATATTGACTAATATTTAGATACACCAAAGAAGCAAGTGTACACACACACACACACACACACACACACACACACACACACACATACACACACACATACACACACAAAGAGCATGTTTCTTTAGCACATTAATAATTTAACAAGCTATAAATGGTCAGATTAACTTGATGGCACACAAATTACAAAATCTTACCATGCAAACATGTTTCATGAGAAAGCTGATGTTCTGATAAATATTAGTCCAAGTGGTTTTAGTACAGACATTTCTGTGTTAACAACATAAAATACAGATATTTCTTATAAATCAGTTCATCTTGAAGACATCATAATCCCAAAATTATATGCTTAGTAATTGAGCTCAAAATATAATATAACTAAGCTAAGGGAAAAATTCCTAAATTTCTGGTAATTGTAGTCAACTTAATGACTGTCTCTAAGAAATTAACAGACTGACCAAGAAGAATATAATCATCACATTTATAGAACATTTGAATAAGGCTGTCACCTAGGCAACTGATATAAGTTACTCGTAACAACAGTACTGTGTTGGACATAGAAAACACATGATTTAAAAAAAAACATAGAACCTATATCAGGATATGGTATGAGAATAGACCTTCCTCATGTATCTTCATAAATAGAACTATCATAAAACATTTTTCTAGAATACTCCAAAAGTACAATAAAATGTATTTAAATAAGAGATACTGAAAATTTTTAAATTTTCAGACACTGTAAGTCTAACAAGTCATGACACAGAAGTACAACTATGTCTCATGAATCAGAGAAATATAAAATCATTTTAATGTGCTAAACAATCTTATGAAGTAAATAGTGCCCAGTGCTTATGTTTCATGAGTCAAAACTTAATTACTTCAAACAATAAAAATAAGAAGAATTGACAAATTAAAATAAATACATAAAATATAATTTTAAAAGTAAAAAAAAAACTACCTATAACAAAATATTAAAGGAAACATCAAAGTTAAACATAGAATATTCAAAAAGAAAATTAAATTGACAAGCCTTTTCCGAAACACATCAACTACTAAAGGATTTTTAAAATATCAACACAGGGGATGGGAAGTGTGAAAATGGACCTTTGGATATCAAAGCATTGGTGAAAAGGTCTTAATAAATGCAAGTCTTAAATAAAACAGGAAATAGTCCCTGAAGAAAAATTGCATCTGACAGGTGGAGTAAATGTCTTTTATTACTTTACTCCCAAAAAGTACAACTAAAACCCCACCCACATCGACCTTATAAATTCAACATAAGACTGTAAAGATGAAGTGCAGTAAACAGGCCTTCTGGAACCTCAGACTGCAAGGATGACTGGGTGGTAAGTTCCTTGAATTTTCTGTTTGCCCAGACTAGATTTCAAGAAACCATTGAACTAGAAATATCAATAACACCCCCCACCCCCGGTCACTGTGAAAATTTACCCAATCTAGCCAAAAGATTAGAAAAGGAAGGGAGAGCAAACACTCCATAAAACTTCTAAAGTACTTCTCTACTCTTGCCAAACCAGAAATGACACAACAAACTACAGATAAATTTCCCCAATGATACAGATCCAAAGTCCCCAACGGAATACTTACAAACTGAATCTCATAGCGCATTTAAAGAATTATTCATTATAACCAAGTGGAATTTATACCAAAAATGCACATACATGGAATAAATGTAGCCTACCATATAAGCAGAAATGAAGTAAAAATGTGTATTTTTAAAATAGGAATAGAAAAAGCTTAAGA
This sequence comes from Rhabdomys pumilio, assembly GCA_030674055.1. Lineage (NCBI taxonomy): Eukaryota > Metazoa > Chordata > Mammalia > Rodentia > Muridae > Rhabdomys > Rhabdomys pumilio. The sequence continues at coordinate 212,016,750 of JANHMN010000001.1, read as the reverse complement.
TGAAATACCCTTCCTGATTAAAACTGTGAATGAATTAGACAGAAAAGGATTGAACTTCAATATACTAAAACATGATAAATATAATAAAAATGCATGACACGCCCACTACAAACATCATACTGAATGGGAAACACCATTTTCTTTAACGTTCAGGATAACACAAGACTGTCAACTCTTAGCTCACTTAGTCAAGTACTAGAAAAATCTTTATCAGAGAAATTAGGAAAGGAGAAGAAATGAAGGTTATAAGTTAATATGATGGGGCTGGAGAGATAACTCAGCAGTTAAGAGTATTTGCTGCTCTTTGGATTTCAATTCCCAGTACCCACATAGTGGCTAATAACAACCATGCTTAACTCTAGTTCCAGGGAGCCTAATGCCCCGTTCTGGGGTCCATGAGCACTGTACTCACATAGTGCACTTACGTACAAGCAGACACTCATACATACACATAAAAATTTTAATCTTTTTTTTAAAAAATAAAATACATTGAAACAAAAAAGGAACAACCCCCTCATACTCAAACATCCATGATTTGAATAATAAAGTTTTATTAAAATGCCTGTACTTCCTAAACAACTTACAGATTCAATGTACTCTCTGTCAAAGTAGCAATGACATTCTTCACAGAATAGAGAAGGGAACAAAAAAACCTTAAAATATAATCGGAGCACAAAGAAACCCAAATAAGCCAAAGGAAATGAACAAACAGAACTGGAGACATCACAATGCAGTAAGTGATTTCAAAACATGTCACAGAGCCATATCACCAAAGCAGCACGGTGCAGGTTTCAGAAAACCACTCAGAGCATCGGAAGAACACAGAGATGTTCAAAATAAACTCACACCTCCATAGCCAACTGACCCCTAAGAAGTAAAATAAGACTAAATCACAGGGAAGATGACATCTGTAGTAAATGGTGCTGGGAACATTAATTATTCAGGGTCAGAGTATTAGTATTTTACCCCAACCTTTCATCATGTACTCTAGTAAACTGCAAAGGATAAAATACCTAAATGTAACACCCAAAACTCTGAAACTACTAGAAAGAAATATAAGTAAAATGCTTTAGACACTGAAATAAGCAGTCATTTCTGTTTTAAATATGACTCCAATGGTATAGGAAACACACCCAAAAAACCAGCCAACTGGGATTCCATCAAACACTAGTCTGCACAGTGGAGGGAACAATTAGCAGGACAGAGAAAGTAAGTGCAGCATGAAAGGTAACACTTGGTTTCTACCTTCCTGACGAAAGGGTGAGATTAACTTAATATAGAGAGCTCAAAATAACCAAAAAGAAAAAAAAAAACCTCAACCTAGTTAAAATGAACAAATGATCTGAATAGATTCTTCTCAATAGAAATCAGGCAAATGGCCCACAGATAAGTAACAATGTTCGGTTTAGTCAGCCACAGAGAAATGAAAACCAAGACTAGTATACTGAGATTATACTGCACCATTCTGAACATTTATTATTAAAATAACAAAAACTGGAGGATGTGGAAACAGGCACCTTATGCTGGCTATTGGAGAAGCAAATTAGTAAGCCTTTATGAACAACAGTATGCTCATTCTTCACTGAGCTAGAATATTATGGAGGCTTCTTATAAACCTAAAATTAAGTCTACTGTGTTATGTGCTTGTCCTACTTCTGACAGTATGCCCAAAGGAAAGAAGCCGGCTCCCTTAAGGTACGCATGCATGTTGGTGCTTATTACAGGGCCGGCTAAGATGCACCTGTCCAGTGGCTTGCTGTGATCATCATCCGTACAACTTGCCTCCCTATGGATTCCTAGAGGTTTGGAGTTGGAAAGTTCAGCTTGGAAAAATTCATTGTGTAACTCCAATGTCCTGGTGTATCTGTGGGTTAAGGCAATGTATGTGTCTTTATCCTAACACCAGTCAGGAACAGATAAATTCCTGGGCAGTTGCTTCAGAGAAAGGACATTACTTCCCACCTTAAATTTATCAGCCACTGTAACTCCTGCACTCTCAAATAGTCTTGGTATGAGCTAGATCATAGAGACAAATTGAAGCCATTATGAAAATGGCCTACCATCAAATATTTGCTACCCTTTGGCTTTGATTCTGCACACCCTTTCTCTACGTTACTGACTTAAGAATTATGAGTAAGAATTCTTACTGACTTGAGAGTTATGGTCTCTGAACTTAAACTCCATAGCTACTGTTATCATAAAAAGACTTAAAAGTAGGTGAAAGTCTTTAAATATGCAAGAGAATCACTGTAAATTTTGTGAATGTACAAAGTCTGAATCTATTTTTTTGTTAGATAGTATTTAGGCAGCAACCCCAAGCCACCCAAAAACTTTATTATGAAATATCTGAAAATTTTGCAAGCCTTATGGGAACAAAATTCTCTGTAATCAGGATAGTGTTTAAAATTCCTTAATTCTATAGTCATAAGTTAAGGTCAATGTTTAGTTAATTCTTGAAAATCATATTCAACAAGAAGTCTGTACACGCCATTTCTCATCCCCCCTCCAGATGCATTTAGTAAACAATTTCCTCATTGTTATTACCACAGCTGTAATTTATAGACGATAGTCAGCTATTTAGTAAACATCTGCACAGTCCCGAAGAGTTGCTGTCAAAGTCTTTAGATGGAGTATCTGCTCATCAAATGTTGTCAAACTTTTACCTTCAAAAATATGTGCTTCGTTATGTGCTTCTCAGGGCTATCCCAAGAGGGGCTTCTCCTGTCTTTGGTGGGCTGAAAGATTATAACTTTTATCATTCCACTGAATGGGAAATTATCAGCTATAAAATCCATGAAGATCACAAAGATGAGCACTGCAACCTCCACCAGACCGTTGTATCCCTTAGTGCTTCAATCAGTCAGTCTGCAAGTCTTTGCTAACTAACTGTTTCTCAGAATTACGTTTTTTCTTTTGAGAGGTATCTTTATTCCTGCTGTATTTTTATTTTTTAACCTTTGAAATTAAAAAGATAATTACTGATTACATCATTCCCCCTCTCCTTCATCCAACCCATCCCATGTACTCCCTTATCTGCTTTCTCAGGTGCGTTGATGCTAAAACACCTGAAAATAGTATGCAAAATAGGAAGTTGATAAGTGTTATGACATTCCAGGAACTTTTTTAGTATTTTCTGCTAAAAGTCAAATTATTACATATTATCACTATTTTAATAACAAGTGGAAAAGGCTAAAAGTGTGATGCCTACCGTTTGAACCAGAAACAAAAACATGGGCTTGCACAGCATCAGTTCAAGAGAAGGATGAGGGCACTAAGTCTGGGCAGCAGTTAGGAGCTTTGCAAGCTGGGGAAGAATTCCAAAAGTAAGTTTAGTTTGCCACTGCCTGAAAGTCATCAAATCATTTTAAAAACAGCAACTTCTAATTAATTTGTCCTTTTCAACTAGGTATTTCCATTTTCAGAAATTAATTCTAAGAACTGAAGCAATGAACTGAGCTACGTGTAACATGTGTACAAGGAAATATTCAAAGGTCCTTAGAGTATCATCTTAGTATTCAATATCATGAAGGTTTTTAAATCATAATGCTATACAAAACCTTCAAATGCCTTAAAACCTTTCTGCAGTGGGGTTGGTGTTCTCTTACCAGTCCTTTTCTTGTATCCCTGCATGAAAGACAAATGAGAATGAACTGGGCAGATGTTCACAGAGTTCACATTTTGTTGTTGGGCCCTCGGGTGATTATTTATCCTTCTCTATGCTTCTGCTTAAAAAAAATGAAAACACAACATTTGTGTAATCAAAAAAGCGCATTATTTGGCTGAAGCAGAGCTCATTGTATACTTCAAATAGGTTCATATGTATGTTGTTGGATTGAAGCTAATGTTGTATTTACATATTATGCTTCTTTGAAGTTCTGTCTGTGTGTGCATATGCCTTCATGGTTGTATAACCTCATATGAACTTAAAAAAAAACTTTATAGTTGATATTACCAGAATTTTCCTTTATATTTAAAAAACAAAGAGGTTTATATTATTCAAGTTTGCAAGAATTTGCTTGGTGTTATGTTCTTAAAGTGACATAGGGTTAGGGAGTCCTGGCTGCTCTTCCAGAGGACCCAGGTTCAATGATTCCCAGCACCCACGTGGCAGCTCACAACCGTCTGTAATTTCAGTTCCTGGAGACTCAACACCCTCTTGTGACCTTAGTAAGCACCGCATGTATGTGTGTGTTGTACATAGAAATACATGCAGACAAAGTGCTCATACACATACCATAAAAGAAAACAAAATGAGCTGCATCCTGTACCCATTTCTTAAAATATGGGCACAATAATGACGTTTTATACATTTGAATATTTATGTGTAAGTGCATGAGCCCCTGAGTTCACATTCCTATCAGGGTAGAAATCAAGATAAGAACTGCCCAGCTGTGAGTCCTTAATGAGCCTTCCCACAGATGCACAGATGTAAACATTGTTCTCAAGGGAGGAACATTCTCAGAATTTCAATGCTGCCGTTCATTGGCTAGTCTGCAAGACAATTAGGAAACATCCCTTAACTTGAAAGTAAAATTTGAGACTTTATGTTCCTTCTCAACTTCTAAAGAGAACTGGAAGGAGATAAAACTGGCCACTGGAGAGACCATAGCTGTATACTGCCTGTGACTTCTCAGCTACCCACAGAAGCCAGCATGTCTTGGGTCCTGCTTTCCATCCTGTGGCTTATCATTCAAATCCAAGGTAAGTATATGCATCTTACAGAAAAAAAGTCAGATTTTCTGATGAGTGTACCTATGAAAAAATTACCATTTTAATTCACAATGTAAAGGTCACTACAGTTTACACAGTATATTTTCTGTGTCTTTCTCTACAGAACTACATGCTTACATACATGCACATATACCTATGATAGTATTTTTTAGATCGCACATGAAACATGAATTCTAAAGCTCACTGTATATTTTTTCAAATTTCATATACTTCACTAAATAAAAATCATGTTTGATTATGATATGATATTTCTCAAAATAGATAAAATATATATTGATTGTTGATGTATTTACATTATACTAGTAAGTAAAATTGTGTTAATATAGTCATTAATCAAGGCTGTTTATGAATTGGTACTTTGAGATATTTCTCTAAGAATAATTTTTAGAAGTAGAATACAGTCAAAAGAAAAGTCCTGAGAAGGTAACTCTTTCTCCCTTTAAGCTGATTACTGAGAGATGACCCAACAACTTGACAACCGTTATTTGTTCTCTTATTGCACCGTGGATAAGCTAAGTGCACAGATGGTGCCATCACTGATTGTTTTGCTAGGGGTGGCATCATAATCATGTTAAGAAGTCAAATGCTGGGAGCCTGCACATTTCCATTCATAAACATGTACTCGTAAATCTCCTGATGAAATACTTGAATAATATAGTTAAGCTCAAAACAATCTCTGTGTGTTCAATGATACTCTCTAAAGGTTCCTATTTAGATCTGGCTTTAGCCCTTGCATGTCTCATATGTTTCTTATATTGTTAATCATTAGTGAGGATCCCAAAGAATGGTAAAGTAGAATAATGCTGACCGTAACTGAATTATATGTGCATACATACTGATGGAATCCATCAGGTCCCTTTAGTCCTTCCTTGTGAACTGTGCAATGACAGTTATGGCTGTGATTTACATTTTAGGTTAGTTAAGTCATACCCCAAATGCACTCTGATTGCCACAGTAAGAAGCTATCTTGGAGCTGTGGAAACAGCATTCAACAGTGAGACTGACCACATGTGAAAAAATTGCAAAGCTCCAAAATACAGAAAAGATGTGTTTCTGTTTTTTTACAGTGCTGCTGCAAAGTTTCACCCAGTTTTTGTATGTGCTTTTATACCACCCTTGCTAGACAACAAAAGACAGAAAGTTGAAGGAACTTTCATTAGGTCTTTTAGCTAGAACTGCAAGCCACATCTTTTGACTCTGAGTCAGTTCTTTCTGTACCACTCGTAAACAAAGGAAATACCTACCTGGTACAGTTTAAATTAAAGTACATTAAGAAGAACCTTTTACCTATAAACATTTTCCTTTCTATGTTCTATGTTCCTTTAAAGTTTCTCTAAGAAAGAGTCAATAAGAGCTTTATGTCCTGTGGAATCTACAGTTTTGGGGGTAAAACTGTAAAGAAAAGTCATTAAAGTTGAATCAGTCACGCAATTTGTTCAGAATGCTTAATTCATGTCCATACAACATAGCAATCAGCCAAATAAAATAAACCAAAACCTTTCTTATCAATGTTTTCTGACTTTCTCTAGTGATTGATACAACATTAACCCCCAGATTAAAGCTTCATGAAATAGTTCATCCTAAAAAAGTACCCATCATACAAAGAAGAGGGCTTGAGAACAACCAGACAGAGAGCTACGGCAAAGAGGTAAGTGATGTTTCAGAGTCATCTGAAGACAAAAAGGAAGGGCTTTCAGGGATACTGTAATATCACAATCAGCCCCGGCAGCTTCATCTTGGAGTACAGCTATCAGCTCTTGCCTTGACAGTTCTTGGATGTGGTGATCAAGGGAGACACGGAAGAGTTGTTGGGGTATGAAGCTTATTAAAAGGGTTATTAAACTTACCACAGACAAATAGGCAGAAAACAGCATGGGTAGGTGTCTAAAGAAAGTTAGTGCCCCAGTACCACAAGACAGTCTGGTAGGCCTCTGAGAGGGCATGGGCTTTAAGAAAAAACTTTGGAGATCCCCCCTAATAGATTTTTGAGAAAATTGTGGTGTCATTTTGGAATGACAGCCAGACTCTTTGATTCCCAGGAAGCGGGGGGGAAATTGGGGAAAAGTATGCATGGCCATTGTTACCCCTTTAATGTGTCCCAAGTCATAAACTTATTTCCTTATGTGGGGAATCCAGACACTTGGAAGTCTCTTAGCTAGCTAGAACATCACAGGCAGTGTTCTCAGCCGGAAGCCTGTCAGTCTCTATGAGAGAGGCCCCCTTCCCCACCACCCCCTGTCAACTTCCTACTTCTACCCACCCCCCAACTCCCCATGCACCCCTGGTCTTGTGGCCTGAGCAGCAGTTTGTCTTAACACTGTGGAGGAGAGAGCACAGAACTTCTCAGAATTTGGTTATAAATTATTATTAGACAATCAGTTGCCTCTCTTGATTACAAAGGTAAAGCTGTTTGGATGTTTCCTCAAATCTGTGGGAGGAGAAGGAATCACAAACTAGTTCATGAGGGGGACATTGCTTCCTTTTAGCCTTTCACACTCCTGTCTTCTCTTAGCCCATTCCTTTTCCCAGGGATAGCACTTTTCTACAATGTAAAGGCAATCTACCTTGTTGCCAATGGTCTCTCATTCTGTAATATTTATCACTTGATTTTCAATGGATATTAAAAAACATTTTAAATATATATTCTATTTATTTTAAAGTCAAATTAGATACTTTCTAACCTGTTGGTAATTTATTATGGTACACAGTCCAGTATATTATGCATTAAGGCAGACAACAAGTCTCTATGTCATCAGTTAGAGCTTCATCCATCTGTGTGGTTTTCAAGTGAATATGAAATCCATATGATCGTGCAAATAACATTTTAGATATAAGAAAGAGATAAGATGTAAGTGAAATGCATTCAAGTTCTGTATTTCTGCTATTGCAATGCATAGTGTACACAATCTGTGTATTATAATAGTTATAATTTTTAAATTGGCTGATAACTATGTGCTATAACTATATCTATAACTATAACTATAACTATATCATTAACTACTTTCAGGAAAGATATGCACCAGAAGTTCAATATCAGATCATACTAAATGGAGAAGAAATCATTTTGCACCTCAAGAGAACCAAGTAAGGACAATTTCTTCCCAAAAGTCCAACCACTGGTTGTATCAGCAGGATATTGGGAAACTTCTCCCTGTCTGTAGCTTCATTTCTGTGGCTATGATAAAAACGGCAAAAGAAAATTAGGGGTGGAAGGGTTTGCTTTAGCTTAGAATTCTAGGTGGCAGTTCATTACTGTAGGAAAGTCACAGTGGTTGGCCTTGAAGCAACTGGTCATATCGTATCAGTAGTCAGAAGCACAACCAGAAATTCAAGCATGCTTCCCCTCAGATCACTTTGCCTATCTTTATGCACTCCAGGGTCCTAAACCCAGGAATGAATGGTGTCATGCAGTTCACTTTCAGGCTTGGTCTTTCTGTATCAATTAAGGTACCTAAGACAATCTCCCATAACCATATCCACAGGGACTCCTATGCTAAGATAAGAGGCAAAACCAGAAGAATCTCCAGAAGCTGGCCTGTCTTACACAGTGAGACAGGAGACAAACATAAAACACTGTCCCAAGTAAGATGGGATGCATGAGTTTGTCCTCTGATCTCCATGTGTGTGCTGGAACATTTGAAATTGTGTACAAACACACACATATAGACACACTCATCCCCAACCACACACAGGTACACAAGAATTTATCCCTAAGTCTGATTCAGGGTATATGTCATAGCAATAGATTCTATGGCAAGAGTGAAAGAGTGTCACAGGTTTTCTAACAGTCAGTAAGCCTTTTATATTTGTCCTCACAGGTATTCACACCTATGACCCAGCATCCTCCAATGACCATGTAATTGCTCCATAGAATCTCATCAGGGCCCAACCCATTCACATTTAAAGACAAAGAACCTCCAAGAGAAAAGCAATTGTGTAACTATCCCCCTTTGGGGTTAAAGATGTAACTATACACTTTGATTTACTTTAGCAGGACGTTCCAAGCAGTCTTCTAATGTTAGTGAGAAGCCATTCTTCCCAGGATTTATGATATGACTGGCAGACCTTCCAGAATCAGGCTTAAACTAGCTGGCTTAGCTTGTCATTTTACTTGGTATCTCTCTCTCTCTCTCTCTCTCTCTCTCTCTCTCTCTCTCTCTCTCTCTCT
>JANHMN010000001.1:211992761-212003560 GCA_030674055.1 Rhabdomys pumilio | reverse complement strand
ATATATATATATCAACAGCCTGGATTATTTAAGGGTTGCCATAGACTTTTTTGGCCAACAATTCAATTTTATGCAACTTAATACTTGGAAATCTTTATTGGGTGACAAGAGATGGCCAATTGGGTCTCTCTCCAATTATTTGGTGATTTTATTTAGATCCCCTTCATTCATATATATATGGAGTAATCCATCCATAACTGTCTATTCTATTTTCCTTTTCTAAGAGTTCTGTCTGTACACCCTGGTGGTATAGCTTCTGTACCTAACCTCTGTGGTTCTACAGATTGTAGCTTGATTATTATCAACTTAACAGCTAATATCTATGTATAAGCAAATACATATATTTCTGGGTCTGGGCTACCTTACTCAGGATAATATTTTTTTCTAGTTCCATCCATTTACCTGTGAATTTCATTATGCCATTTTAAAACAGCTGAACAATTTTCCATTGTGTAAATGTAGCATATTTTTAATTTATTCATCTGTTGAGAGACATTTAGGTTGTTTTCAGTTTCTGACTATTATAAATAGAATAGCAATGAATACAGTTGAGTAAGTGTCTGTGTGGTAAATATAGATTAAGATAAATTCCTATCTTTCTGAGGAACTATCACGCTAATTTCAAAAGTAGCTGTACAAGTTTGCACTCCCACTAGCAAAGAATTAATGTTCCTCTTACTACTCACCAATGAAGACTGTCACTTGTTTTATTGCTCTTAACCATTCTGAAAAATGTAAGATGAAGTCTCAAAGTAGTTGACTCCAATTTTCCTGATGGATAAGGATGGTGAATATGTCTTTAAATCTTTCTCAGCCATTTGATTTTCTCATTTTGAGAACTATCTTTAAACCTGTATCCTATTTTTAATTATTTATTGTTGTTGTTTTATTTTCTCATTTTATTTATTTATTTGTTTATTTATATTCTTGCCAAATATTCATCCTATAAAATAATGCACTTCATTATCCATTTTCATATGTCTATCATGTACTTTGTGAGGGTAGTGGTGATATTTTTTCTGCTGTTTGTTTTTTTTTTTTCCAATCTGCTTTTATACTATTTTAATTAAATGCAAGTATTAAGGTCAGTTAAGGTCTAGGTTAAGAAACAAACAATACAATAGATACAAATAGTCAAGGACCAGCAAGCGTGGAAATAAACAAAGTACCGTGATCACTCCTGTGATCACTATTTCTAAGGTGCTAATCAGGATGATCAAGATATCTGTGCCTACTTCCCTGTCCCAGTAGACCTGAAGCTTACTTCTTTGTTCTAGCCTAAGATTTAGATTCCTGCCTGAAATTACTTCCTTGCATGGCCCAATGTCAAATTCCTGCCTGAAGCCCGTTTTCTAGTCCTTGGCCAATGTCATATTCCTTCCAAGAAGCCCCCAAAGCTCTCCACATCTCCTCCTTTTTTATTTCATAAATAAGAGTGATCCTGTCTTAAGTCATTCTGACAAGAATGCCTTCCTTACCCATCGTGGAATATGCATTATCAAAAGCAATGCACTTCTGACTTGGAGTTGGTAAGGCTCTGTGCAGAGTCTTACCTGTCCTTGGCTTGACAACCTGTTAAACTAATAACTCTGTCTGGGGGTCCATTTTTAGTTTCAAATCATGTACTTTGGCCATCAACATGTTGATGTTGTTAAAGGCAAGCTTTAACACAATGGACAGGAATAAAAGTATTCCAAGGATAAGAAAGACTAACATGATCAAACTGTAGTTGCCATTCTTGAAGCTTGACCAAGATGGAGATATTGACCTCAGGCCATGGATAATTTTATCAGTCTTCAGCAAAGCTCAGCATAGCAGCATTCTTTAAATTCATAATCTCACTATGCAAAGTTAAAACATCCAGAGATGTGTTAGAATTATGTTGAGTACCCTGCAAGTGTCTTTGAACTTTTTCCCAATTATAGTGACTAAAAGTTGTACTTTTAGAAGTAAAACAAATCCATTAGTATTTAGCATGGCACTTGAGATGGCCCCTTACTTTTAGACTCTGAACCTCCTCTCCAACAATTTGAATAGTGTCGTACAGAGCTTGTTGTTGCTTTCTTGATATCTAAGATTTTTTTAGTTTTTTATACATTTTGGATATTATCGCCTTTATTGGATGTGGAGTTGGTAAAAATCTTTTCCTATCCTCTAGGCTTCTGCTTTTATGAATGAACAATGGCCTCCTTAACTGTACAGAAGAGTTTCAGTTTCATGAGGTCCCATTTGTTAATTGTTGACCTTAATTTCAATATTGGGCAAATAATGGATATAACTTGAATAATTAGGTGTTGGTCACAGAGTCTTTGACTGAAAAGTCTGTGTGTGAAACTGGGATGGAGGGAGAATACCACTCCATTCTGAGTGGGATGTATGAATGGGTATGTCAGGGCACTCTAATACACAATCTCATATCCCACAGAGGGTACTTCACACATCGTGACCAGAGATATCAAATAAAGCCTCTACAAAGAACTGATGAGGGAGAACATGCTGTTCTTCCATACAACGTGGAGGAACCAAACACAGCTAATTACAAGGATGGTGAGAAGCAAGTTGTCAGGAAACGAAGCCATCTTCGAATGTCCAGGTCACTCAAAAGTCCAAATGTAAGTATAGAGGTTTTTTTCAGACTATGTATTTTGATTGTCTAAGCAAGGATCTGAGACACATAAATGTGTTCTCAAATGGCTAGTCTGAAAAAAAAACCTCTATTAAATTATTCTTATTTATTTTGGAAGAAAAATTGTAAGTACCTGAATCATTGTGAATAGAGATGAGTATTAATGAGGTTCTCTTGTTATTTGTAAAACAGGAAAACTTACCTCAAGGACAGAAGTACATTGGTCTCTTTTTGGTGCTGGATAATGCCTATGTGAGTATGAAAGATGGCCACCTCCTACTTAATTCTTTCAACTTACAAGTTAACTTAAAAGTAAAAGAAGATGTAAGCCTTTTTACTTAACAATGAGTTTTTGTTCAACTAGATTTCCTGGCTGCTTTGGTTGCTTGTCTGACAAAAGTGTTCATCCATGCCATCCACTTATTATCCATCAATTAAGAAATATTTATATAATGGCAATATGCTTAATACCATATAGCTATGTTCTAGTTTGCTTTCTGTTGCTCTGGTAAATGGCATGATCAAAGAAACTTGGAGAAGGAAGGGTTTGTATGGTTTGCAAGCAACAGTTCATTGTTGAGGGAAGCTAAGGCAGAAACTTAAGGCAAGAATGTAAGTAGAGGCCATGCAGGAACACTACTATTGGCTTGCTTCCCTGGCTTGCTCAGTTACATTTCTTATACAGCTCACGTTCAACTGCCTAGGGATGATGCAGGCCACAGTGGACTGGACCCTCCCACATCAATGAGCAATTAATAAAATTTTCCATAGAGATGCTCACAAACTAATCAGATGAAGGCTCTTCTTCAATAATGATTCTTTGTAGGTGACTCTATACTGTGTCAAGTCAACAAAAACAAACCATGGCATACCTGTAACCAATCAACCATAAAAAATGTAAAGAGAAGTATTTTAATAAAATGTTAGATTATCTTAATATTTTACCATAAAATATAAGTATCAATTTAATAGGTGTTATGTAAATATGAACACAGAACCCTATATAAATAAAGAGAATCTAGAGCTTATATTACTTCATATCCAGACCTGAACTAATTGAGTTGGTGCAAAATATTTAAGCCATTAAGTTGAAGTATTCAACTTGAAGATGAATTTAAAAAGCCAGTTCTAATCCTGTAGTCCCAGTTTGGATATATGATGCAGAAAGGTCATAAGTTTGATAGTATCCTGACTACATAGTGGGCATCTACCTCATACTAAACTAAACCAAAAACAAAGAGAAAGACTGAGGACACTGTAATTTCTCATGAATACTTAATTCTTACCTTATCAAAACGTCTATTTTAAGTAGAATTTGTTGAAATAGAAGATATGAGGTAGTCATGGATTGAGTAGACGTTAACTATGTAACAAGCATGTAAATTTTCTATTTAATCCTGTACCCATAAGCCCTCTTACTTCAATTTTTTATTTTAATATTGCACTTTTGTATTTTGTAATTTTCAGTATAAAATGTATAATGGGAATGTGACTCAGATGAGAAGCTTTGTGTTCGAGGTGCTAAATCTGCTCAATGTGGTAAGGCATTTGTCATGTATGTGTGTTTCCACACCTTTGCTTGGGGCTTCCATGTGGCTTCCACCGTAAAGGTCTAAGAATCACCTAAGGGCAAGATCCCATCCAAACAAAAATCATATACAGTAACAAAGTTTTCTTCTATAATTTCTGTTTTCAACATGGAAACTTACGGTGAGTATTACATCCTTTTATCTATCACTTGTGGTCAACAAGAGCACTAAAAGGAATTCTGAGTGTTTTCATGAAATTTATTCTTTCCACAGATTTATAAAACCATAGATATTCAAGTGTCTTTAGTGGGCCTGGAGATCTGGTCTGACCGTGATAAGATAAAGGTGGAACCTAATCTTGGTGCCACATTCACAAACTTCATGAGATGGCATTATTCTAACCTTGGAAAAAGAATCCATAACCATGCCCAGCTTCTCAGGTGAATCCTTCTTGCCAGGGTGGGGACACATAGGCAGAGTCTATGGTTATCTCCAAGGTTTCTTGACAAGAATTTCTGCTTAGTCATATCTCTTCAGTAAGTTGTGAATGGCCCGATGTTCCTATCATTAGCAATTGGGACTTGAAATATTTTAAGGTCCTTATAAGATCAATAAAACAATACTTGGATACAGAATATCCACCTGTAATTATGAGGCTGTAATATTATTGAAGGTGTTCTGGGGCCCATGACCATACAGAAGGCTAGTAGACACCAAAGGAGGTCTATGATATTATTACCAAAAGCTACTGGTTTCAGAGTCAGGTTGTGATGGGGTCTCTCTACCTTTCACACAGTGGAGCTAGCTTCAGCCATGGACGTGTGGGAATGGCAGCTGCAAATTCCTTGTGTACTACATCTTCAGTGTCTGTAATTGAGGTTTGTATACTTCTACTAAGACATCCTGTAATTCCACCTCTATGAAAATGGGCATAATATACTATACCACAATAATCACCATGATCATCATCTGAATTGATAAATTAAAGTAGAAATAAAACCATTATTGAACATTGCTCTGAAGAGTCATTGGACTATGAATATTAGCCTGGCAAAAGACTCATACTACAGTTCATGCCAAAAAATAAGGACCACATGTTGAGTAGAAAGAGGAGCCAGGTTACCTCGATGGCCTCAGATAGCTATGTAAGTTCATACCATGGCACCTAATAGCATTTTCCATAGATAATGCAATTAATCTAATCCTGGTTTACTGAGAATTCAGGGTCTAGTAGCTCCTTTGTCATTGACTGAGCTTGAACACAGATCTAGTGCTTGTATTCATAAGAGTCAATCATATCAGGCCCATCAGGCAAGAAGCAGTGTTAGAAAAATGAGCTTATGGATACACTATTCTTCTTCTCTCAAGATATTAATATTAGACATTATGATTTGAGAAGAACTGAGAAATAACTGAATAAGAACTAACAGATGCTTCTATTTTTTTCCAGGCTAAAAGAAAGAATAATGTGGCTCTTGTTGCACTGATGTCACATGAGTTGGGCCATGCCCTTGGTATGCAAGATGTTCCATATTACACCAAGTGTCCCTCTGGCAGCTGTGTGATGAATCAGTACCTGAGGTAAGATGGTATCATCCCAAAGTAAAGAAAAAAGTCGCCTTTCCTAAATAGTTTAAATGATCTGTGCATATGTGGGAGGAGCATCTTCTTCCAAAGGATGGGTATCCTAATAATTCAACCTCTAGCTTCTTCATGGACATATTTTTGCCAGATTCAAGACTCATTCATTAAGATTTCTGAATATTCAACCACAGAGTTTATTATGGGTACTACTATATCGTTTTAACTTAGGGTTGTTTTAATTTAAAGTGATACCATATCTTCCTAAAAGAATACTAATCTGATTAAGATGATAGTTTTACTAAAAAATGCCCAAGATAAGCATGTCTTTATCCCCATCACCAACAGAATATTCTATTTTATCAGAGTCACTTATTATCTGGTAATGCCAGCTACCTTACCAATACTGGGGATATACCAATGATTATAGTCTGTTCTGTTCTTGAGGTGTTCATATATAAGAAGTTTGCCCATGGATCACAAGAATCTCCATTTATTTCCTTTAACTATACCATTATTGCTGTAACTTACTGCTTACCCCTCAGTGTGGGATGAGTAGATGGTAACAGTGGTAACACTAATCTCTCTTGTTGCTTTGGATAGCCTTGAACTACTGTGATGGTTAGCTTTAATTGTTAACCTCACACAATCTAGAGAATCATCTGGGAAAAGATTCTCAGTGACCAATTGTCTGCATTGTGCGTCTTATGGGGGATTGTCTTGGGGATTAATATAGAAGACCCAACTGACTTTGGGTGACACTACTCCTTAGAATAAGGGTCTTGAACTATATAAAGAAATAGAGCTGAGCAAAAGCAAGCAAGTGAGCATGCAAGCAAATGAGCATGCATGCATCCATTTCTCTTTGCTGTTGACTAGATGTGATATGGCTAGCTGTTTTGACTCCTTATTTATCTTCTAAGTTCCTTTGTGTCAAGATATTTTGTCACAGAAATGAAGTTAGAACAATTACAATGTGTTTAAATTCTTTCCTCTTTTCTTCTGGATTGCTAGGAGAAAACATTCAAATAGAATATTCTACATGCTTTACCACCCACCCACCTACCGTAGGAACATAGAGATGTCCTGGGTGTTAGCTAATTTGTAGTTTCCACTGAATTGGGTCCCACAGTGAGATACACTAAATTCTTCTGTTTGTTACCCACAAGCTTCTATATCTGCATATCATGGTATTCCATTTTTTCTGTTACAGTTCAAAATTCCCCAAGGATTTCAGTACTATCAGCCGCACACTTTTTCAAAGATTTCTTTCATCTAGAAATGTAAGGTGTCTGCTGCTGGCACCTGACCCTAAAAACATAATAAAACCATCATGTGGAAACCGACTTCTGGACACAGGAGAGGGCTGCGACTGTGGCTCTCCTGAGGTATGAAAATACATAAGGTTTAAAGTTGTATTTATTAAGATTTTAAAACAGAGCTACTTGGGTAAAAATTATGCATTTTATTTTTTTTCATTTTCTTTTTTCTAAGATTTTTTATGTTTTGTGTGTGTGTGTGTGTGTGTGTGTGTGTGTGTGTGTGTGTTTATGTGCACACCTTGGAGACCAGGAGAGGGTATCAGATTCCTTGAAACTGGAGATCCAGGTGCCTTTGAACTGGCAAACATGCGTGCTGACATCTGAGCCCTCATCCTCAAGATTATGCAGCATGTGCTCTTAGCTGCAGAGTCATCTCTATAACCCCCTTTTCTTTTTGTAGTGCTCCTTTAGAAATTTGTTCTGGAGAAAAAAAAATGGTACCATTATCAGAGAGTGACATAGATTTATTGGTGTTTTGATTTTGATCTTAGTTAACCATCCTATGAATAGCACTTAAAAATAAAAAACACACACACACAATAGAATCTGTTTACGACATAGTAGTACAAAGCCAAATGTAAAGAAGTGAGCCATTACCCATAGCATGCCACATTCCTTGTAGACAATGGATTCAGAAACGCCTACGTTTCAGGCCACAGTCAGTCATGTGTTGAACAGTCAGTCACATAGCTAGATGGAAGGCCTCCTCATGGGGATTTTCTCTTTTTTCACAAAATCAGCATGTGACATAAGGAGGTGATAGTACAAAAAAGGAAATTTAAAAAATTGCGTGAACCAATAGCGTTCAGGCTCCTAGCACAGACCATCTTAAACACTGGTTCTCAACCTGTGGGCCGGGATGACTTTGGAGTTGAATGACCCTTTCACGGGGGTCACCTAAGACCATCAAAAATCACATATATTTACGTTATGATTCATAACAGAAGCTGATTACAGTTATGAAATAACAAAAATAATTTTATGGTTAGAGGTCAATACAATGTGAGAAACTGTGTTAAAGGGTCTCAGAATTAGGAAGGCTGGGAACCACAGCTCTAGGGTCATGGCTAATGTTTTGATTTCACTAATGTTTATATAATTCCAAGGCAGCTACTGCATCAATAAATGCCTCAGAACGATGCCTACAATTTCCTGTTTATCTCTTCCTTTTTCTGAGACAGAGTTTTACATTTTAGTCCAGGATGGCCTCCAGTGCACAGTCCTCCCCTCACTCATGAGTGCTGGAATTGCAGGCCTATACCATCATGTGTGGCTCATATGAGGCTTCTAGAGGATTCTACTTTGTGATCTTATGTTACTTTTAAGGTCTAAAAAGGCATTCATGATAGAAGAGACTTAAATGAGACACGCTGTAAAATACTCCATAGGCTACATGTTATTTGTTATGTAAACAAACCCACAAATTAGAGATTGCCATTATCCTTAATTAGAAAAATAAAGCTCATGAAACCCAACGAATTCGGTTCAGAGGCCAGAGCTCATAACTGGTGAACACAAGTGAAACTTGTGATTTATCCTTTATGTTTGAGAGTTGCCTGACAGTGTAGAAAGAGTCTTAGGTTTTGGTGTCTCAGTGCCATTTATTCAGAAGTTTGAATTGTGTATCAGAGTTTTAATGTAGTTTTGTCAGAATTTGATTGTTTATTTTGAAGTATTTTCATATTTTCTTTTGTGGCATTTAAGATTTTTCTTTCTGATATAGGTTGTAATTCCTTGATATTACCATTGATGTTATTTTATTATTATCATGAACAATTATCTTACTGATTTGTCAAATATTTTTAATCATTGACCTCAATTTTTTATGTATGGAATTATATCTCACACACAATGAAAGTATGGTTTATACTTTTTGCTTATTATGTCTTCATATCTTTTGGGTGTCTTGGTATTTATTAAATTTTCCATAAATATACATTATGAAGAATTTTTGCTCTATCTTTCATATTGGATTTTATTATTGGATGTGGGTTTGGCTATTAGTTGTCTATACTTATTAATGATAATGGTCTACCATTTATCCACAGTGTAAAAGTGTGCAAAATCATGTCTTAATACCTCAATTTTGGATGCCAAAATTTTCTGCTAATTTTGCTACTTACCAAAACGTCAGGACCTGTTTCTCCTTTAAATCCCTTAATTTGATGGATTTCATTTCTTTCATTTGTATGACCAGGAACCCTTACATTTTAGGCTAAGAAAACTCACACAGATGAAGTAGTTATTATATTGATAAATTTGAGTTTAAAAGATATATTGTTTTGTGCTGTACATATGCATCCGTGCATGTGTAGGTGTGTGCATGCATACGTGTGTGCTTGTATGTGTGTGTATGTGAGTGTGATCATTACACATCTCAATAACATTATTAGCCAGGTGTAGTAAAAAAAAACAAATTTTAATTTTTTTTATCTTAGAGCAGAGTAGTTTGCAACTATATTGAACAGTAACTTGTTTCCTGTCAGCCACAGAGAAAAACCCAAACAAAGTCCCTACATTTTCTTGTATAACTTAACATTAGAGTATTACTACATATTTATACTTCTATAAATCTTAATCTATAAAGCACATTTCTTATAATTGTTATCGGGAAATCATGAGCAAGCTTCATTCTGCCTCCATTTACCAGCTGCCTGGCATTTCTTACTGCTTCTCAACAGGCTCATGCAAAAATCTCACTTTTCATGGTAAAATTTGACAAAGCACCAGATATGACCCAAATCACTGGATTTATTAAATATCTGTACTTGCATGGATAATTTTCCATGTAACAATGCCTGTCATACATAAAAAAGCCCTTCTCTTACCTAATGCTTTAACTTTCCAGAGTTTTCCGTTAAACAGCAGAACCGCAGACTTGGATTCTCAACCAAGGCATACAGAATCCTTCTACTAAAGTGTATTACTTTTAATACATTTTTAAAAAATGTGTTAAGACTGTAAATTAAAAAACCAACTCTGACAGTTAATAAACTAGTTATTAATAGCTTAGTTGTTTAAAGTATAGTCCATTCAATGTTACTAGAAATGATGTTTGGATTTTTAAGATTCATTAACTTTCAAACTAAAAGAGTGTGTCTTGAGCTTACCTCTGAAGAATGCTAAGAGCTGACTCGCTAGCTCTCTGAGCCGACGTCTCCCTCCAAACACAGCACACTGGCAAGAGAACTACAACTCTGGGGCTCTCAGAGGTGACCTGGGAATGCTGATGGGGAAACCCCTTATGACTTACAGTGGAACAAATACCTGCCTATGTATGGTAGGATTACAGTACCTGCACAATGCATTGTCAGCAGAAATGTTTAATAATAAATGTATGGCTGTTTTAGCCTGGTGTTCAACTCTTTTGTACCAAAGGAATAAAAGTAGCAAATCTGACACTGTTGCCCACCCCATCAAGGACTGTCCTGTCCTTAACTAGGACGAGACAAGATGAGTTAGATGCTGGAGTTTCTCTAAAAGCCATGTCATATAATTACCTTAATTTTACATTTGCCTTCCAACATCGCTACACTCTTCCTTAGCATCTGATTTACCGTCACTTTTACAACAGTCTGTTTTTAATAAGAGTCCCACAAGTTAGGTAAAATCACTTTTCGTTTTCCTGCGGGATAACGGTACCTAAGTGGCCTGCTTCACTGGGTACTTTCCCCAGTGTGTCCCCTCCACTCCTTGAGTCCTGCTACCATCACTCAGCTGAGATCCCAGTGTGTCCCCTCC
>JANHMN010000001.1:211966088-211992751 GCA_030674055.1 Rhabdomys pumilio | reverse complement strand
TGTCCCCTCTAGTCTCTGAGTCCTGCTACCATCACTCAGCTGAGATCTTAAGGCTCCTCTGACTCTGAGGCTTTGGCCTTTATCTTCTATTTTCTCAAAAATACTCAACCTGAACAAAAGGAAACTAAGCTTTCAAGAATGTTTCTAAATCTTGAAGATGGGCTTTTAGACTTTACAATTCCTGTGTTGCCTTTTAAAATAAGAAGGTGTGCACCCTCACCGGACAATACTCCGATGACCAACACAGAAATAGAGTAGCTGTCTGAAAAAGGGACAAAGAATCAGGTAGCTCATTACTTGGGGAGGAAAAAAGAGAATATAAACATCACATGGAAAATATAGGTTTAACACCTGAATTACTTAAAATTTCAGTTTCTAGGCAGGTATAACACCATTTCTTTCAAGATAATAATGGTGAAAGAAGGTTTTTGGTTTTTTGTTGTTGTTGTTGTTTTTTTTTTTTTTTATTATTATTTCCCAGTGTATTTTCTCAGTCAACGGGAAAAAATAGTTTCCATATTTCTTCATGTTTTTAATTTTGTCTTCATTTCTGAAGAAAAAGACCTGAGTGCTGATTGTTTCCTCCTAATTTCTTAAACCTTCACAACATTCATAAGTTTTTCTGCATTGTGTCTTCTCTGATGTCTAAAAAGATTTGAGCTTTGACTATAGGATTTCCCACATTGAACACATTCATAAGGCTTCTCCCCAGTGTGGATTCGCTGATGATTAATGAGCCCAGAATTCTGGCTAAAGGCTTTCTCACATTCAAGACATTTGTAGGGTTTCTCTCCAGTATGGACTCTCTGGTGTTGCACAAGGATGGAGCTTCTGATGAAGACTTTTCCACATTCAACACATCCATAGGGCTTCTCCCCACTGTGGATTCTCTGATGAAGAATGAGGGCGGAACCCTGACTGAACTGTTTCCCACACTCGTCACATATGTGTTGTTTCTTTCTAGAAGGATTTTTCTTTCTTTCAAACCTGCCCTTGGGAAAACAGGTTTCTCCATATTTAAAAATCTGAGGAACACCTATATTGAGAGTGCCGGGAACTTCGTGAGACTCTGCCGCTGAAGCAATCTCCTGCTTTGGAGCCAGCGCTCCATTTTCTGTCGTGGCATCATCATCACAGTGCCTCAGAGAGTGGAGTTCCCAGGATGCCCACTTGAGCTGGCTCTCTACAGCATCCAGCTCAGAACTTGGTAATCCCTGAGCGTCTTCTGGAGATGCCATCTCTTCTACAAGCACTTCCCGTCTCCGCCGGTGGAGGGAGACCGGCTGTCCAGGTCATCAAGTTCACTCTCCAAGTCCTCTAGAACAGTCACCGCCTCCTCTCCATTCTCTGGGTGATGCTCTCGAACCCAAGTCTGTAGCTCCTTGGGTAGGATGGCAACAAACTGCTCCAGAACTACCAGCTCCAGTATCTGCTCCTTTGTGTGTGTCTCTGGTCTAAGACACAGGCAGCACAGTTCTCGGAGCTGGCTCACCGCCTCTCAAGGTCCTGGCGAATCCTGGTATCCAAATTGCCTGAACCGCTGCCAGAAAATCTCTGGGTCAGGGAGATGGTTCCAGGAAATGCTCGATCCCTCTTCACCATCAGGATCCTCCTCTAGTTTCACTCTCAAAATTTTTTCTTCTTCATCTGGATTTGGGATGATAAGTATTGAATCTTCTTCCACTGACTGTGCAGACATCCTGTTACATTACTTCAAGAAAAGGCAATCGAGGCAAGGTATAGACCTCAGAGAAATACCTGTTTTCTTCAAAAGTACTCAACTTCTCACAGTGGACGTGAGGCTTTTTCCTCAGGAAGCTTCCCCTAACTTTTCCTTTGGGGAAATTTGAGCTACTTTCTGATCCTTCTGGTATCTCTGGCTTGGAACCCGCCGCAGCCTCATCGTCCCAGAAAGACGCAGCGCCGCCGCTTACAGCAGCTCCAAATTTTAATTTTATTTTTTCTCTATTTTCACATCATTTGGATAGTTAAAAAAGTTCATCCTTGAAAATTTTGACAGATTAAAGTGTCTTCACACACACACACACACACACACACACACACACACACACATATATATCTTGAGATATATATATCAAGATATATATGTATATATATATAGATATATATGTATATATATAGATATATATGTATATATCTCAAGATATATATGTATATATATCAAGATATATATGATATATATGTCAAGATACATTATATGAAATTCTCAAATAATTACTAAGTATTATACTTTAAAAGTGAAATTTTAACAGTTATCTTGTACTAAATACAGGTATTGTTTTGTTTATTCTTTGAAGGAATGTAGCAATCTTTGCTGTGAGGCCCTGACATGTAGACTAAAATCTCAACCTGACTGCAGAGAAGAAGCATCCAACCACATCACGTAAGCGCCATCTTCTCTCTGTTCTCCAAAGGTCTTCTCACTTTTCTTTGAGATTTGAAAAGATGTCCCACTGGGTTCAACTATGCACTTGAAATAAGATTCACTTACATTTTTTAAATGACTTAATTTTGTCGTGGAGAAAGAATGCATTATACACAAAACTGAGGCTATGTGGTTGGTCATACCCATATAAGAAAATGGGATACCCTGTTATTTATGAAAGTAGGGTTCCTGGAAATGGTGCTAAAATTGGTATAATTTCCTATAGTTAACAAGTTAATATGAAAAAGATTAAAGTATATTTTTGACAAGACTTGATTGATGAGCACAATTCATTGCTTCTTAAGATGATAGGTATCATTTGCAAGGTAGTCAGAAAATCAATAGCATTTAAGAACTCAATGTAAAATTTAACAGTTTTATTCTCTTTAAAATGCATGTAATTAAAATGGTATAAAGCATAAAGGAGGAGGGGTGGAGTAGGGGGTTATAGTGAGGGGAAATGGGGAAAGGGGATGACGTCTGTATTGTAAACAAATAAAAATCCAATAAAAAATTAAAAAACAAAAATTAAAAAGTAAAATGCCTCAGTGGATTAGAGCCCAGGTATTGAGGGTGTTTTACAGACCAGTGTGATTTGGGTTAGACGCTTGGTATTTAGTCTTAGAGTTTTGTTTGAGTATAAAATAGTCTCTGTATATAAAGTCTATAATAATAACCAATGTCAGAAAGCTGGAATTCAGGAGACGTGATGGGGAAAGAGTTATTCTATGCCCTTTTCTCAGAAATTTCCTGGAATTAAAACTGCAGGGAGAGTAAAATAAAATAATTAACTACAGCACCATTCAAGAATCACTTCCTCAGGAAAGGAGCAAGGTCAAAGGAAAGGAAAGATTCCTTATCTATTTAGCAGTTTTGAATACTTCATTGAACTACTATGCAGGTCCACTTTGCAGAGAATTCTGGAAATCATGCCAAGACCCAAAGCAGAGTATATAAAAAAAAATAAAAAGCAGAACAAAAATCTTAGTTCCTTGGAGGGCTGGAATGATAGGTAACTATCCCTTTTCTGTGTAAGATGGGCAGCTCAATATCATTGGAAGAACTTGGACTCAGCACATTTAAATTCTAGTCTTAATTCTGCAAAACTACTGTGGGATTTAAGACAAGTTACTGAATTCCTTTTCTTCTTGTTCAGTGGAACTACTGATGTGCTGTTCCTGTGTGACTGCATGCGTTGCTTGAAGTCTATATCAATTCTCATTTGTGACAGTCCATAATGTTTTATCAGTATAATAACCACTGTTTCTGCTGTTTTGATTTTCTTTAATTAGACAATGATCCGGTGTCTAATTCACAGAGAAGCTACTTTGCCAGGGCAGAAGTCCAGAACCTGCCTCCGCCATTAAGCCTGCCTAGCTTCACTCTGTGCATCTATACAGACAGAACTCTATGTGCCGTGTTCTCTGTGAACCCATGAATTCAATCACTGAACAATAATATCCCAAAATACATTTATATCTGTAGTGAATATGTAGACATTTTCTTCTCATTATTTTCTAAATAATACAGTATAACAGCTATTTGTGTAGCATTTTTGTAGATTAAGTGTTGAAAGTAGTCTCAAGATGACACAATACTTAGAAGAATTTTAGTAGTTGTGTGCAAATATACTCCAGCTCTAAAAAGGATCATTAGTCCAGAGATTTGGGTATCTATGTGGTCTTGTAGCCAAATCCTGGTGAACACGGAAGAAAGATCTTTGCCTTTCTCTTTCCATTCTATTTTATGTGTTTCTACTAGTTCAGCCAACAGGTAAATAGACACAGTTAGAGATGCTCTTTGCTCATTCAGGTCTTATCTGTGGTGTGAATGTGAGGAGCCTGAAGATGTGGTTTTAGTTTCACTCTTTGGAGAACAAAATAGACTAACCTTTGCTGAAATTCATCAACATACTCCACAGAATTGTTGAGTTAGTCCCAAAATGCAAAATGACAAGTAAATTAACCCTAAATCTCTTTGTTCCTGTGGTGTCGAAATCAAAGCATATCACCTGCTGAGGGAGGGAGCTAACAGAAAGAACAGAGCCCTTGCTGTTTCTTGGCACCAATTTGTCTTAACATCCTATAAGCATCCATGATTTTCTGTCTCATGGGAATACTGGTCATATTCAAACACTTTTCATTTGAGCAAATAGAGTTTCTCACACATTTCTCTTGCTATTATGTATAAGAATTATTTTTAAGAAGTCTGTGTTGCTTGTTTCTTAGTAGAAGTGGAAAAGTAAGGCCTCATTCATTGGTTTTATAATAAACTATGCTATCAATAAAAATAATAATTTCTGTGTGGTCATTAAAATATTTATTTTCAAACACACCCTCTCACGTGTGTGTGTGTGTGTGTGTGTGTGTGTGTGTGTGTATGTGTGTGTGTGTGCACATGTGTGAAATTCCTGGTTATTATTCATCTTAAAACTAATCTGTCTCAGTTATGTCTCACCCTAAAAAAATGTGGGCAGCAGGAAAGGGGGAAAGTAGAAAGAACCTAACCAATTCTACCCAATAGCATACAAAGACAAGACAGGATATTTACATAAAAGGGTCACACTTAGTCCCAAATGGTCTTAAACTCTAAGTCCTAAAATGTGGCTGAACTTCATTTCCTGTTAAATAAATTTTATCATGAAAAGGCTCACTTTGCTGTTGTTGTTGTTTAGTTTTTATATTATACTTAAATTACAATATCTTTACTCTCCTTTTCCTCCCTTCAAACTTTCCTAAATATCTCTCCCCACTTTTCTCAAATCTGTGGTCTCTTTTTCTTTTTTTGTCAATTATTATTGCATGCATCTGTGCATTTGTATGCACATACATTACTATATGTAACCTGCTGAATCCACATTATGTTTTGTGTATGTGTGTTTTCAGGACTGACTGTTTGGTCCTGCACAGCCAATTGATGTGCTCTTTCCTGGGCAGGGCCACCTCTCCATCCCCAGCATTACTCAGTTGCCTATAGTTTTCCTGTAGGGATGAGGCCTTATGGGCTTTCTCCATCTAGTTTAATAGAAAATGAACATAGATATTAGGATGGTGACGATTGACATGTCACCAAATCAACAATGTAATATCTTCTATGAAATTATTTAGGGTAGGTAGTTATTAAGGTCATAAAATTCTTAAGAGAGCCATTGTAGAGTATAGGAGTTGGGTCTGATACTAATGTCCTGTTCCCCAATTGGTTTTCCATCTATCGATCAAGTTGCCAGGTGCCAATTGTTGGGTGAAAGGAAACAGGCAGAACTTCCAGGTCTCCACAGGAGAGGGAGGAAACATAAGGAGAAAAAAAGATTTTTGCCATTCTTCAGAGGGACAAAAGGTGACTAGCCATGTGAGTTCTCGAGTGGAGCCGCTTCTCCAGGTGGAAGGTTAGGGTGTTGAGCAAGGACTGAAGGTAAGGGAGCAACTGAAGCTAGAGCAGGTTGAGAGGTGAAGAGCTTAGAGTGTTGGGAAGGGCACACTAGCCAAGGAAGAGCCTAGCAATTGAGCCAATAAGGCAGATTGAAGTTGAGCAATGTGTGTGTCTATGTTTTTCATCAGTGGATCTAAAACTCTCTGGGTAGGGACTGGTAGTGTGACCCATTCCCAGAGATTAAGGCAGAGTAGCAAAAACTACACTCTACAGATCACACATAACATGGAAGGCAAGAATCCACTAGTAATTTATGAATTCTTGGATAGATTACACACACACACACACACACACACACACACACACACACACACACACAATGATATAGAAAAATAGGATGAAGAACTGGTTTCTCAGCGGAGCATGTCTCCAGGGCATGAAAATTTGAATAAAGGAACACAGGGAGAAACTCAGCTTAGAGACACTGGAATCTCCTGCTATGTAAAGAAACAGGCCAGCTGCTCTAAGGCAATGAGAGACAAACAACAAAAGCTGCCTGCTTCCTACGAGAAAGTAATCAAAGGATAGATTTTTTTAAAATGTTGATTTAATTGTTTTTAAGAGTAGAAGGGAATACAGATTTTCCCTGAGTCGTGTGGAGATTTCTTCCTGTGGTTCAGAACTGATACAAAGAGCTTAAGATGAGATCAAGAGAGTCTGATGGTAGACACAGTCTGCTTCCTACAAGCAAATAATCAAAGAGTAGAGATAAATAAAATTAAATTTAATTGTTTTTAAGTTGGAAGAGTGTATAATGGTAATTGTTTAAATGTTCTTAAGCATACAGAGATATTAAGCTCCACAGAAGGGAGAATTAGGTAGATTGAATGATTGATTTAACAGCAGAAAGTAGAGCCCAGCTCAGAAAACAAAACAAAAAAAAATGACAGTCTTTTGTAATGTTTGTTTGTTTTGTTCTAAACCCAGAGTGTGAAAGGAAAGGGTCAAATGTTGTATATGAATATTAAAAGAGTTGGAAAGAGTGGATTAGAGGAACTGAACATCTGGACAAAATTTCAGAGAGCAGATCACTTCCTGTCGAGAGACTTGACCAGAATTCATTCCCAAAATATCAGGCCTCTGTGTTTTCCTTGCCAAACACAGCCAGACAGAAGAAAGAAAACCTGCTGAGCTGTGTAAGGGGACTTTCCACTCCATAGGACCTCCTGATTTAGTTATAGGGCAAGCACTGTCAAAGTGGCACTGTTGTCTACTCTGAGGATGAAAATTAGTCTAACTAGGGACTGATCCACTCCACTCACACTCTTCTCCAGTCTTTCAATGAAGGGAAAGCAACTCTTTATGTTGTCCATATTCTTCCAACCTCAGTCTGAAGCCAAACAACTCAGGATAAGAGTATCACAAGTTCAAAACCACCCTGGGCTACAGAAACATCTTGTATACTCTAATCAACATTCCAAACAGCAAGGTATATATGGTGGGGGGCGGCGGTGAAGAGACAGTTAAGTAATTAAGACACTTGCTGCTTTTGCACGGAACCCAAATTACATTCCCAGCACTCACACAGTGCCTTCCAAATAGCCACTAATGCCAGCTCCATGAGGTCCAATGCTTTCTTATGGCTTCTGTGGGCAGGAAACCAAGTAACATGTGGTACACATACATATATGCAGGCAAAACATTCATAAAAAAATAAAGTCTTTTTTTTTAAGTGAGAAGGAGGAAGGAGGGAGAAAGAAGGGGTCTGTTTTCCTCTGCGTTACTTCTCTTTTGTAGACAGTGTCTTTGATCATAGTTTTCCCTCCCATCCATCTGTGAACTTACTGCAGACTGTTGACTAGTGTTCTAGACACAGATTCTCAAATACAGACCCCAATATTTCAGACAAATAGACACATGCATGCATGCAAGTGAGCTGCCCCAGGCTGAGACTTGCCTTTCCATTTTCTCAATGCCACCTTTCCAAGGTTTACAGAGTTTTTTACAATAATGAAATCTGATTGGTTGTCTCCCCCCGCCCCCCCTGCCCATTATGCGTATTTGTCCTGAACCAGGGAAGCTTTGCTCCCCAATGCTAGCAAGACTTTCTGTTGCTGTTTCTTTCAGAAATCACATTCTTTTCATTTTACACTGGAGTCTGTGACACATTTCAAATAAATGTCCATGTGTGGTATCAGTTAAAGCCTGATGTTCATTGTTTTTCACACACATAGCCGTATTTCTAGAAGTGTTGTTGAAAGATTAAGTAGCCTGTTTCCTTTGAATCCTCTTGGTGTATGGTCAAAATGTGTGTAAGGAACTGTTTCTGGCCCTTCTCTTTTCTTCTGTTCATTATGTGCCTATCTCCTGACCTTATTGGTTCTGCCAGTTGCTCTGATGACTAGTTATGTTATTTGGATACCATGACATCTAAAGCATCTCTTGTCAGTGAAGCTGCGATGGGTATTCACAGTTGTCAACTTGATTACATCTGGAATGAACTATAATTCAGAAATGGAGGACTGGGGCTAGGTTCTTCAGAAGGCAACATATGCTTTGAATCAGCATCCAGTATCTGGTACAGTTTCTCCCATAGCCAGGAAGGATCCACGGGTCCAAGAATCCAGTGGTAGAAAAGGGAATAGTTCTAGTTACTATCACCCCTAGTGACCGACTAGAAAAGTTTTTACTCCCTGTACCCACAACCCTAAGTTCTGCTGACCTAGAAGTTTTGGTTCCAGAAAGGCAGTGCTCCTGCTAGGAGACACAACAAACATTCCATTGAACTGGAAGCTCAGAATTCCCCCTGGTTATTTTGGGCTCCTAATGCCTTTAAACCCACAGGTTAAAAAAGGAATAACAGAATATTAGAGATGCCAGTACCAGAGGATGATCAATAATAACAACAGCAGCAGTGGAGTGGAGCCAACCAGAGCCCCAAGTGCTACAGAAGGCAGAACTGGAGATGTGACCCAAGCCCTTTGGAGGAGCCCAGAAGATCATGTGTAGATCTCAGACATTGGAAGAAGAAACTGTAACCTTAACATGTTCAAGATGCCAGAGCTGTGAGTTATCTGCTAAGGAAAGCTGCTTACAGGGAATGGAACCAGCCCAAGAGAAAGAAGTTTGTTGCAGTCAAACTTTTACTAAGTTGAAAAAGAAGTTGGAGATCTGAAGACCACTTTGACATCAGACATGGAGATGCAGAGTTTGCAGTTTGCCCAGTTGGTTTCCTGTCTTGCTTTGGGTATTATAGTCAAGGTATTGAATGAGTCTCAGAAGAGTTTTTGAACTTTGGACTTTTAACATTGTTGAGACTGCTATAGGCTATGGGAACTTTGAAGGTTGAATTAAATGTACTTTTTAATTATGCAATGGCTAGCCATGGCCCCACAGATTCATATGTTTGGATAAGCCTATGGGCCCAGGGAGTGGCACTGTTAGGAGGTGTGGCCTTGTTGGAGTAGGTGTGTCACTGTGGGTATGGGGTTTAAGCTCTGCATCCTAGCTGTCTGGAAGCCAGTCTTCTCTTGTTTGCCTTCAGAACAAGATGTAAAACTCTCAGCTCCTTCCACACCATGCTTGCCTGGATGCTGCCATGCTCCTGCCTTGATGATAGCGGTCTAAACCTCTGAACCTATAGGCCAGCCCCAATTAAATGTTGTCCTTATAAAAGTTACCTTGGTCATGGTGTCTGTTTACAGCAATGGAAACCCTAACTAAGACAGAATTCATACTTAACCTTTCCCACCTGATTCATGCAAGAGAATCCTGTCCTTCTCACATCTTGCTATGCAGTGACTATCTGGGCCCACATAACATCCTTCTGCCAGCAACATATTGTCATGAACATCATCCCCTCTGTTTCACATTCCAAATGTTGCTCAGACTTCAATTCCATCTCATTGTTTCAATATACAGACTGGATCTTTCAGCTCCTTCACCTGGGAAGGTAGTGTGTTTTGGGAGATACCTCTCACATCTATTACTAGTGGATAATTGAAATATATTTTTTTTTTGCTTCTTAACCTATATTTTATAAATTTTTGATTAAACATTTCTTTCATTGGATAAACTGCAGTATAAAAGAAATGACAAATATGTGTGGAATATACCAGGGCACTTTCCCTTGCCCAGCTATTTGTACACAGTAGAAATAGGATTCTTCTTCCTTGAAAGAACATTCACCATTTTTTCCGGTGATTTAAATATCAAACCCAGGTCTCTGTGCATGGTAGCTAACCATTCTATCACAACAATGTGCATGCATTAGGGGTGTAGTTGGGTGTATGCTAAAAATATAGTTAGAGGCATCTTTCTCTTTTGAATTAAGAAGCACACCCACACTTTTCTTTTGTTAGGCAATTGTGACATCTGCTGTCAGAAATAAAGAACTTAATTTCTAGTCAAAAGCAGGCAATTCTGACTGAAAAAGCAGACCTGTTGTTAACTTCTAAGGAAAGGTGAGCAGGGAATAATCAGATTTTTTTCCCTCCTAGTTGAAAGTCCAGTTTTAAGCAGATAGAATTTTGGGTTGAAACATTGTGGGCAATCCATGGCCTATCTCTCCTATCTTTTGATATTTCTCTCAGAATGGGGTGGTGAGCAATTTGATGACCACTAGGTGGAAAATGTTTTTAGATCTTCACTTACTTTGGGGGGGGGGTGTCTTAGAAAGCGTTGTCCCTTACTTCCTAGCTTCCTTGGTGTGGTGATTTTGCAGACATGTATAGATATATAGGTAGGTAGGTAGGTAGGTAGGTAAGTAGGTGGGTAAGTAGTTAGTAGATAGATAGATAGATAGATAGATAGATAGATGATCCACAGATATAAACAGAGAAATGATAAACTGCTATAAATACATGATAGATGTAGATAATAAACAAGATAGATGATAGACAAGATAGATTAAAATAGATGATAGACAGAAATAGTTGATAGATAGCTATATGGTAGAGATTTTTGATAAATTATATAGATAAATAGTATATGGATAAATATAGTACATGAGATAGATGATAGATAGATAGATAGATAGATAGATAGATAGATAGATAGATAGATAGAGAAATAATAGAGATATGCAGATAAATAATTTTTTTGTGATAATCTACACAAATCGTCACCCTCTCCCATTCAGCACACGGAGTATTTCAATGATCTGTTCCGTACCTCTTTTCACAGTTGTCCTCACGTTCTCCAAGGTCCAAAACCAGCACCGACCTTTATTCTATCAGAGTAAGTTAAGTTTTTCTTTTCCAGTTTCAAGCAAAGGAAATCACACAGAATATGGACCTCATATCAAACATCTGTTTCTCAGAATAATGTTGAGACAATTTACCTATTATAATCCCCAGCTGCTGCTGCATAACTCATAACCACACACACACACACACACACACACACACACACACACAAAAAATCCCTCAGTGGCAATGTGTTAGTCAGGTTTCTGTTGCTATAGAAAATACTTGAGGTGATTAAATTGCTTTAAAGAGGCAGGGCTAATTTTGAATCTGTTTTGGAGATTTCAATCCCTACTTGGTTGGCCTTATTGATTTTAGATCTGAGATGGTACATCACAATAAAAGTATATGGTGTATGAGGAAACCATCAACTCACTGTGGAAAAGTAATAGGACAGTACCACAGCCCCCTTTGTTCTGCATATTTTCAACTTAGATTATCTTTCTTTATCTAATTATTCAGGTAGAGATTTATGTTGATTTTGGATCTTCTTTATAAAGGTCTTTACATCTATATCTTTCCCCATTAAAATTGCTTTCCTGTATCTCTTAAGTTTTGAGGATTTACATTTTCTGTTCATTTCTCTTAGCTTATTCTCTCATTTCCTATTTTGATCATTGGCTCAGAATACACTGTTTAATGTCCACACAAATGTGGATTTGCATTTCATAATAAGAAAAGATATTTGCTATAACTGCAGCATTTTCAAGTATATTAAGATTTGTCTTGTGGATAGGCATGTGGTCCATCCAGGAAATACATATTCTGTACAATTCTACTGTTCTGGTGAGGATTCACAGGAATCATGGATCTGTCACAGAAACACTTAGAATTGCTGACTTGACACACTGAGCACATATAACTCCATCATGTTTTTTTTTTTAATTTTGTCCTCTCAAACATCACTGTCTCAGTATCTTCTGCTTGAGTAATATATTTCACTCATAAGGAGTGATTAATAGGAATGGACTTACATCCATTTGGCTTTTTCCTAAATTTTATCCATAAATTCTGTTCTTCTCATTTTCCTGTTTGCTAATTTTTTGTATTGTTATATTTGAATAATTTACTTTTAGTTTACCTGTGTTTGTGTGTGTGTGTATGTGTGTATCTGTATGTGTGTGTGTGTGTGTGTGTGTACTTGCTTGTCTGTATGTGCACCATGTGCATGCAGTAGCCACAGATACTAGAAAAAGGCATCAGATACCTTGATACTGGAACTACAGATGGTTATGAGACACCATGTGGATGAGGAGAACTGAATCTGAGTCCTCCACAAGATCAGGAACTGCTCTTAACCACTGAGACATCTCTCAAGCCCTGTGGTGAAATGTTTTGATTTCCTTAATTTTTTTGTGATAGCAATATATAATATTCTAATTCAAACTGATATGAATTTGTCATTTCTGTCTTCCACACGCTGCATATAAACAATGTCACACATCATCCCCTCATGCATTGTACACTTACGACAAGAGATTAATAATTTTATGCTTTTAGTTATAAAAGTTGAAAAACAACAAAATAAATGGAGTAGCAGATAAAAATGTAATTGTCCTTTATATAGCTAATGATGCATGCATCCTTACCAAAAGAACTTTGCATCTGTCATCAGATAAATTCCTAGTGTCTTATCTTTGTTTCACCTTTACCATTGCTTATAAGGCAAGGAATGAATTCCATTAGGATTTGTTGACACGATGCTAATGTATCTCCTGTTTTTGTAAGTTAGTTTGGCCAAAAATAGAATTCCCACTTGTCAATTTTATTCTTTCCCTGCCCAAAGACATTTGTCCTCTCTCTCTTGACTTACAAAGTTCTGCTGTGAAATACACATACCTCACTGAGTTGCTTTTTTTCTCGCAGGTTTCAAAATTCTCTGCCTTTTGATCATTTCATTCATTATATTATTTCTATTGTCTGTCTGTTTGGTTGGTTGGTTGTTTTTCTCATGATGATTTTGCATTTTAGCCAAATTCTATGGCTTGGTCATTGATTCTTTCTAAACTTCATTATTCCAAATCTGTGACATAAAACTAGTGACTGTCAGTAGGATCATATATAATATTCTACAAGGAAGAGATTTGGAATGTCCATAACCATGTACAGGTCAAGAGCACATTCAAAAATGTCATTCACTGTCTACGAGGACGCTTTGTCATATTAAGCTGCTGAAGTTTCCTTTCCGAAACCATTTTACTTCAATCCAATTGAGGTTGGGAATATTTGATACATTTCCCCAAAGTTCTTCAGTTGGTATCATCAAGGATTCAATTTGCCATTCACAGATTTTTTTAAGTGTATATTTCTATTCATTTAAGTCTTCTTTGTTGGATATTTTATTTACATTTCAGATGTTATCCCTTTTCCCTATCCCCCTACCCAGGAACCCCCTATCCCATCTCCCCTCCTCCTGCTTCTATGAGGGTGTGCCCCACCCACACACCCACTCCCACCTCCCTGCCTTCGATTTCCCCCACACTGGGTCATCCTGCTTTTTAAGTTAGCTTTACTATCACATCTGTCTTAAGTGAATCCTTTAGTGAAGAACAAGTAAATACCCAAGCTTGCTACTTGATTTCTTCTTCATGCAGTGTGGAGAATGAGCTATGATAGCTATAGTTTGGGTTTGGAATGAGTAGATTTACTAAGCATATAGCAAGGCAAAGAATGAGCTTTCTCTCCTTGAATGAGCTTCCCATGGCTGAGCATCCGACTTTTCTTTCCCATGGGAGGCACCTTTATACTGTAGGATGAACAGCCACAACCTCTGTTGAAAATGCTTCAGCTTCTCTCTCTTTATTTTAACTCTGGCTATTTTCCTGTTTTCTTCCCTGCCCGTCAAAGAGTTAGGGGTATCAGACCCTCTTCATGTAAGGGCTCTTGAAGGAATTTAACATAAACATACTTGAATTTGCAGCTTGTACATGTCAGATGTGGGCAACCCAGCTTCCCAAGTCAGCCTCTGAGTGAGACCGATGTGCAGGAAACTTACAAATGAAAGTGCATTACAATCTCTTGATCTCTACCCTCTTAGCGTTCCTGTTTATATCTGACCCAATCTGTTATCCTACCTGCACTAATCTACCAAGTTCTGCATAATATAAAAGTCTTTATGATAACTCACAATGAAACATACTGTATAAAATGCAGACACACATTTGTGATGAAGAAAAGCGAGCCTGTGGGTTTTCAGTTGTCATCATTATTAGTATTTCCTCAGTGTGCATAGAAATGCCCTGAATCAAATTAGATACTAGTATATCCATAGCAACCATTTCTTCTTTTTCTGCATTACTTGTCCCAGGATGACATAATAAAGTCAGGTGGAAAACAATCTCTTATTTGGATAAATGGAGGAAAATGGCTTTTCTCTGTTCACATATTATAGAAAGACATAGGTATTATTTCTCTCAAATGCTAGGGAAAACAAAAAAATCTCAGATTTTCATCCTGATGTTTTGGATGGAAGTGTACACAGTAAAACTTAGTGCCTTTATCTTTGATTGTCTAACTTTGTTTTCAAGGATCTGTGGCTCATTTTACCACAAAATACAAAAGCACACATTCAAAACTGAATAGATTTTTCTGAAGTCTTTCTACTATTTGAGTATAAAATGATTGCAAATTTGACTCAGAAAAAAATCAGATACAGAAATAGTTTTCTGCATTTGTGATGAAGAAAAGTAAGCCTGTGGGTTTTCAGTTGTCATCATTATTAGTATTTCCTCAGTGTGCACAGAAATGCCCTGAATCAAATTAGATACTAGTATATCTATAGCAACCATTTCTTCTTTTTTTACATTACTTGTCCCAGGATGACATAATAAAGTCAGGTGGAAAATAATCTCTTATTTGAAATTGTTAAAATGGCAAAGGCCTGCGGTCAAGCTTGATGCCTAAGTGTGTTTGCTAGAGCCCAGGTGATGGAAGAAAAAACTGATTCCTCCAACTTATTCTCTGACCTCATGTGTACATCATGGCATGTGACCATCTCTCATTCATGATAGATAGATAGATAGATAGATAGATAGATAGATAGATAGATAGATAGATAGATAGATAGATAGTCGGACAGACAGTAAAAATACTAAACTAAAATGTTAAGAACAATTAATACTAACAGGATTATGTTCAAGTAGCTCTAGTAAAGTCTCTGAACTTTCCATTTTTTAGTAAATGCAAGAAATCAACTAGTTTCTGATTCATGTGCTCTCTTCAAGATTAAATAGAGCTACATACAGGCTTGTAACAGAAACACATAGAAAAAGAAACACTTTTTAAAAAAAAAAAACAAACAAAGTCTGTAACTATGTTGTTTTCTTTTTTGTTTGACTCCCACTTGGGAAATTAAAATAAGATCCACAGAATCAAAAAATCAAAATAGCTGTTGTGAATTAGAGGGAGCTCGTTAAGCTGCCCGAAAATGCTCTCTCAGTAATTCCAGAGCCCATAGCTGAGGTCAGATTTCTTTATTAGGAACAGAGCATTTTAGAGTCAGAAGACGCCTTCAATCTCTACAACCTTAATGGGTTTTGAGCTAATTTTAGTATAGGTCATGACTAGGCCACGTATTGATTCCTAGGAGTGATGGTTTGCATTTCTCAAGGAGTATATATTTCCAATTTCCAGTGTTCTTATAACTCCAGTGAAATTTATAGTTGTTTGAGATAATGCTTGACTGGGGAAAAAGACAAGATTAAAATAATAATAATCATTTACCTTTAATAGAATCCATATGAAAGTCATTGGTTCTGTAGAAAATAAACTTGAAACTGAATCCTTAAACTTCTAGTTACCACCTGTATGAAAATACAAAGTGAAACAGATCTATTCATCTGCACATTTGACCCATATCTAATATACTAGATGAAAATGCAGTTCAAGCATAATAATTTACAGGTTTTAGGAGCATGCATAGAGATTATTGCCTAGTTCTCTGCATCAGATACAGTAAACACACAATGAATGAAAGATAGTATTTGTAAGCATTGGTAATAGACATTTCTTTCTTGCTTTTAAGGCAGCAGTAAGATCCTAGTCTTACAATGTCCCACAGATACACCCACAGGCCAATCTAATAGAGGCAATTCAGACTCAGCTCCCTCTTCCCTGGTATGCTGAGCTGGAAAACAAGATTATCTGTCACAAATGGTTATGCTGTAAACAGTCTTCTAACCATTTGGTGTGTAGTCATAGACAAGGGCTGCTCTCAACCCTGGTCAGGGAAAATTAATTTTGCAGTGGACAGTAGTCAATGCAGAAATGAATACAGTCAAAACTTTGAGAATGAGCTACTGAGCGCTAAGCCCTGAAAGTTACATAGAAATTAAGTTCACCACCTCTAAGACTCAGGGAACTTTACAGAAGTTGTGGGAAGAATCTAAGGGCTAGGGGATGGAAAAGAGCAGTCTGAGATGCTGTCTTCTGAACATGACAAGGTCTTGGTCCTCATGAATTCACAGTATCTGTGGTTACCAGCAAATGATCAAATAGGCAGAATTTTCAGCATTGATTAAGATCTTTAGGCCCACCTTTTGCTGAGGAGCTACTAGCAGTTGATAGCTGCTGAGGGAGGAACAATCATTCCTCTTAAGAGACTTCCCATGCTTCAGTGGATGATCCCACATTCATGAACATACAGGTCAGTCGAACTGGACTTAGTAGGTTAGCCAAAATAAAAGACAAAATTGAGATGGAAATGTGGTGGTAGATTAAGGGGAGGGGTACAGGAGAGAAATAGGAAATAGATGTGATCATATTTCATTGTATATCTGTATGAAATACAAAACTAAATAGTTTTAAATATGCAAAAGAAGAGGGGTGAGGGGAGAGGGAGAGGGAGAGGGAGGGGGAAAAGGAGGGGAAGAGGGAGAGGGAGAGGGAGGGGGAGGGGAGGAGGAGGGGGAGGAGGAGGGGGAGAGGGAGGGAAAGAGGAAGAGTAAGATTCTATTCTTACAATGTCCCTGAGTGAATCACCATTAACCACCTGCCTAATAGGGGGCATCATCTCAAGGCATACCCTAGCATATGATACATACCCAATTACTAAAAACAATGTGGCTTTGCATGGAGTATTTGATAGTCAATAAATATCTCTTCTCTACAGACAACTCTGGCCATTAGGCAAGCTCATGTCCGTAGAGAACGACATAAAGTCTACCAAACTGAACATTGTAGAAGTGACTTCAGTTATGGGTAATAATGTAATGCCAACTATTCCATGAACCAAATACAACAAAAGAGATATAATAAATTGATGAAATTCTCTTTCCCTTTTAATTTCTTTTTGAACTACTTTTATGGGTATACAAATTAATGAGTTTCATACTGGTATCTTCATACTAATCAAACTCTTAAAACTTTTATTTGTAGAACCTCAGCAGCATTCTTGGTCTCTGGGTGGGAGAATCTTCAAGGAACAGATGAATAGTCAGGGGTACAGTCATGTGTTTGCTCCCAAATAAAAAATGAAAGAAAAATTTCATCCTAGAATTCTCAGTGTTTGGAGACAATCACAAGGAATGAATTACACCTTCAGAGAGATCACTTTGTTTAGGTCTCAAGTCTACACCAGTGTAGAAATTTACCAATCACCACAGGCCTTACCATCAGAAGTTCACAGTACAGATGAGAAACATCAAAACTCACTCACAGATATTCACATCCTAACAGACAGGAAGGCAGAGGTGGTCAGTGTTCTAGCAGTCGGGGGAAACAGCATTACCATGAAGATGTGGTGCCAAGTGTGTGGGTTTGAGAAGTGGACAGTAGAGAAGCCCATGTCCCAAAGTGACTTATCCCATTGCCAAACTGAAGGAGAAAGTTGGCATCAAGTAAAGAATATGGTTTTAGCACTCAAAAGTAACTGGTGCTCTCAGTTCTGTCTATTCAACCTTGAAAGTCTCTTTGTGTTAAGCTGTAGGAAGATGAAAGGAAGGACATCTATGTAGGAGCAACTCACACAGACAATGAAAGAGGTAGGGTACCAAGAAATGAGTGGGTTAACCAAAGAAATGATCAGTTGGCTAAAGCTAAAGCCCTTGGTTTGTTGTTGATGATGATGACAAAATACCCTGCAAGCAGCAACTGAGCCCGACACCCTAAGTATTTATTTGGACCATTCATGGCAGCTAGAAAATCCTGGGCAGTGAGATGAAGAGTTTGGGGGTCTCAGTAAATTTTTTTTTTACAAAAAATAGGTTCTTGACAATAAAACACAAACTATAAGAATGAATCCTTAAACAAATGGGGAATTTTCTAGAAGCATTTGATGAGAGTCTGCTGCATATGAGAAACTAATATGGATATTAGAAATGTAGCAACTGACACAAATCTATATTCCATTATAATTCAAGTAATCAGATGGAAAACATACGCTCATACATCATTTAATGAGGGGAAACTAAAGAGATCTATCTCAAGATTATTTTTGTCATTGTGCAAACATCAGGAAGCATGCGCGCACGCGCGCACACACACAGACACACACACATACACACAAAGTATCCTGCTGGCATAGCATAGAGTAGTATTCTAGAATAAACATATTTTTTAGAATAAACAAGAGTACACTTTAAAATAGTGATTAAAAATACTAGTCTTACCAAGTTAATAAACTCCAAAAATATTCTCTTATCTTTCCTAAGGTAACAGATAATATAGCCTAATAATAGGTGCTTATTCTCAGTACCAAGTATTATTTTTTATATGACTGGCTTTGCAGTAAGACAGAAGTGGTATCACCACAAATATAAGAGGAAAGCACTAAGATATTACCATGACTCTGACAGCTGTAATGTCTCATGATGATGGCTATTTTTAGATTCATTATAATTGTATAGGATTCAGTCTCTTACTGTATCAATCATGTATCAATGTATGAATCATGGAATAGATAAAGAAGTTATAGAAATTCAAGCATGAGCTGACTGTGGATTTACTCCGAGTGGTCACACTAAAAGGGATAGAAGTGCTTAGTTAGGTTCTTGGTACGTGATGAGAGGTGAGATAATAGAATTACCTCACACATACCGTAGAGTGTAAGAGAAAGCCAGGTGTTCCTGATGATTTCAATGGCTTTGACTTGCCTAGTTACACTGGCAGTGTCCATTTATCTGAGAGAAAAAAAATATTTGGAGGAAGACTTCTGGGATGAAGATCATGAGTATAGTCCTCGAATTATCTATGATATGTCAAAATGCAAGAAACAAACAAAAGCAAACACATGGAAGTATTTTTGAGTTACATGAACTGGACAAGCAATTACATAGTAGTAGCTTTTAAGATAGGCAGTTTGTGAGAAGTCTGAATACTTGTAGACAGAAGAGACAGAAAGATGTGAACCCTGGAGCCTCCCTGGTGTTTAGGAGTCTGGATCATGAAAAAAAAAAAAAAAGGTGTGTAAATGGTAATAGGGAAAGGAACTAATGTGAGAGGAAACCCTAAGCTGTAGACAAGGAAAGAAAATATGTCCCAAAGCTTCGGAAGAGAGTATTAAGCCTGTAAACAAGAATCAAGCATGAATGAATCAATAGATAAAAGTCATTGTATTTACGATCTGAAGGTCACTCACTGGTGAACTTGATGAAAAAGTTTTACAGAGTAGTGAGAACGACAACTTGAGGGAATGTCTTAAAGAGAAAATGGGAGAACCTAGGACAGTGATCTTTGAAAACTCTTTCTGAACATTTTAAAAACAGATAAGACTGGTAGAAGAGGATACCTACTTAGAAGCGTGACCAAAATGTGTACAAGGATGACACAAATCATCTGAGGATGATAGAATCTGGGATGACAGAATCATCTGACAATAGATAACTAACGAGTCTGTTAGAATTAGAGGTTACACAGTGCCTTTTATGTGCTGAGTCTTCCATATACCCTTGTACCTGTAGACATTAGAGTGTGTAACTAGTCATATTTTTTGTTGTATTTATTATGAGACAATTCTATGTGTGTTAATAGAAAAATCTGTAAGTTGTATCTTGTTTATTGTGAGCTTTTGGGCTAATATCCATTTATCAGTGAGTGCATACCATGTGTGTTCTTTTGTGATTGGGTTACATCACTCAGGATGATATTTTCTAGTTCCATCTATTTGCCTAAGAATATCATGAGTTAATGATTTTTAATAACTGAGTAGTACTCCATTGTGTAAATGTACCACATTTTCTGTATCTATTCTTCTGTTGAAGGGTATCTGGGTTCCTTCCAGCTTCTGGCTATAATAAATAATACTGCTATGAACATAGTGGAGCATGTGTCCTTGTTATATGTTAAAGCATCTTCTGGATATATGCCCAGGAGTGGTATAGCTGGGTCCTCAGGTAATGCTATGTCCAATTTTCTGAGGAACCACAAGACTGATTTCCAGAGTGGTTGTATCATCTTGCAATCCTACCAACAATGGAGGAGTGTTCCTTTTTCTCCACATCCTTGCCAGCATCTGCTTTCAACTGAGTTTTTGATCTGACTGGTGGAAGGTGGAATCTCAGGGTTGTTTTGATTTGCATTTCCTTGATGACTAAGGATGTTGGGCATTTCTTAAGGTGCTTCTCATTCATTTGGGTTTCTTCATTTGAGAATTCTTTGTTTAGCTCTGTACCCCATTTTTAATAGGGTTATTTGGTTGTCTAGAGTCTAATTTCTTGAGTTCTTTGTATATATTGGATATTAACCCTCTATCGGATGTAGGATTGGTAAAGATTCCCAATCTGTTGGTTGCCCTTTTGTCCTATTGACAGTGTCCTTTGCTTTACAGAAGCTCTGCAGTTTTATGAAGTCCTGTTTGTCAATTCTTGATCTTAGAGCATAAGCCACTGGTGTTCTGTTCAGGAACTTTTCCCCTGTGCTCAGGTATTCAAGGGTCTTCCCTACCTTCTCTTCTATTAGTTTCAGTGTATCTAGTTTTATGTGAAGGTTCTTTATCCACTTGGACTTGAGCTTTGTACAAGGAGATAAGTATGGATCAATTTGCATTCTTCTACATGCTGACCTCCAGTTGAACCAGCACCATTTGTTGAAAATGCTGTCCTTTTTCCACTGGATGGCTTTAGCTCCTTTGTCAAAGATCAAGTGACCATAGGTGTGTGGGTTCATTTCTGTATCTTCAATTATACTCCATTGATCTTCATGCCTGTCTCTGTACCAATACCATGTAGTTTTTTTTATCACTATTGTTCTGTAGTACAGCTCTAGGTCAGGGATGGTGATACAACTCACAGACCACATGAAGCTCATGAACAAGGAAGACCAAAGTGTAGGTGTTTCGGTCCTTCCTAGAAGGACTAACAAAATACTCATTGGGGCAAATACGGAGGCAAAATGTGGGACAGAAACTGAAGGAGGGGCCATCTAGAGACTGCTCCACCTGGGTATCCATCCCATGTGCAGTCACCAAAGGCAGATGCTGATGTGGATGCCAGGAAATGCAGGCTGACAGGAGCCTGATATAGCTGTCTTTTTAGAAGCCTGCCAGAGTCTGACACATACAAAGGCAGATGCTCACAGCTAACCATTGAACTGATCAAGGAGTTCCCAAAGGAGGAGTTAGAGAGAAGACTGAAGGAGCTGAAGGGGTTTGTGGCCCCATGGGGAGAGCAACAATACCAACCAACCAGAGCTCCCAGGGTCTAAACCACCAGCCTGGGAGCACATAGGGAGGAATCCATGGCTCCAGCTGTATATGTAGGGGAGGATGGCCTTGTCGGGCATTGGTGGAAGAGGAAACCCTTGGTCCAGTGAAAGCTGGATGATCCAGTGTGGGGGAATTCGAAGGCGGGGAGGTAGGAGTGGGTGGGTGGATGGGGACACATCCTCATAGAAGCAGGAGGATGGGGGATAGGATAGGAGGTTTCTGGGATGGGGGAAATGGGGAAAGGGGATAACATCTAAAATGTAAATAAAATATTCAATTAAAAAAAGAAAAATCTGTGTGTTTTTGCCTCATTTGTGAAGTGGAAAATACTTTTTTAGTCCTTCATTTTTCACGATTATGTCTTAATTTTTTCGAGTAACACTTTCAACTCAAAGTAGGTCTTATTTAGTAAAAGAAATGCAGAGACAGAATTCAGCCATGTGACATCTTGATGCTAAAAAGCTCTTCATGGTTAAACATTATTATAATAGCCCCTATTTATAAATTAGACATTGAAGCCCGAAGAAATAAATGACTTGCTGAGGGTAGGGGAATCAGTTACTGGAGAACACACAGCTCCCAATGCTGAATGTGATGTTCTTTTCAGTGCACTCAAAGCATAATAAATGGGCAGACATTGGCCCCTGTGTCTACAAAGAAAATTACAAGCAGACCTTCATTAGTGGGGTTTTGGGCTACTTAATTTACTTTCAAGCCAGAAGCAGAGTTCTTTTTAACCCACTGTTAGGTTTCAAATATTTCCTCCAATTCTGAAGGTTATTGTTCCATTCTGATACTGGTTTTCTTTACTGTGCAGACCTTTCTCACTTTATAGAACACTTTCTCTCCAACATTTGTGAAGACTTACTCATGGAGAGTTCTCATCCCAATGCTCTGGAGTCTTTACACTTGTTTTCTTCTACTACTTTCTTGGTTTAAGGTCACAGATTTAAGCCTTGATTCACTTAAGGTTGATTCTTCTAAATAATGAGGGATGTAGCCTGCTTTCCTTCTTCTGTACATAGATGGCCCATTTTCTCAGCGCAATTTACTGAAATAAATGCTTCTGCCCAGTCTGTGTTCCTGTGTCCTTGGTTGTACATGTCTGTATTTGGTTGTAGAGTTTCTGCTTTGTATCATTGTCCTGGATATCAGATTTTATGCTAATACCACATAGTAATCAGTAGATTATATTAAATTGTAGAATATTTTAAAACTAAGTAATATTAGACCCTATGCTTTGTTCTTTTCCTTAAGCTAACTTTGTTTTTTTTTTCTAATATTTTACAGTTCTGTATGAACTTTAGAATTATCTTTCTATTTTCTATGATAAGCATCATTGGAGTTTTGATAGGAATTTTCTCAAAACTATAGATTGTATTGCATACTGTAAATGACCCTGGTTAAAGTAAATGTGACATAAATTAAAACATAAAGACCTGAGTCTGGGAAGGGACAAGTAGAAATGAAACGGTCTTCACTGTGGTGGGAGGGAAGTAAGAGAGCATGGGATTGTTAGAAAGTAAGCAGAATATTTTATATACATATATGGAACTGTTTAAAGAGCAAATTTAATTAAAAAAACACTGCATACTTTACTAATTATCTTGTAGTGATAAACAAATATAATGAGAAGTCCTTCAGTGGTATGTCAAAGTGAAGAGACAGTAAGAGATTCTGGAGTCCAGAGAGGGAAGGGAAGAGGACAGCAGAACATGGTGCTGAATGTTGACGTGCTGAAATTGGTTCTGGGTACAGTGCTCTGAGGATGTGCTTATCCACCTCACTGTTTCACTTTCTAATGACCAATTACTAAGAGAAGCATAGATTACTTTAAAATTTTCTATTTTAATTTTTAAATTATGCGTTGTGAGTTTGGGGTGGGGAGGGGTGAGTGCAGTGCCCATGGAGGCCAGAAGAGGGCGTCTGATTCCTTGAAGCTGAACTTACAGGCAGCTCTGAGCCATCCAACTTCGTGCTGGGAACTAAACTCAGGTCTTCTACAGAAGCAACATGCACTTTTAACTGCTGAACCATCCATACAGACCCCAACAGTTTACTTATGCTTAATCTGTGTTTATTAAATAAATATGTTTTGATGCCACTACTCAAAGAACTGGATTAACCTATAAACTAAACCAATGAAATCTTTTTTTTCAGAAAGTCACATTTTAACTGGTGTAGTCAGGTAATTAGAAGACAAAATAGATTACCAAAATGGTTAGCATTTGAGATGATGGTTAACTAAGGGCCACAAAGATCAGTTTTGTATAAGACATTTAGAGAAGACCTCACTAATAGGGTATTTATATAGGTAAAGAAGAAGAAAGGAAAAGCAAGACTATCTTTGCAGAGACTTTTCCAGTTAGAGGAGCAAGCAGCGAGCACTTTTGAAGCAGAATGCACTTAGCCTTCTCACCGAATCTTCAAGAAATAATTCCATCTAAATACATAGTGTGTGGCAAAGACTGAGAGAAAAACAGGTAAACTAAGAGCCTATTTCAATAAACTATGGTAGACAGCGATGTCTTGGAATGTCACAGGAGAAGGAAATGTGCATGATTACCAGCTGTCTCTTCAGGACAAACTGGGTGTGATGATGGATGAGATATAAGCTGTCAGAGAAGACTGAACATGGCCGAAAAGGGGCAGCTGCAGTACTCAAGAGAGTCTATGAAGAAAATATAATAGGCGATTATGAAGACACCAAGTTGAAAGAGTAGAAGTAGATGCCCAGAATTATACTCACTTCTGAGATATCAAACACTCAAGTAAAGAATTTGTTTCTAGAGGTATTAAATCCAGAGATTTTGACAGATAAGTGAGACAGAGACACTATTGAAGGAAGAAAAAATGAATCTGGGAGGAAGTTGGTGTGAAAAGAGATGC
The DNA here is from genome assembly GCA_030674055.1 of Rhabdomys pumilio. NCBI lineage: Eukaryota > Metazoa > Chordata > Mammalia > Rodentia > Muridae > Rhabdomys > Rhabdomys pumilio. The sequence goes on along the minus strand of JANHMN010000001.1, from coordinate 211,968,162 downwards.
TATTGACTAGAATCCCAATAAGACAGAGTAGAATCTTCTGGAAATATGATGAGGTTTTTTTAGATCAAAGGAAGCTGAATAGCTGGGGAATGTTAGAGGGATGATGAGAGAGGTCACTGAGAGAGGTGACAGGATCCCAAGTGGAAACAGAGGGGATGCATTGATCTTATAAGACAATGCAAATGTGTATAGAGGTTTATCCATGACCCTCTGTACTTGACTATAATAAGTGTTTTCTTTTTACTGTTAGTTTGGAAACAGTATTATATTATAAAGCCTCTTACTTCTCCTTTCAATATATCTTATTTTAATTAATACATAATTTATAGCATGTATACATTTTAAAGACATTTATGATTGTTTTTCTAGTGTTCTCAAGTGGTTTTTGTATGTGGTTCTCTATTTCATGTACTTCAACCAAAGTGTATGTGGTAGACTTCAATGATATTTTGCTCTAAAGCATTCTTGACTTTTTTCATCTCAGAAGTTTTAATCCACCTATAATCTATTAGACACAGAGTAGAATCCAAGCCAAGTTCATTTCAACCCCCACTATCTCCACTGTTGTCGTTAATGAGTACATGATGTCCACCCCTGTATTTTAGCCTCAAGCCTTGCATAAGTTGTGAAACTGTGTCTTGGAGTGTTTCTTGTGTTAGATCAAAACTGCCTGTCTACCTACTAGGTTGGGCATCCTTGCAGTGGAAGCAAGAACGAGGATTAGGGTGCAACTTTTCTCAGATAACCCTACACAATGTTTCCCACAGGTATATTTTGGATGACTATACTTATTTCTCAGATTCAAGGTATGTATTATTCTTTTCTGCGATGTTTATTTATTACATCTGAGGCTTTATCTCTTTAGCTACATTATTTGAACTATGGATTACAAAAATTCTAACTTGCACTGGTGATTTTTCTGAGGATAATCATGTCAGGCTTAGACTGGGTTACAACTGATCATGAGGTTTGATGAGTTTATGAAAATTCATGTTCCCCTTAAACTCTAAGGATCATGAGAAAGGGAAAGAGAGGGGCATTTATAAAATACCTGTAGAAGTATAGACACTGTGCTAGTCCTTAGCTACTTTGTATGTCAGAAGGTTTAAAATCCTTTACTATTATAACTTTTAGTGATAAACAATATGAAAATACCATTTGCAGATTAGAGAGATTAGATATGATACAAACAGTCACACAGTACATTAATGGGTACTTATACAAACCTTGATACAAATCTGAGTACATCCCCAAAATCCATATTATTCAATCTTTATTGTTATATATGGTCCATAATACAGTCACAGTTAACTGTCAATGTAACAGGACATGATAAAAAGATAACATTTTGCATTGATATGGACCATCTAAGATCATCTAAGCACTGGAAGCTTTGGACTTTACCTATGGGAGTTAAGACTACAAATGCAAATTTGTTGAAAAAAAAAAGAGTTACTTAATGTTGAAATAGGTCATTTCTATACAGGATTGGGTAGAAGGCAGCATCTGGAGGTAGATGTGGAGAACAGAAATAACAAAGGTGGTAATTCAGAGCAAGGTGGAAATAGCCTAAGGATGCTGTGTCTTTGTCCACCTCCTTCCTTATGTCTCACTGGTCTGTAAATAGCCATTTCAACTTCTTCACATTACCAGCTAAGGATGATATGAGTGTATGGCTGGTCACTGGAAACAGATGAACTAGAGGAGTGTCACTCATTGGAAGGTGGCTTGTAATAACACATGCATTTTTTTTTTGTTTTCTTCTAGAAAGGGGAATTGTTGGAGTAGAGGGACAAGAACTGGTTCGTCCTAAAAAGCTTCCCTTGCTACACAAACGGGATCTTGAACGCATCCATGACTCTGATATACCGGTATACATTTTGACTTAGTAAATATGATTCAGTGGCTTTCATGGATGTGCAAAAAGCTTCCCCTGGCTCCAAAAAGGAGTAAATATGAAGAAAAATATGGGTTTCAGCTATGTGGGAGACACCCATTTGGTATCTAGCCCTCAATGAGTTAGCATAGTGTGTGTGTGTGTGTGTGTGTGTGTGTGTGTGTGTGTGTGTGTGTG
>JANHMN010000001.1:211893230-211966078 GCA_030674055.1 Rhabdomys pumilio | reverse complement strand
GTGTGTGTGTGTGTGTGTGTGTGTGTGTGTGTGTGTGTGTGTGTGTGAGAGAGAGAGAGAGAGAGAGAGAGAGAGAGAGAGAGAGAGAGAGAGACTTCTCAAGCTTTGGGGAGTTCCCTAAGTCTGTGCAGACTCATGTAATGTACCCTCCATTTGAGAGCACAACCTTGAGCCTTTCTTTGGCTTTTGTCAATTTTCAGTGAATAGAATTATTTGCTTTACATGTTCTGCAGCCCAATGGGACAGCTTCCATGGGAACAACAAAAAAATCTTGGTCTTACAAAGGTTTTCATTTGAGTGTTACCATTTAAAAATACCTACAAGATTATTTTCAAAAGAATATTCACAGTAGATGATAATAATACGCATATGATGGAACACTATAATTTATTCAAGTTCCAAGATTATAAAGATCTTAGACAGGTATTCTTAGAGAGTTATATTTAGGTATTTGCATTTTATATCCTAGGTTTTTAACTTGGGTTCACAGAAAATACTTAGAGTATTTTGTCCTGACAATAGAATACAACACTTCTGGTGCCATGGCATTTCTTCCCCTTCTCATGGCTGCAGCTAGTTTTCTATACCATGACTCATAGGTTTCTCAGTAATTAGAATGCAATATTGCAGCCGCTATCATGGTCTCATAGCATGGTGCAACTGAAACAGCTCTCCTCCTTCTAGGGACAACTCTGGGTTGTTTTTCTCTAATAAGATTCTTCTCAAATATTATTTTTATCTTCAACTCTTTCTTCATCTTCTCAAGCCTCCATGTAGATAAAAGGCTGATATATAGCCAATGGAGAAACCAGCTTTCTTAAAGTCCACTGTGCAAAAACATTTGTCTTACAACAGCCAAATTTTGTATCAGAAGCTCTATTGTAACTGAATGAGATTATCCTGGGTCAGGGAAGGACACAAGGGATGATCCTAGAATGGAAAAGTGTCACACCTGCAACAAAAGACCTAAACTCTGGATCCCTTTGGGTGGGTACATATCAAAAGAGATCAAGACTCAACTTCTAAAACCCTCAAGAGAAAATATGGGATACTATGAATAATAAAATAAATGACTGTTTTAGTATATAATCTAGTAGGATCCACAAGACTTTGCTGATGCAAATAATACACACACACACACACACACACACACACACACACACACACACACACGTGGGAGACTACCCCAGTGCTCCATATAGAACTGATTCTTTCCATCCACACTCTTACCTTTAGGAGGAATAGTGCAGGTCCCTACTTCTTAACCATAGGGTTCTCACTATGATTTTGTTCCAAAGAGTGAAGCATGAAGTGAAAGAGTCACTTTATACAGAGAAAATTGTAAATAAATAAGCTGTCTGGCAGTTGACCAAGGTCAGCATGACCCATAAGATGGATGGGTGACAGTATGGACAGTAAGGTGACACATTGGTACTGTCTTTAGTGGTTTTCACTGGAGAAACCATAGCTTCAGCTAGCTTTAAGAAAAACATTCAAAAACCCTATAAGACATTGGGTGAATACAAGGCAAAATTATCTAACTCTTCAAAACTAAGGAGAAGATAGGGAACTTATGGCCTTGAAAGGACCAAGGAGATATGACAAGCAACCAAAGCATGGCATCGGGGTTAGGACTGTGCAAGAAGGGGAGAGACAATAAAACTGAGAGAATAAAAATATATGTGAACTTTAGTGATAACACAATCTTGGTTCATGAGTTGTAAAAATCATATCATAACTATATAGTATATTGATAATAGGAAGCTTGGATGGACCCTCAATACTCTCTTCTCAAATTGTTTTAAAATCTACTCTATTGATTTTATTATTACTATGTCTTGAAGTAACAGTTTTGTCATGCAAAAGATAAATTCACTTTAAAAAATGGGCAACACATATGAGCAACTATGAATCAGCATTATAAAGAATTCTTAACAAACACGACGAATCAGAAGCTCATCAAATCACTAATAACTAAACCAGAGCAAAATAGCAAAATAGCTGTGCCAATAGTCATTGAGAGAGAGAGAGAGAGAGAGAGAGAGAGAGAGAGAGAGAGAAAGAGGGAGAGACAGAGACAGAGAGAGACAGAGAAAGACAGAGACAGAGAGAGACAGAGACAGACAGAGAGAGAGCGACAGAGAGAGAAAGTTAGAATTTCATTGTTCATTACTGACAGCATCTACAAATGATTAGCACTACTCTTGGGCTAGCTAACTGGAGCTGACATTGATTGTGTTGGTAGAATTTCTAAATCTTTGTTCCTTTCTTCATAGCATCTTGCTATGTGTATCAAAACCTTACTTATTTTGTCCATGCTGTAGACAATGCAACTCTGACTACAATGAGCCTCCCAAACTAAATTTCAGATAATCAGTATAGATTAAGTAAACCAAGATCTTTTCATATTGTGTATGACAAATATAAGATAAGATAATTCTAGATAAGACTATTTATGATTGGAAGTGGTAATGGTCTAGGGAGGAGAGAGGAATAATATGGAGTATATATACAAAACTTTTTAAAACACATAAAAGGAAGATCTGAGGGTTTAAAAAAGTATAGTTGAACATAAAGTGACGTGTACATTCCTGACTGAGGGGCAAATATACATTATCTATTTTGTTTCATTATTAGAAATGGCTTTTTAAATTGAGATATAATTGGTAATACCATTTTTATAATTCTGTCTCTCTTAAAGTTCACCTTCATCAAGGTTTCCTCCCTGAATTTACTGTGGGAAAATATAGGTGGATAATGTTCCCCGCTCCCCAAGACATTCTCTTCCAGTAAGTTGATGTGGAATTCACAGAGTATATTGTTTTTCAGGAGGAGTATGAAGAAGAATTGTTGTATGAAATAAAACTGGGCAGAAAAACTTTAATCCTTCACCTTCTGAAAACAAGGTAAGATGTTTTATTTGTTTTACTTTGTTTCAATGGTGTCTCCTGTAGCCCAAGCTGTCCTCAAATTCACTATGTAAATAAGGATGATCTTGAACTTCTTATCCCCCTACCTCTGTCTCCCTAGTGGTAGGATTATAGGTGTCTACCAACATTCTCAGCTAAGATCAAGGTAAGTTTTATTGTGGTTACATATCTTACAGGGTTACGTACGTATGATACTCACGGTTTTGTACAGACTGCCAGTGATGTTAAATCCTCAAGTCTTCATGAATTTGTCCTCTTCAAATACAATCCTATCCCATATCAGGAGCAAGAAGAGTGTTGATTCTGTTCTCTGGTTACTAATTTACTTTTCCTCTTTTAATTCTTGGAAACATTTGAGATCCATATAGTCCCTCGAAGAAGGGTACATGGATACTTCTCTGAGTCGGCATTCATTCTCAGTAAGAGGAAGGCTAACATTAACAGAGAAATTTCTATTTGACTTTCTTCAGTGTTGTTTCTCACTTTTCTCAATATATATATATACAAAGTGTGTGCATTAAAACAGAACAGCAACAACAATAACAAAATCATGTCCAAGGTCGTGATGCATTTCTGCATACTTTTAAGTTCACCTTGTCACCATCTATTGACATTCTAGTTGGGATTTTATTAAGTCTATAAATCAATTTGGAAAGATCTGCTTGGCCTGCCAATAGGTTTCTTATTATGACTCCACTTATTTAATATCCAACTATACGTTTTAGAGTTACTTTATCAGATTATGTAAGTCCATTGAGAAGTGTTTTGGGATTTCTTTGTCTTAACACAAGTGGATCAATGTGGCAAAGATCTGAAGATGGACTGAAAGAATTGGGAATCACATTTGTAAACAATAGGGCCATCTCTGAAGCAGGTATTCTTGGAAGCAGTTAAAGTGTGATTTACACTTCTTGGATATACACTTTCAATTATCCTTGCATGTCTAGGTCAAAACTCTAATTGCATTTTATAAATTGTTTTAAAGAATTTTTTTTAAATAGTGCTTTGCTAAAATTAACATAATGTTTGCTGACTTTTCTATAGCATGTATAATAGTATGAGGTTTAGTTTTTGGAGAGTTTATAGTCAGAATGCTTGATATTGTTTTTCTTTTTTCTTTTTTAAAGAATGACAGGACTACTGAGATTTAGGACACCTTCAATGCTCCTCAGCCATAAAACTGGTTTTGTGTGTGTGGAGAAGGTTAGAGTGAATCATCTCACTGGCTCTCCTCTCTTTTTCAGGGAATTCCTCACTTCAAATTACAGTGAGACATACTACAACATAAAAACAGAAATGATCACCAAGCATCCACAGATCTCGGTATCTTACAAAACCTTACTTTGTCTCCTCTTTGAAACCTTTATTTCCTGGTAGGATTTTATGCAGTAATGTCAGATTTACACGCTATTTCAAAACTTCTCTAAAAGAACTATCTCTGAGTTGGCTAGTCTATGTAAATGGTGATAGAATGGAAAACAGTACCCTTTGAGCCCTAAGGGGAGTTGATCACTTCCTAGTGAGGAGATCAAAGATTGTAGTCATATTTTTGGCTAAGCTGGCTTCACTTTTTTTCACTACAGTGGTAAGTGGAGGAAGCATGAAGCAGGAGCCCAAACAAACATATTATATCTTGATGGAGTTGTACTTAAGTAAAAGGGATAAACTCTAAATATATGAAACAACTTTCAAGATCTACAGTGAACTGGCTCTTACATGATGTATGAGCCCTGTCCACCCTTTTCTTCATTCTGCGACTAAAGCTTTGCATTGCTGGTATTCTAGAGATACAGAATTGATCTTTTCTTTCACCTTTGCAGAACTTATTTTCTACAACCATTAAACAAAAGCACTTCTTCTGACCAAAATTATTCTTTAAAACTCTATTTCCTCTATTTAAAATGTCTTTAAATGTACCTAAGATGTATGCCACCATGTAGTCTTTAAGATAGGGGGAAAGAACAAGTGTGAGGTTTTAGAAGAACATGGAAGTGTTGCCACTGGACTCATTAGCAGACAGAGGAAATAAGAAGAATGATTGCCTGATGGAATTACTATGAGCAGTGCACCAAGCAGGAGCAATAAAGATGCCAGCAGAACTGAAGCAGGGAAACAAGAGAAACGAACATTAGGGGAGGTGGCTGGAGAGTAAGGTCTAATTCTAGAAACATCCAAAACTTGCCTTGGTTTAATAGGCAGTGGTAGGATGAAAACACTTTGTCAAGGATCAGAAGATGGATGAAAGGAGTCAAACTCAAAGTTATAAGAGAAGGGTCATATCTGAAAGTGACTCTATATCTATTGTCCCAATAGACAAATTTTTGAGGAAAGAATTTATATAAGCTATTACACAAAGTAGTTATTCATTTAGGATAAAAAGTCCCTAAGGCAGATTCACATGTCTTAAATGAATGTCACAAATAAATTCATGGCAAATTCACTTATCAAATGCTGATGTATTCTTGCCATAAATTAATTAATTATCAATATTCATACAGTCTCAGTATTTATACCCACCTTAATCAACTCTTCTTTCTTAGGATCACTGTTTTTACCAAGGCTCCATCATACACGAATTTGATTCTGCTGCTAGTATCAGCACTTGTAATGGTCTGAGGTAAGGCAAAATAGCTTTCTAATTCATTTCCTACAGATTTTAATGATAACCACTTGATTTGTTTCTATTCACCAATCCTAATAACTGTAAAAGTTAACTGAAAGAGGGGGTGCTCTGAGCTCTCTGTAGTGAATGTGAACTATAGCCTGTGTTTATGCTCACGTTCACCAACAAGAAACCTAACAGATAACCCTCCACAAAGTGAGTCTTCAGCGTGAGATGTAAGGATTTAGAGATGGAAGATTCCTGGACACTGTCTACCACGTACTCTCACAGTAGAGGCCAGGCTGCTGAAATTACACAATTGTTTAAGAACACCAAACCTGTGAGTATCCGACTGATTCATCAGTGCAGGTCTCCTGACTCTAAGCTCTGGGGTTGCTCTGATGGTACTGTTTCAGTCACTTTTCTATCTACAGTGGTAGACTCATTCCGGTCTAGAAATTATAAAGTCAGAAATAAAGCTCATAAAGTAAGTAAGTCTTAGACATAAAGATAAATGTGGAAGATGTGAGGGGAGATGGAAGGAAAGAGAAAAAAAGATCTGTGTTAATTCGTCTTGGCTTTGCTTGTGTAGCCACCAGAATTCGCAGGAGTGAGAACCTCTTTTATGACAGAACTATCTAACAGTACATGTACTATTAGATACTTACTCTACAGCTAGTGCATGAAGAATGTATTAAATTTACGCAAAAACTTTGAGGTGACCATGGGTAAAAAGTGCTTCTCTGCCTATGCTCCAAGCAGAAATAATGCTTTTGAAGAAAAAGTTAAATTGACTCCTAGAATTACTGACTCACTGAAAGGCCACGATGCTGTGTTAGGTGTGTGTTGCTCACATCACCCAGCCACGGGCTCAGGAACTCTTGATCCCGGTAGTTTTCCATTCTTGAGAAGGCTAGTGTTAATAAAATAGAGCGGGATAGCTACAATTTGGAATAATGTTTTGTTGCTGTTTCCACAGGGGCTTCTTCAGGGTGAATGACCAGCGGTATCTCATTGAACCAGTAAAATACTCAGATGAAGGAGAACATTTGGTGTTCAAATACAATGTCAAGGCACCCTATGCTACCAATTACTCCTGTGCGGGGCTCAATTTTACCAAGAAGTCTGCTCTAATAGATGCTAAGAATATAGAAGAGCATAAAGTGGAAGTGAGTATTCAAATCCCTCTTTATCTCAGGAAAAAAAAAAAACACTTCAGATTTCCTTTATGATGTTCCAGCAGTCTCAATAAAGAGAAAAGCCTTCCACTCTCCCTATAGAATAACAGTATTAAGGCTGTAAGAAACTGGAAAAGGAAAAGTTGCCATATTCTGAACCCCATCTTTGACATGGGCTTTTCTTGTCTTCCTCACCATTTTGGTAAGAAGTGGTAGATGACATAACAAGCTCACCTCTTACATCAGCCCCAGCCATATGGTAAAGGGCAACCAGGGTTAGGAGATTTTCAGTGATTTCAGGCTTCCACAGAACCAAAGGCTGTCTTCTTGACTCTCCCCTTGATGTTAGCTGGTAGACTACAGGCTTGTTTTGCTCCTTATGTTCATAGTCTACACAGTGGATATCAACAACATTATGTGCTTTCTTGATTGAGTAACTTGATGAATAAATAATTACATAGTCCAGCAAAGAATGACCAAGTTATACCTTTGAAGAGTAGCCCTGTACACTGCTTAGAAAATGCATTTGTCCCATAGAGATGAATATTTAGAAGAATTATCTGGTATATAGGAAAGGCTTGTAAATGTTTTTAGAATTGAGAATAACACACAGGAAAAAAAGTAGAGGAAAAGTAGAGAAATCTAGTATTCTTGCAGTTATTTCCACAGTTAGACATGCATGTTTGTATGCAAATACATGAGTGCACGTATAGATATTAATATTATTCAAATATATGAGCTAGTAGCACATAAGCTTAGTTGCAAGCTGTTTTGTCTGTAAATGAAAAAAAGGAAACCCAAAATATAAAAAATACTTAATTTGTAATAGTTTTTAACTTTTATTTTGAGCTGTGAGTCTAAATAAAAAAATGCAAGACAGTCAAATGTGGAATACTACTCAAGATTCATTAAGGTGCAATGTGTGGGTCCAGGTGTCTTAATTTTAAGAGTTCATCTGTATATCATAAAAATTCATTTACTCCACCTTCAAATACATTCCTTTTCATAAAAATATTGAATTTTTTATATGAAATTGATAATAAGTTTCAATGAATTGTCTGTACATTTTCAGGACTATCTCAAAGAGAGGTTCATTGAACTGTTTGTTGTTGCTGATGAATATGTGGTAAGTTCGCAGATGTACACTATACTCTTTATTCTCTTTAAAACTACAGTTATCATTCTCATTTAGAAAGAAGGAAATTCCACTAAATTCCATTCTCGATTCATACGTCTGCTTTCAGCTCCTCAAGACAGAGCTTTATAAGAAACTTGAGTCTCTTCATAATCTAGCAGATTAATCAAAAATAAAACCTCCCTTCCTACTGTGACAAATAAAAATTTTGAATAATTTATAAAAGCTTAAATACAGATCAACAATCTAGGATGGAACTCAACAGGAGATAACTGAAAACTTCCAAATGCTAAAAATTAAGGAGAAAGTTTTCATCAGAGTGAGAAGTAAAATTTAGAGTTTGTGTTACCTTTCTTTGGAGCATACAGGAAGATAAGGTTAAGGACTTAAATATTCTGACAAAGGAAGGGATGATACTTCTCAGTGACGTCTCTAGTCATGAAAGCAATCCTATCACTGAAGAGCTTCCCAAAGACCCCAGAAGACAGAGAGAACTTCCTGTCTGCCTGAAGCCATGGTGGGTAAAGTAGCAATGATGAGAAGACAGATCCTAGGCCTGTGCTGCGCAGATGTTCGGCAACAGGCACGGCAGCATTTAGGGTTCTGTTCTTGAGGTGCTAAGCAAACTTTTCAACATAAAAACTGTTGGAGATCTGGTAAACAACTAGAGCCCAAGTAGAAATTTCCCAACAAAGCCATTTCAGTACCCCTAATAAAATGGACCTCATGAGGCAGACAATGTGATAGAAGATGAGTAAGTTATCCAAGAAGTGTCAGTCAATGATGCTTCAGTTATACTGTATAATAGATATATAAATTTAAAGCTGTTGAAAATAAGAAAATGAAATACAGCAAAATGAATAGAATAGTAAGAGAGAGACTACATAAATTGATGCGAGATCGGTTTTCTGGGAAAAATACTTTAACATCTATAAAAGCAAAAAATATGTATGTTCAAACGAATTAAAAGAGAAATTAGGCACACATAAAGAGAGAATATGTGAATCAGAGACTGAAGCACAGAGATCAATCACAGAGTACAGGGAAGTAAAAAGTTCAAACTATGAAAAAAGTAGTGAATATTTTAAAAACTGGGTTAAAACACTGTGGTGAGTGCATGCAGGAAACCCAAGCCATTTGATACTATTTGAGAAGCAACCCTTAACCGTTTTCCAGAAATAAAGAGATATTCAATCAGATAGCAATAGAAGAAAGTTTCAGGACAGTTAAGGTAGGTATGAGAATATATTTTTCAAATCAGCTGAGAAAAAAAACGAACTAGGTTGACCCTGTGCAATTTGTATAACATGCTGTAAGCCGTAAGAGATTGTATATCAAGAATAATACATTTAAAACATCAGTGAAAAATATTACAGTGCTCAGATTTGGCACAAAGTATCTGGCAGTGATGGTTAAGTGATTGGGAGAATGAAATTATACTTAAAATATAGGCAGTACAGCAGACCTGACAACTTTAAAGAGAAAGAAGGGCACATGTGTATGAGTTCCTGGTAACACCAAACACTGAAGAAAGGGTTGGAAGTAAAGCTACAGTGCTAATACCCGCCATCCACCCCTCTCTTCTCTCCTTGAGTGACAAACCTTAATCATGTGGTCTTTCAGACAACCTTAGACTCTTTCTCTCCAGTGTACTTTTAGGAAATCCCTCCCAACTGACTAATAGGAGTCATGTTTTCCCTCTACAATGTAAAGGTAGTGTTGGAGAAAAGGAAACAGCAGTAAATGGTAGTAGAAATCTAGAGGAAAAAAATGTGTTAAAAGAGAAACTGCTCAGTAAAATATGGACAAGATACCCAGAAAGATGAAGAACAAGTCCTCAGTACAATTACGAGGAAGACATTTGTTGACTGTAAAGAAGAATTTCAGAGACTTCTGGCAGGACTCAGGAAAGGAATACTTGGCTTTGATTTTTAGCATGAAAGAAAACTGACCATTGTGTGCTCCTACAGAGAATTCTCTATTGTTCAATACACTTCATTAATGACTAGGAAAAGAAATACAGTTAAAAGAACAGAATCAAAGTCAGAGTATTCAAGGTGATTTGGTGTTCTGAGCTTTGTCCTGGAGAGAAGGGATGACTACGTTCCTGTCCCTCTGTAGTACATGGCTCGGTGGGGTCTGCTTTGACTATGTGTTTTCTGATTTGTTATTCTCATGTATGCAGAGGTCAGGGGGAGTTTAACTTGATGCTTGAAATGTCATGACTGGATCTTTAACAGTGGCTTGGAAACAAAAATGTACTCTAAGCACTTGCTTTTAAAAACAATAACAAATGTAATAAGATTTGAAAAGGAGACAATCAAAATACAAAAAAAAAAAAAAAAAAAAAAAAAAAAAAAAAAAAAAAAAAAAACCTTAAAGCGGTGCTAAGCTAAAGCAAATATTCAGGGATCACTGTGTTTAGCTATTTTATTTCAAAAACTACCAAGTCTCCATACTTTGATCAGTCTTTAGTTCACTGGAAAGAGGATTCTTTTCCATTGCTGTAGAGGTCTCCTTTGTCTTGTTTTGTTTAGGTCTTTGTTTTTTTTTTTTGTTTGTTTGGTTGGTTTGGTTTGGCTTGGTTTGTTTGTTTTGTTTTGATTTTTTTTTACAATATTTTGTAGTAAGTAAAGTATTTTGCTGGGCTTTTTCCTCAACACTGGTAAGTAACAAATGCCATGTTTGTGTCTCCAGTACCGCAGGAACAGTAAACCCCCAAACAAGCTAAGAAAACGAATTTGGGGAATGGTCAATTTTGTCAACATGGTAAGTTATGACATATTTAAAATAAATCTGAAAGTATAATGATAACAGACTCGTTCAGGGCAGGTCTCTGAAAGGACTGTGGTGTTTTGATGTCGATCTAGCACAAACCACAGATCCACCAGGTAAACTAGTTAGTAAAGGTTTCTTCAAAACAATCATACCAACAAACCACAGCACTGGAGTTTTGTTTTACTAAGTAAATTTCACTTAATATCTAAATAAATGTCAAAACTTGGTCATTGATGAAGACCAGTGAGATGCTTTGATGGATAGAGAAGGGTGTTTAGTGCACACCATGCAAGGGTAGTGCTGGAGCTCAGTCCCTGGAATCTCCATAAATGTGGCAGGACAGGAGAAATGCCATTAAGTTTTCCTCAGACTTTCACAATTGTAGTTGCCATATGCACCTGCTCTCACAACACACACACACACACCACAATAATAATAATAATAATAATAATAATAATAATAATAATAATAATAAATTAAAATTCTGTTAATACAAAAATTATGAGACAACAGATAGACAATTTGAAACCCAAGCATGTAAATATTAGGCCACACTACTTTAAAATCTGTGTTCTGTGCACTATCTGTAATAATAATTTTTTTAAAAAGGTATGCTATGATTTATTGCCTACAGTGATTTAGTGCCTATACTTTGTCATTTGAATCAAGACAACTTTATTATAATCCATTAAGATTATTAGTCCATCTAAACATTAAAGAATGAGAACTTTAACTAAAACAAACCATGAGTTGTACACATGATCCTTTGCTAAATCATTCTAGGACATTCTGGGTCTCTTACTCAGGTAAAGAGATGCAGAGGAAGATGCTGAAGGAGTAGCCCATCCAGACTAGTGGTGGTTCATTTAATAGTTGAAGGACAGTTTTCTATCTGCATTTTTGCTAACTCCTTTAAACATCTGGGTACACTCATAGGTGCAAAAATGAATGTTCGTTTGTTTTACATAATGAAGAAGTTGGAATGCAAGGCCATATAGAGTGTGCATATTACTTTAGATCCTTTCTACAGTATGAAATCCTGTCTTCTGTTTGTTTCACTTTTTCAATGCGTTGTATTTTAATGTGGGTAATTATTGTTGTGCCAGCAGGGTTTCTCCCTTAAGTATTCATGGCTTTCTAGTGTGCTTGTGAAAGGCTATAATTTTTTCTAGTATTTTCATTCATGCTTATCATTGCCATCTCTATGCTGAAATCAAGGTGTTTTCAAACACCAATTTACCATATTAGTTTTTTTATGGAAATTCACACAGTATTCTGTATGATTCTCTGTATTATAGTTCAATATAAAAATTTATTAAAAAAAAGGGCTGTGCTATATAAAATGTACATAACAAGTTGAAATTGTTTTCTAATACAAGGGAATACGGGTAATAATGAAAGAAACTTCTAGCAATTTGATTTTGTAAAAACTATTTCCTCTTTGAACAGATTTATAAAACCTTGAACATTCATGTGACTTTGGCTGGCATTGAAATATGGTCAGCTGGAGACAAGATAGAAATAGTGTCCAGTCTAGAAACTACCTTATTACATTTTTCAACTTGGCAAGAAACAGTTCTCAAAAAAAGGAAGGATTTTGATCATGTGATTTTACTGAGGTATGTGATTATTATATTTTCCTTCACACAATGGACAGACTATTCAAAAACAAAATAGGAATCAAGAAATGGCTTTGGTGGGTAAGAGTCCTTCCAATGAAAGTATGAGGGCCTGAATTTGAATCCAAAGTACCTATGATGTGAAAGTTAGGTGTGGCCATGCATGGACCTGTGATCCCAGCAGCATGAGTCAGTCAGAGACAGGAGGATCACAGTGGTTTGCTATCCATCAGCCCTAGTTCAAGGCTCAGTGGAAGATTCTGTCTTAAAGGAATAAGGCATGGCATTATAGAGCTGGACACCTCACATCCTCTTCTGGACTCTGATGCCCACACATTGGCATATACATGTGTAAACCAATCAAACACACACACACACACACACACACACACACACCAAAAAAAAAGAAAGTATAAAAACAAAGAACACAAAGCATTTAAAATCATTTTCTGTGGGTATTATACAAAAACAAACATTAACTATGGGTATAGAAAAATTCCAAAGTAGAATATTTAATATTTTTAATAAGTCTGGAGAACACACATACATACACACACACATATGTATTTATGCATGCATGTATGTATGTATAATGTGTGTATCTATTTATGTATATATTCTGGTGCAGAGTTGAAAATATGCCAAAGCAATGTTAAGTTGGGGATCGATTGACGTTTCTTATCACCATCCATGGCTAACCACTCTCCAATATTTCACCAGATGTGGCGTGGCTTTCTAAACAATCTGTTCTGATAAGCTTAGCCTGCAATATTCTCAATATTCCTACATAAAAGCTTGAGAGGAGGTATTTAATTATCAATTCTTCTGCTCAAAATACCTAGTATTTATTATACTTAACCCAGAGGAAAGTGATAAATAGATATAGGAATGTGATTTATAGACCCTATGATAAGCGCCTTCTATTGAGAACAATAGTAGCTTTTGAGTATCTCTTTGGATGCTGGTAACATCACTGTATTAGAGAAGTGCCTGCTCTCCCTACTTCTCTGCCTATAATGCCTACATCTCTCCAGAGTTTTGCAAATCCAGTCTGTAGATCCTATTTCCAGGGTTAGGTAGAGTAGAGCTTTCAAGCTCTCAGAAGCAAGCAGTTTTTAAAGTCTGTGATGAGTCTAGTCTAGTCACTTAGTGGATTAGTAAGAGGGAGTCAGACTGTCAGTGTTCAGCTGACATCCACAGCATTTCTCTTCAGGAGTGTAACTGTGCTTGTCTTGGACTCAGACATTCATACACTGTCAGCACCAAAAATTATGGAGGGTGAGACAGTAAAACATCACCATAAACTTCGTGGTGGGCAAGATGGAGACCACTGTTTTTACATTTATGATGATTTATTTATTATTTATGGGGTGTGTGTGTGTGTGTGTGTGTGTGTGTGTGTGTGTGCATCACAGTGCACTTGTGGATATATTAACAGACAACTTGCAAGAGTAAGTTTTCTCCTTCCACCAAGTGGGTCCTGGAGATTGAACTCACATTGTCAGGCTTGGTGGCTAGCATCTATACCCACTGATCTATTTCACAAAGCCATATGCAAATTTTAGGATACCTATCACTATCTAAATAGGTATAATGAGCAATATTTTACTTTGATAAAACTTTTTTTATTTCACGGGTAACTTCAGATCAATCATTTGTTGACAAACAGGGACTTAAAGAGAATGGCTGCTCAATGCCCACCTGGGCATCGTGTCTGCCATTTCTTATGCACTGAGTTATTAGATGTCTTCCATCTCTAGCCACATAGACTTGGAAGCAGAAAGGTAATGCATATGACATTGTCACTGTGTAATGTTTAAGCTCAGATGACTTTGAAAGAATTCAGCCTCTTGCCTGTTCTCCAATTCTTCACATATCTTATGTTCTTCCAAGATCTCCAAAGCTAGGCAAGCCCAGAATACTAAGCTCCTCTAAGAAGTACTGGCAAACATTGACACATAGAACACAAATATAGAAACAGAGTGTATCTTCTTAATTAAAAACAAAAGGTTGGAAAGGGTCCCTTCAGATTGCCTTATGACTTGTATCTGAATTTTCTGATATTCTAAGTGATATTCTAAGTGAATTTTCTGATATTCTTCTAGCTCATGGTAGCTCTGTTTACAAAGGCCCAAATCTAAGAACTGCATCCAAGCCAAGTGAAAGTTAGATTGCCTATAGAGTAGACATTTAGGGTTCGTAGGAATAGACTTTCTTTCCACAAGGGTTCATTTAAATGTTGAATGAGAACTGTCATTGGTCCTCTGACTTTCTATGATTGATAAATAACTTTCAGTGTTATCAGCCACATGATTCTTAATGCCATATATCCTTACTGTATTTCCACTCCTACATTTCCCTCCCAAACACTTTAAAGTTTAATTGATTATCTCACTGAAGGTTTTGTCATTTAAACTGTTTTATCCAGAGTTGAGCACAGGGTAGACAAGAATCCAGAAAAAAAAAAAAAAGATTCTTCTCTTATTTTGTTTTCCTTAAAAAAAAATTACATCCTGTGTTTTCCAATTTCATCCCAAGACCCGAGTTGGATTTCCCTGTGCCTCTGGGTTTAAACTGACCCCAGTATCAACTTGGGTCACCCACATGTTCACTAAGTGCAGTGCTGAGAGAACTGTTCCAATAGCACAGGGGTTACTACTGTGGTACTTCAGTACAGTTTGAATTTGAACAAAATCAAATTATTCAGTCAAACTAAGAATAAGTATTCTTGTATCTTGTTTTAGTGGGAAGTGGCTCTACACATCTGTACAAGGAATTGCTTACCCAGGAGGGATATGCCAGATCCTTCGTTCATGCAGTGTTGTTAAGGTAGGTTGGTTGCCTAACATTGTACCATTTAACCACAGTGTTTGAATTGGTTTTCTGTATTTATCTGGATCACATTGAAAAGCCATATATAATCTGTATTTGACCTATATTTCCAACGTATGTCATGAAGAGACCTATATTCCCTTTAGTAAAAGTAAAAACTAAAACAAAACAGTGAGTTGTGAAAAATTGTGGGTAACCAGTGAGGGTAAACCACAGTTCAAAACTCAGGAAGATAGGTATGAAACCACCACAGTGTATTCCATAGTTGTAAAATTTATTCATGTATTAAATATGACAATTTCTAAAACTCATTTATGTGTTAAATATAACTATTTATAAGGACAGGTAAGCTCCATGGCATTTTAGGATGATTTAATCATCATCATAATTGTTTTTTTAACTGAAACAAACAAGTACAAAGCCTCTTACTGTGTGATATGAAGACAGCCTTGAAAAACCATGTTTAGCAAGTAGAGAGTCTATTAATCATTGTCTCATCTTGACTGAATGGCCTTTCTCCAAGCCCCAAAGCTTCCAGTAAATGCCATTCATGTAACTCTGCTCGAGACATAGTTGAAAACATGAAGGTTTGTATTTACTTCCTTTCTATCCTTTTCTGGTTGCTGCTGTCCCCAGCTTAGTCTTGTTGAGACTTCAAAGCTTAAAAGCTAGTGTTTATTCCAATAACCTTATCCACTGATTATTTTATAATTACTTTTGTGACTGTAGGTTTGCCTTAGTGTCTGAATGACATAAGGACTATATACAAAGGCTAGTTAAAGTTATTACAAATAATAATCAAAGTAATTACAATTACTTTGTAATTAAAGTTATTACAATTTCAATGATCATATTCTAGCCAGGCAAAGAAGCATTTGAGGCTTCATATGAACAAAATAAACTAAAGCTATTCTATTTGCTTTATCATAACTGCATGGCTTCTTCCCTTTTGGATTTGTTAAAGCAAGAACGAGATCTATGAGGCAAGGCAGCAACAAATTCTGCCATAAATTTTATATTTCTGACTTTGAGAGTTTTCTCATAACACAAACTCCCTCCACAAGATTATATAGCTTTCTTGCTCAATATGACAGGATAGATTGAAAATAGCAAACTTCTCTGTTGAAGCCCCTGGAATATATAGCACAGAGAAGACATAAAATTGTGTGGGATGTTTGCATGAAGTCCTCATGGGATTCTGAAACAAAATACCAGAAACTGAGCAGGTTGTAAACCACACAAATGTATTTCTCATAAATCTGAAAGCTGAGAAGTCCAAGTACCTGATCCATTTGTATCTGGTGACAGTCTACTTCCTGGCTTAAGGTTGACAGCTTCTCACTGTCTCCTATTGTAGAGAGGTTTCTCCTGAGCCTGTTTGATTAGGACACTGATATCATTGCTGGGAACCTTGTCCCCTTGGCCTAAACATTGTAGTCCTTGAGGCTTAAGGCTTCAAAATAGAAGTTTTGGAGGGACACCACAGTCAGGTATATAACATTAGTATTAGATTTTAGCTATTTTGGAAAAAAGGGTTGCCAATACAACAAATAGGATTATGTTGTACACTGAATTATAAAGTTAGAAATCTGTAAAAAAAAAAAAAGTCATTTTTCCAACTTCATTATAAATTATAGTTATGGACTTCAGTATAGATGAGATGCAATAAAGTCTATCATTTCCCAAATCCATACAAACTAAGATTTAGAAATCAGGCCTTTCAACCACTCATTTAAAGTGATACCTATATACTACTTGGAGGTCTCTTATAGACATCTCTTATTACTGTTTTTTTTCCCAATCAGGATCTTCTACCAGATGTAAATATAATTGGGAACAGGATGGCACATCAGCTGGGACACAGCCTGGGCATGCGGCATGATGACTTTCCATGTACCTGCCCTTTGGGGAAGTGTGTGATGGGCAGTGGAAGGTGAGGCTCAGATGATGTATGTGAAGATTTATTTTTCATATATTTTTTTAAAGTTTTTCATTTAATACATTTTAATCTCAGGTCTCCGCCTCCAACTCCTCCAACCTTCTCCCTACCCACTCAAATCTACCCCTACCCCATTTCTTTTCTCTCTCTTTAGAAAATAAACAGGCAATAAAAAGATAGATAGATAGAAAGATAGATAGATAGATAGATAGATAGATAGATAGATGATAGATAGATGAAAACACAACAAACACACACATACACACAACTTTAAGACCTATAAAATACAAAATTGAAAACCATGATACAAGCAAATTACCAGTAAAAAAATAAATAAATAAATAAAGAAAGAAAGAAAGAAAGAAAGAAAGAAAGAAAGAAATGTTCAAGTAAAGCCATATGATATAACCGTCTACAAAAATACCATGTAGTTTGTTTTCTGTTGTCCATTTACTGCTGGACTAACATCCTACTCTTCAGTGAGGTTAATGTACCCAATAAGACTCCTTTGGAGAAAACTCATTTTCCTTAGCAAGTAGATGTCAATTAGAGACCGCTCCGCAATACACAGTGAGTGACTTACCTTGTGGTCAAGCCTCAGTCCTGTGCATCTTTGTACTCTTTTATGACAGGAAGAGTAAGAAAAATGTTATTGTCAGTGGTTTCTTCTGTGCGGTGACTGATTAAATGACACAATGCTGGAGCAGTGACTCAGTAGCTCAGAGCACATGCTGCTCTTGCAGAGGACCTAAGCTTAGTAGCATCCACATTAGGAAGCTCACAAATACCTGTAATTCCAGATTCAAAGGATCTGAAACTTTCTTCTGGCCCATGTGGATACCTGTACATGAACTCCCACATCAACACTTACAAATACATCTCATTTAAAAACAAGTATTTTTAAAACAATGAAAAATTGCTAAAGCTTAAAATGCAGTGGCCGTCATAGAGTAGAACTCAGCAACTGATATTAAACTAGTAGTATTCTCAGGGTTGTATCAATCTGCTTAATAGACTTAAGTCTCTAAACGTCCTTCGGTATTCAATAATTGAAGGGAACCAAACCAAAGGGAGTGGAGTGTTAGTTTAAAATGGGGCATTTAGAAGTCCTAATGATGTTTTTAATACTGCTGCAAAGTTTATTTCTACAATAACATATATTACTATATAATAAATATATATTGTTTATTATATAAATAATACAATGTGTTATAGCATATAAGTATCATATATATAATAAATATGTTGTAAATTAATATAATATAATATAGACTACTCCATACAAGACACTGTGTTAATTCATGAATATTTTTAAAGAACTGAACGTGATGCCATCTTTGACTGGTTTGAGAATTTTATAACCTTTCAGAGACGGTAAATCAGATTTATATTGTTACACAGTTATGTTAAGAAGGACACATTAGGAAATGGAGAGGTGGCTCAGTTATTAAGAGCACTTGTTGCTCTTCCAGAGGACTGGGGTTCAGTTGCCTGCATCTACGTGAAGTTTTGAACCATCTTAACTCTAGCTCCAGGGGATCCCTCTCCTAGCCCCTGTGGACACTAAACACATGGTACATAGATATGCATACAAGCAAACTCCAATAACATAAAATAAAAATAGTTTTTTAAATAAATGGGACACATTAGGGGGAAAATAGGAACGGGAAGCATAGACAACCAACTATTGTCTTCAAGAAGGGTTTGTTGGAAGTCACATAATCATTTACTGAAACAGCATTTGGTAGTTGTGTTTCTAGAACACAACTAATAAGTAATAATAAACCTCACCATGGCTCTGCCTTGGTAGTTAGCAACTATATTTCATTTCCAATTCTGTATTAAAGGTTTACAGCAGCATTTATGTGACAAATCTTTATTTTTACCTCATCTCTTCTCTAGCATCCCTGCAATAAAATTCAGCAAATGCAGCCAAACGCAATACCAGCAATTCCTGAAGGATCAGAAACCAGCATGCATACTCAACAACCCACTTCCTGAAGAATTCAACGATTTTCCATTCTGTGGGAACAAGAAGGTGGATGAGGGAGAAGAATGTGACTGTGGGCCAGTTCAGGTATTCCAAGTGATGTCTTCTTTAACAAAGTTTGTGCTCAGCTGGAATCTCAGCAGGTGACCACGCCCTCAGTGAAGCTGGAGAAAGCTGTTTTTATTGTCCATTCAGATCCCAGCTCTGAAGCAGCTCTCATTTCAAGCCTTCTTAGGAAATCTCAAGTCACATGTGGTGATCTTGCTGGAAATCAGCAACATTCATGTAAGCCTGGCTTACACTTTAACATCTTGACTTGCGAGAAGCACCCCTAAATCTGATCCCTCAGCCACAGGCAGTAAATGGTAGCTATCCTACAAAACATCTTCTAGTTAGTCAAGTTTTACTTGGGAAGCTTGTCTATATCAGAGTGGGCTATTGTAATTATAGAAAAGTCTCTTTCAATAGAAGGGCAAATAGCTTTCAAATTTTTCATATACTTATTCAAATGTCAAGTATTTTTAAAAAAAACTTTGGAGGCAAATTTTCAAGTTATTTCTTACTCTGCTTTTAGAAGCTATTTCTTTGAGAGGCTCATCAAATAAATATGCATCCTCCACTACTTATGCCTCAAATGAACAAGGTATGTAAACCTCTGGGGATGTGTTAAAATATGAAGCATACCAGGTTTCTGGTGCAGCCACAATTTACATCCCCACCAACCCACTGAGAATGTGGTCTGAGGACAACATTTTCTACGTTAGCCCTAGACACTGCACAGTTCAAAGTCTTCTAATAGGACACCAATCAAGAAACTCTATAAAGAGGGTGGGGCTCACCTATTCCGAGAGCTTGAGAACCAGTCTTCAACATCTAAGATCAATACGAAGAGGCTGCTGACTTTGGACACAGATCCGTTTTCCCTATGCGTATTTCGGAACATTCCACAGCTCTGTGCTAATGCATGGAGGCCTTAGCTGATGCAGTCAGACACTTGACTCTGAAGTTTTCATTTTGTCCAAGTAAGCAGGACACCTAAGAGACCATCTTATGATATAATAATGCATTGAGGGAAAAAAGAGAGAGAAAAGAAAGTTTAGGTTGAAATTCGTGACATCCCAAGCCAGAGATCCATGATCAGATTTTAGAAACTGTATTACCTCACACCGACTTTAGCACAGGGAAGAAATGGGGAATGAACATCACGGGAAAGCTGGAAGGCCACTGTCTTTGGATTCTGTTCCCACCAATGAGAGCTTATAAGCTGGGAAGTAATGAAGGAGCATGAAAAAAGGCAACATAGTGTAAGTTTCCAATACCAGTAGCTCACCGTAATCTGATTCATACATCAAAACCAAGGATCCTGCATTACGTGGAGCTCTTGAAGGGGCACAAGTTAATTAGACCATTAAATAGGAGCCAGCACACAAACACACACACCCCTTTGTGATGTCTACTCTTTTGTTTTGCCAGGAATGCACCAATCCTTGCTGTGATGCACACAAATGTGTCCTGAAGCCAGGATTCACTTGTGTGGAAGGAGAGTGCTGTGAATCATGTCAGGTGAGACTATTGACTCCCAAGGATTTATGTGTTCTTAGTTTAGCTGTGTGGAATAACAAAGCACTATGAAGTGTTCCTTGTAAACATTCAGCAATGTTTAATCTGAAGTGTTCTGGTGTTTGAACCTGGGTGCTCTCATCTGAGAAAAAGAGAAGATGCTGAGCATTGTTTGATGTTTTTTAGGGGTGAAATCACATGACTAACACTATTCTTATCCATGCATAGATCAGTACCAGTCTATTTAACCGCAGGAGTATGGAGAGGGAAATTGATCTCCCAACAATAGCTTATCTAAGGGAAAACAGAGTATACATAGATAGTAGACACTAGATGACTAGAGATTGGATCGAGAAAAAAATGACCATAAATTCAGATGGCTCCAATGGTTTGCCGACACTTATTTGGCTCCTTTGGATTGCAAGCTCACAGTCATCATATATATCTTCAACTCTTTCTAGGGACCCCACACATTTAAAAGAATGTGTTTGTGTAATCCCCTGAGCAATGAGAGGCAGGGGGTTGTTACAATTTGTATTGTGAAGTCAGATCAGTGTAAGACAGAAACTCTGTGCTATGCATCCAGTGTGCTATGCATTAGCTGGATAGGGATTCACTGGGGCGATGCAGCAGAGCAAGGAGTAAAGAAAAAGCAAGGTTAATGAGAATACCCCACTTGACCACTTTGTGCCCATGTCTACTCTGCCTAAGGCTTACATAATACTAAATTCAAAACCATCCTCTTGAGCTAGAGAATTGGCTCACAGTTAAAAGCATTGTCTGTTCTTGCAGAGGACCCAGGTTAAGTTGCCAGCACCCATGTAGCTGAGCATAACTGCCTGCATCTCTAGCTCCAGGGATGTGGTGTCCTCTTCTGACCTCTATAGGCACCAGGCATGAATACATGCAGACAAAACACATACATAAAACAATTAAAGCTTTTCAAAGTACCCTACCATTGTCTCATCTTAAAGTCCCATGGCATCTAAAAATGAAAATAATTCTTAGCATCGAGGAGGCTATGAGCCAGTCTCTTACGGGTAAGCTAAGTAAATTAGCTTTCCACCTATGTGCTCAGTTTCATCAACTCATACAGCAGACATTTCCACATTTCTTTCTCTTCAACAGATAAAGAAAGAAGGAGCCATATGCAGACGAGCGAAAAATGAATGCGATATTTCTGAAGTGTGTACTGGCTACTCCCCTGAGTGTCCTAAAGATGAGTTCCAAGCCAATGGATTTCCTTGCAAGAATGGAGAAGGCTACTGCTATATGGGGATGTGTCCTACTCGGGATGACCAGTGCTCAGAGTTGTTCATTGGCGGTGAGACACAGTCATGGGAATGAATGATGAAGACAATAACCCATATTTCTCTCTTAGTGTCTTTAAAGAATTTGGGGGCATAATTGGAGATAATATAACCTGTGACATTCTTTCGGGGTTTCACTTAGCATCTCTATGGTTGCAACCTTTATTTCTAATGTTACCTCTGGTATAATTGATTAGCTCTGTATGAGTACTAGTGTACATATGCTGCTTTTACGGTTCCTCTATCCCTACTTAAAACACTCTCCTGACCCAATACATTAGCTCTCTGTGATTTACGGATTCCGTTCTACTGGACCATTTTTGAAGTATGATTTTGAAAGCTTAACCGTGTTAGAAAATGAAGTGCTTTATCGTTCTCAATATTTATGTTTTCATTTCTTTTATCTTACCATGTCATTTCAAACCCCAGGAGCAGAAGAAAGTCACAGCCTTTGCTACAAGATGAATAAAAAAGGAAACAGATTTGGATACTGCAAAAATAAGGGCAGCACATTTGTTCCCTGTGAAGAGAAGTAAGTGGGCCCAATGGAAACAGATCTCTATGGAAGTGCATTGAAAACCCTTGAAAGGCTTCTGTTCGGACTGATTTTAACTTAATTTTGCTGAGAATTAGGAAGAGCGTGAAGAGTACAGGCCCCTTGTTCCCTTCGTTGGTTAAGTTTCCTCTCTGTGTTTATTACCTAGGGTTCGGGAGTATAAAGAGCAAGGAGAGAGTAAGACTGGAGGAGAGCAAGGGAGAAGAATGCTACCAAGCCAGGGCAAACAGGAATGGAAAATGTATTTTAAATGGATAAAACAAAACAGTAAAGGGAGACAGTGGAGGAATTTAAAGATAGTGCTCGTATAGAGGGAAGGTTGGAAGGGAGACTAAGCTACAAAGTTAAGGTCCTTTCCGGGTCTGTACGCTGGCATTCTGCAAGGCCTTTCACGTGTGATAAAATAGAAGGTGAATTGAAAGGAGACCCCCCCAAAAAACCTTCAGCCAAGTTCCCCTTTGTTTCCACACACAGTAGGTGGGAAAGGGTGCCTTTCACTTCCATCTCAGTAACCCTTAGGTGCCGCCCAACTGTACATTGAATGTTGCAAGAGGAGCAACCCTCACTCTTGCCAGAATTAGGAGATGTCAAAACATAAGAGCACTTCTTACTGCTCCCATCCAAGTTATGCTAATCCGATTTATTAATAAATATTCTTTGTGTACTTGAACACTGAGTTTTGAGAACGGAGAAATCTTTCCATGATTCTTCTGCGTACTTTATTCATGTCAGTTCTTAGAGATGGAACTTTACATGTTTGAGAGCTTTCTCAGCCTACCATGCTGCGACTCTGCCAGCAAACCAGGGTTAGAGGAAAGCGGCTGAGCTGATTGTCAAGGCTTTCACAGTTGCTTTGGTTACTGGTCCTAAATCTGAGAATGTTCTGCTTTTCCTTCAGAGATCTCAAATGTGGAAAGATATACTGCACAGGAGGCCGGCGCTTAACGAGCCTTGGAGAGGATAAAGCCTATAACCTTAAGAATGTGAAGCAGAATATGACCGTCAAATGCAAAACCATGTTTTTATACCACAATTCTAGAGACATAGGCCTGGTTAATTCTGGAACAAAATGTGGAGAAGGAATGGTAAGAGGAAAGCTCTGTATATGATTCATAATTCTTGGTTCAGGGTCTCACAAACATCATCTCCTGCTGTCATTGGTTTCAAAGGGGGTTTGTTTCTGTGTGGGGAAACAGCAAAAACAATGGAAACTTTTCCTGTAAATTATGAAGAGAGCAGGTAGAAATAATATGGTAATATTATTCTTGCTTAATTGTAGTTATACTAAATTGTATGTAATTGCTGTAAATTTGTTTAATTGGTATCTTAAAATAGGCATCTAATGAAATCACACATGGCTTCTATACTGATTACTGTGACTGATGTCGACAAACATAGTCATCTATTTTGTTCATGCAACCACATTTACTGGCTAAGTACTAGACTTTCAGTAATTAGGCTGGATTCCCATTGTCTACAGACCAACTTGAAAATGTCATACACAGAGCACTCCCAACAGAAATGCTCTCCTGGTGGTGTGGAAGCCAGTGCATACTTGATTTAAAGGAAGAGAGCTAGCTGCCCACAGAGCATTGTGACTACTCAGATTGTAGCTTAACTTGATATACTTACTTCTTAATAGAAAGAAAACAAGACAGGCTTTTTACTCTCTCTTCTGGCTTTTAACAATTATTATGATCTATAGTTAATTACACAAATTGGTTAAGAACAGTATAATCTTTTCTTACAGATGTAGAGTAAGAGTTACCAAAAACTGAGAGATTAGGATAGACATCACTTTAATCTGTGACCATTTCTTTATGTTGAGTACATCCAAAATCTTTTCTATTAACAATTTTAAAATATCATGTAAATTATTATTAATTACAATCATTTTGCTGTACCATGAACCACTAAAACTTATTCTTCCTGGTTAATTGAAACTTTAAACCTGTTAACTAATGCCACTTTCTCCTTTTCCTGGCTACCCCACCAGCCTCTAGAAGCCAAAATTCAGTTTTCTGCTTCCTTACATTAAGTATTTCATCTCTCACACATGATTGAGAATTCCCTGTCTCTGTGCCTGTCTTAGCTCACATATCCTGCCTCCCACACTTATTCAAGATGCCACAAATGAACAAATGTCAGACTTAGATTCATTTTTCAGCTAAATTATACTCCATTGTATATTTGTCACACTTTTCTGTCCATCCATACTTACGTTAAGTCAGTATCTTCATTAGAATGAGTAATTCTTCAACAAATATGAGAGTACAGAGAAGTCTTTTTTAGAAGAAAATTCCTACCTACATACAACTGAGGGCTCCTTGGTTCCCATCTGCTTGATTAGCATATAGCACTAACAGAAAAACTAAGACCTAAGAGAAGAGGAAGGAAGATAGGAATGGTGGAAGACTGGAGGATCAAAAGAGAAGAGAGTGATGTGGAGGGAAATCATTCCATGCATTGACTTAGAGGAACTGCAAAACCATCTTTTGGCATTATCTTTTGGTGTTATCTTTTGGCTAAACAAAGATGGCAAAATCAAAGCAAGATATTTCTCAGCGTTATACCTGAGCTGAGCTTGAGAGCAGAGAGAATGGCGTGAGTGTCTCAGCTGTGGGACCAACCTGCCCTAGTGTTGCATCAAACGTGCAATTAAGTCACGTAAGAAGGGATATGGAATTCCTAAGTGACTGCGTGAAACCCCATGTCTCATGGGTGGCATCGCTCATGCCAGTCTCTTCCTTACTAGGTTTGCAGCAATGGCGAATGTATAGAAATGGAGAAGGCCTACAACTCAAGCACCTGCTCGTCCCCGTGTGATGGAAATGACGTAAGGTTTCATTGCCTCTTACAGTAGTGTCTTGCCGACATTTTTTTTTCTTGCCAACATTTTTTACCTTCATCTTTACTCTTGAGCCTGTGTGAAACTGTGCTGATTCTTATAAAGTGCAATATGTTTTATTTACATTTTATGTATAAACAAAAAAAGTAGTGCAAAGAGCAAACTGAGATATTATCACACATAGACAACATTAACGTTACAAGCAAGCATGCATTATCAGACTGATAACTTAGAAATCCATTTATATACATAAATATAAGGCTTAAACATGAAGTTTAGGGTTTAATTTTCCCTAATACCATTTACAATTAAATTATACCAGTATCAACATTTGCCCAAAGCTTTAAAAAAAAAAAGACACAAAAATTCTAAATTTATTTTCAGCTCAATACTCTCAGTTTATATTTGGGTGGAACATTTCCCCTAAACCAAGTTGGTCAATTAAAGTTTATTAAGACAGACAGACAGACAGACAGACAGATATATCTTTATCTCAAATACTCTTTCAAGTATAAGTATGTATGTATATGTGGATATGTGGGCCTGACACAAAACTAATACTGACATAGATGAACATAGTTTCTATCATTCAATAACAATAACAACAACAATATTAACAATATATGGTTGACTGCTCTTCCAGGTGGATGACAATGAACCTGAATGCCAGTGTGAGGAAGGATCAATAATTACGGAGTGGGGAGAAGCCTTAAACCTTACCAGTAAGGAGTCTAGAATACAATACTCACATATATCCAAAGTCTCCCACCAAGAAAAACCTTTTCCCATCTGCCATGTGTTTGGTGTATTTCTATATGGATTTTTATGCTCCCATCTTACTATTTTACATATTTGAAGACTCAAACCCAGTTTACTATATTTGCCTTTTAGAATTAATGTATTTCCTGTGGCTTATGACTTCAGGAACCCAAACCATAATGGGGCTTTTTCTACAGTGGCTAATAACTACCACACAGACATTTTCATGCTGACTACGGCTTTCCTTAAACATCATGAAATCTTGAAGTTGGTTGTTAATTTTTAATAAAAATTGTAATCTGTGTCATGTTGAAGGAAGGAGAGAAAGTCCTTTAGCAAAGAGATGGGATTGCAACCTTTGTTAGCATTCAAGTGTCCAGCTGAAATCCTGTTTGCTTG
Organism: Rhabdomys pumilio; assembly: GCA_030674055.1. Classification (NCBI taxonomy): domain Eukaryota; kingdom Metazoa; phylum Chordata; class Mammalia; order Rodentia; family Muridae; genus Rhabdomys; species Rhabdomys pumilio. The sequence continues at coordinate 211,939,643 of JANHMN010000001.1, read as the reverse complement.
TTTGTTTGTTTTATGTTGTAGGTGTCTCCATCATGACCATTGTGCTTGTCATGGTTATTATTGGTGTTGGGCTTGTCATATTACTAATCCGTTACCAGAAATGCATTAAGGTGAAACCTGTTCAACGGTATGTTGCATATTCTATGTCAAGGGAGCCATCATTAAGTACATACTAGCCTTGTAGCCACGGAGCATATCAATGCAGGGAGATCTGAGTCTAGTACTAGAGATCAGAAAAGAATACCTAACCAGACTTTTACATGCCTGTTCATATCCAAATGCTTCCCCCTGTGGCTCTCAAACTTTGTTACATGTTGAAAACCTGTACAATTCTTTCATTAAAAAAATGAGTATTGATTTCTCTCTGAGATATTGTAATTGAACTGTTACAAGGTACAAGCTATACATCACTTAAATTATATATGGTTTAATTATAATCACTTGTATATTCCCATACCCTATGTCAATGTTCCATTTCCTCTCTTTACAGCTCTCCTAGAGAAATACGAGGAGTAGAGAATAAAGCATACTTTCCTGATGAGCATCAGACAAGGAGGGAGCAAATCTTGACAGATATCCATCCCCTACATGTGAGACATTTTTATGTGTGACAGCTGGTGGTCATATGCATGTTCATGTATTTTTATTTGGGGTATATATATATATATATATATATACAGATATATATATATATATATATATATATATATATGTACACATATATATGTATGGTGTGTGTGTGTGTGTGGAGAGAGCAGAGGTCAACTTTATGGAGTCAGTTCTCTTCTTTCACCCTTAAGTGAGTTTGTGGGCTTGAACTCAGATCCTTAGGCTCATGTTAGCCTAAGCATATTGGCAAACTGGGTAATCTCACTGGCTACATCTCTCTGGCAAATATATGTTTTCGATGTGGAACTAACACTAAGCTAAATCAAGTGGAAGATTCTTAGAAGGCATTTGACAAGATGTTCCATACAAGTAAAGTTTTCATTGTGTCAGTAAATGGGGGAGGTGAGGAAGGCAGGATCAAGTAAACATTGAACAATAACCAAGACTTATCCAGAAAAGGTTTTGATTAAATAAAATAGCACCTTGGGTACTAATGGAAAAGTTTGGTATTGTAAATTGTTTTTTAAGGTATAAAACAAATTGAATTAAATTCAGGACATTTGAAATTGTATAAACTATGTTCTCAAAATAATATTGTATTAGAAATTAAAAGAAAAACAGAAAAGGACTAGAAAAAATCTTAATTGGAACTTCTGTCAGAAAATCTAAGTAATTCCTATGTCAAATGAAAAACACATAGCCCAAGCTAGCTTCAAATTCAAGGCTGTTCTCATTTCTCAGGCTCCTGAGAGCTGAACATGCCACCATATGTTAATTATTTAGTATATCTTATGTGCTTTGCAGTTGCTTTCCTAATTACAATTTCCTTAAGCTAGGGACATCTCACGAACCAAGAGTCAAGTCGAAGTTTTCTAAACCACAGAGTCTAAGTTGAGGAACTGCCAGATATGCCAACCAAGGATTTACATGGAGCTGGTATATAGATCTTACTTGTCAAGGCACAAGCCTAGATTGAGCACCATTGTACTTTCCTGGGATCTCATCACTTGAGAGACAGAGGCAGGAGAGACAGAGTTCAAGACCAGCCTCAGCTACATGAGACCTTGTCTTGATAACAACACAAACAAGATTACAAGCTCCTTAATGGCTCTTAGGCATTTTTTTTTGGTTAAGTAAAATAGTCTAAAAAAATAAAATCTGCTGATTGTCAAAATAATTCAGCTTAATGTTGAAGATGCATGCACTATGGTAGAGTTTTATGGATGTTACAGGAGCCTTTGGGCTCTCAAATCTATTTAGGGCTTTATATTACATGTCATAGAATTATATGAATAATTATTTAAATAATGATTTTTGAAATATTAATGCTTCGTGGAAGGCCAATCCTCATCAAATCTGTAATTTGGAGAAAACATCATATTTATGATAATACATATATATGATGATATATACTCATATTTATTATACTTATATAATGAGTTATATATGTATATGTATAGATTATGTATATATATGAATATATATGCCTATGTAATGAATTGTACATATTCATATAATTCATAAACATATATAACATATATATTCATTATACATATAATTGAAAATATATATTCATTCTATGTATATATGTAAAACATATACATAATAATATAAATGAATAATATATGTTCATTATATATGTTTTTTTATATATAATGAATGATGCCTGAATTTTTCTCTTTGGAAGAAGTGTCAGACTAAGGTCTTGCTTCTGCTGGGCCATGCCTTCTATTTGTTTTGTTTTCTCCTGGTGAGTTACCAGAAAGTAACTTAGAGAGGGACATCTCAGTCAAGCACACCTATATATTCATAGGCAGTTTGGGAACACTAAAGAGCTTCCACATCCAAAACAATGCAAGTGACCATGGCCTTTCAGAATGCCAACAGAACTTTTGAGATTTGAAGACTAGTAGACCCACCTGGTGTTTCCCATCCAACAGCATACTAAGAAGATGCCACCTTCTCCTATGCGTGTTCTTAGACATAATCATTGTAAGACAGCAATCTAGGGAAGATTATTGTTTCTACGTCTTTTATTGTTTGTCTATTTACTAGGTCTTTGTCCTGGGTTAGAAAGGATATTCTGTGGTCTTAGAAAGAGTAATCCTTTCTTGAGTACTAATTGAAGATTAATAACATCTTTTCATTACAGAGTATGGCAGAGTCCTTGGAAAGAGTTCCTTCCAGCTTTTCAAGTCCTCACTACATCACACTGGTATGTCTTGGTTGGTTGTGTCCGTTTGTGTACAATTCATTCCATTGCCACTTGACGGCTATTAGTTCCTTGAAAAGGCCCAGGAACATCACCCAGATATTGGGTTGAAATATAACTCACTCTAGTGTGAACATGTGCTTGGCTTGGTGGGGCTAATCAGGAGAGAATGTAATGATCCTGCACTCCTAGGGACATCCTTTGTTTAAATGTTCATACTTGGTCATAAGCTCTTGTCAATTAACAGCGATTAAAATAATGCTTTTAGTTAGAATGCATAGCTATGGGTTTCGGTATGGCATTTTTCATGCATAGCTTGTTTATCTTCTTTCCTTGCTTCTCATCCTCACTCCTTCCATTTCCCTTATACCCTTTTACCCTTAGTTGGCTTTTCTCTGCTTGTGGTTCATATGCATTCTATTACCGTCTCCTCCCATCATTTTTCTTAAAGCACACTTTTCCTGTCTCAAGCATTCTTTCTAGTTTTGTGATCTATAGCCACATCCAAAATGCAAAGTTAAAAGCCAAGGTCCACGTAGGAGACACATGAGATATTTGTCCTGCCAAGTCAGGGTTAACTCACTTAACAGAGTAATTTCCAGATCCGCCCCTCTTCTTGCCAACTTCATGATTTTATTTTTTGTTATAGCTGAATAAAATTCCACTGTGTATAGTACCATGTTTTCATTACCTCCTTTGTCTGTTGAACGACATGTACGTTGATTCCACTTTCTTGTTACTGGGAATAGTAAGCATTGAACATGGATATCCAGGAACCTCCATGGTACAGTTTAGAGTCATTTGGATGTCTGTCCGGAAGTGATTGTGTTGGTATTCATCACTGTAATTATTGAGTTTGCTTTTATTATTTAAGTTCTGTTTTTTTAAATGACTGTCTTACTCATGTCACTCCAGTCCTAGCCCCAGTTTTGAGGGACAGAAACACAATGAGATTTTTCACAGAGGCCTTGATCAGCTCCAGGGCTCAGGACTTTCAGTTAACAGTGAAAAAGAATTCATACAGATTCTCTAGTAATGACTCAACTCCAAGTGCATCTTCAAAGTCACACAGGAAGATACTTCATACTTGGAGCTAGGAGATGGACAAACACATCAAGAGTCTCAGATCTGCAGTGCTCCCTAAAAGGATGAGTGAGAGGCTGTGATCAGAGGAGTTTTGTCTGGGATTCTTCACTCTCACTGAAAAGGACCTCATATTGTGCCTAACAGAAGCTGTGCATACAAATTTCCAACTGCATTCCCTACAGAACCTCTGTGGTCCATATCCAAAATAATTCTAGTGGGGTTCAGTAAACATGGGTTAAAAAGTCTCTTATATGATAATTCTAGGTGAGTCACACAATTTATTAGAACTAGTGGTTTCTCCTGGGATCTTCCATAAGCAAAAGTGTCCTTGGCTTCCTTTTCCATTAATGAATTGCCTTAGATAATTTCTCATGGAGCAAGAAGTGACCTGCCATGTGTGTATCCATGTGCATGCATTGTGGACTTATGTGTTGCTAGCAATAACTGGTTCAGTTCCTGATAGAGCATACTTTATATGTTACAGAAATCTGTCAGCAAGGACCCAAAAGGAATTGCAGACCATAAGCAAAATGATAATGTGGTAAGTTTCTGTGACAGGGAGTACCTCCCTGATTAATTTTCAAAAGCTGGCATTCTTCAGTGTTCACTGAACCCATCCACTGGCTAGAGACATCCTCCTCTGCATTTACCAGAAGATAGGATGGGTGAGATTATGTTCACGGACTCTGAGATTTCTATAGAATACGCTACAATGCATCTTTACACTAAGACTTTTAAACTTTGTGAAAGGAGCATGCTAAAGATTAACAGTGTCAGACTCACAAGTTGTTCTAAAAATAAAGAAAACAACAGTTTTCTCTGACTTTATTGGCCATAACCATGAGGTGGAGTTCCTTGATATACTTTAAAGGGCATTGACGGACTGGTTAGTATGGCAAGGGAACTCTGTTTACCAAATCGCTCCTTTACTAAAGGAATTTTCTTCCTGAGCCAACAGAAAACTGAAGATGACTGGCACTACCCCATATGGATGACTACTTTTATAAAGGATAAAAATCTTTTTTAAAAAATGGGTTAAAGAAACAAACAACTGTTTCTCACCTATACTTCTGAGCTTCTACTTTCTCTCTTTCACTAGCTTTTGTGAAGTTTCTGCAGTGTACTGGTCCCTGTATTTTGCACTACAGAATATTTTTTGGAAGAGAATTCTGGCTAGTATAGACACATGCCTGGATAAACAAAGCAGGGTATTTATGATTCCTCGATTTCCCCCCCCCCCCCGTTACAAAGGAGAGTAGACAGTGGAAACACACCCTCCAGCGAGAGTGCTATTTAGCTTCTTGGCATAGAACGAGTATCTGTCACTGTCTTTCTGTTGTAATGGGCCCATTCATTTTAGACCATAAATAACCATGGCTACTATTGAAGGGGTGTGAGGCCAGTGAGGTGTTTGCAGTCCAAATCCAACTCCAACCACCCAAGTTTGCAACTTTGATCCCAGGAAGGAGATCACATGGAAGGAGAGAGCCAAGTTGCATACACTAGCTCTCTCTCTCTCTATCTCTCTCTCTCTCTCTCTCTCTCTCTCTCTCTCTCTCTCTCTCTCTCACACACACACACACACACACACACAAACACATAAAAACACATATGTGTACACATGCACACACACACCACACAAATAACTTTAAAGCAGTAAAACAGAATCCACAAAGCTAATTCCAATTTGTAGTATAAATGAGGAACTGAAATAAGTGTTTACAGATTTTACAGAAAGCAACTCATTTTTAACCATCTGATTCTGTTTAGAATTTGAAACTGGATATTCAAAGTGGCTGCGCAAGACTGGGCTGAAGATCCTCCAGGCAGGTCATCACCACCTTGATGTCTGCTACACAGATTTCAGTTGCTTTCCAAATATTTCTTTCCTGGATAGAAAAATGCTCAAGAGAAATAGTTTCTTCCTGTTAATATTAAGTCATAGAACCTGCAATCTATAGCACAGACATAAGATCCAGAAAAATTGAATATAAAATTTCCAATGGGCTTGAATTTAGTGTCCAAATAGGAAGTCTCTCTGCTCTAGTAATTTCCTACACAATATTAATCTTGTTACTTTTATAATAATCAAAACTTGGACAGTGATCATTTAGAGCCTCACATACAAGGAATAGACAAAGTTAATGGATGATTACTTTGTTAGGATCATTTTTAAAGCAGTTACTTTCAGGTCAGGTGTGGTAGCCCAGGCCTGTGATCCCTGGGGGCTGAGGCAGGAGAATCACAGGTTCAGGGTCTATGTGGGCTGCAGAGAGAGATCAAGTCAAGACTGGACAACTTGGTGAGAACTTTTTAACAAAAGCATAAAGTTTTAAAATGCACCAGGGATATTAGGGAAGAGTTGGTGGTGGAGAAGAATGGGAAATAACCTGGGTTCAACCCTGAGAAATGCAAACAAAAACCAGAAAGATCAAAATAGACAACAACGGAATGCCTACTTTGATTAGCAAACTACCTTCCTGAAGTCTGCTTTCAATGAAATTGTCTTCTATGGAAGTGCCAGGGAGGTCAGGGCAGGACAGAGAGTTATGATAGTTGATTAGGAGTGGAAGGAACAAAAGAATGGACTCCTAGATCATAGAGCATTCACAAAGCATCTCATCACTACCCAGGGTATAGGGGCTCCCACAGGCTCCAGGTCCCTAGGTCTGTCTTTCTAGGGTTCTATAAGAAGCCGAGAAGGTGACAGGGATCTTTTAAAAGATCACTCCACCTCCTTGTGCACACAAGTGGTATCTGAGCCCTCAGGAAACACAGATGGGGGTGTGCTTAGTGTTCATTTTCTGTACTTCAGATCACTGCAGGCTCATGGATTTGTTGCCTTGCGTGGGGTGTTTCCTTATACAGATGTCTGTGGGCGGGAGCACTCTTTTTCACAGTCTCTGTTTTCTTAATGGGAGCTGTTAAGCCTTTTGAATCTATAGATAATTTTCCACCATCCTGAAATAAAGATCTCAAATGCTAAATGAAATTTCTCTGATTCAATAAAATAAAAGTTAGAGAGGAACAGAGCATGCTGGCCTTGGTGATGCTTCTGTGTCTGCACCCCTGCAGTTTATTCTCCTAAAGGAGCCAGTGAGAACCCAGGTGACACAGCACATCACACACATCACCTTTTCAGAGCATCCCCGTGCCCCACCCCCACCCCCCACCCCCCACCCCCAACCCTTTCCTCCCCGGTCAGTGCTTTTAATTAAGCTGCCTATTTAAGAAAGAATACTGGTTTGGGGATGTAGCTTATGGGGGAGGGACAATAGGAGAAGGGATAATCTAAGACAGGGAGAGGACAGATCAAGTAGAGAGAGAAGGAGAAGGGGGAAGCAGAGGAGGAAGAGGAGGAAGAGGAGGAAGAGGAGGAAGAGGAGGAAGAGGAGGGAGAGGAGGAAGAGGAGGAAGAGGAGGAAATTCTAGACCCTGGGAGAAAGAGACAAGGAAACAGAAAGGTTGAATTCAGTCTCTTCTATGTAGTGAGCTCAAAGCAGTCTCAGCTACACAGGGAGAGTTTGTCTTGAAAAATGTTTGGCTGTTCATTGCTGCTTAGTGTTAGAGCTCTGAGTGTGTTGTGTGAAAAGTTAAACATATTTGACTCTTTCCACAATTTCAGAATTCATGGAATAGCAGCAAATCCAAGTGCAACTTCAGTTTCATTGGCTGTATTTTTGCTTGACAGCTGGCCTGGCCATTGACAGTCACAGGCTCTTTCATTATATCTTAATTACTAATATTAACTTGTAGATCTAGGTAAGCATGGGTGCAGGGCTATTTTGGTCAGATATCAAATGCAGGTACTGACAGAAGGCCATAAAGGCCATCTTGGAGTGGACTGAATGTCATGGACAGAAGAAGCTGAACTCAATTTGGGGGTCAGAGCAAGAGTCCTTTTCTTGAATGAGGCTCATGACAAGTAACCGAGTATCCAGACAGCTTGCCTGTCATGCTTTGGTCTTGGGCTGTTCCATTTATGACCTAAGATAAGGGGATTTTCTCTGGTATGACTGATAAATGCAGGGACCACTGTTCAACAGAATATAAAACATTTTCAGGTGTCCTTCGTGCTTGGCACAAATGATCAGTCTGTGCCTCCTGGTGTGCTTGTGTGGCTGGTCATTCCATCTGTAAACAGAATGTAGAGTCACTCTTTCTTATTCTCACAGTGGAGTCACTTAGAGTAAAGCCTGTGAATTTATAAAATGAAGTCACTCAGACTAGGTACAACCTGAGCTGGTATCTCCTACAACACAGAGGCTCAGAATAGATCCAGCCTATTCACCTCAGTCCCACTACACCAGATAACAAACAGTCTGATATATAAAAATAAGGGAAAGGCACATTTGCAGATTCTCCTAAAAATGTCCCATGCTGGTGAAGAGTACACACATTTTAGTTCATCTGAATTCCTTATAAAAGGGTCACCATCCTGGTTTATTTTTCCTTCTATTTTTCTTTGGTGTCTATACCATGACTCTTCTAAAAAGCTTACTACAATTGTTATTCTATCTTGGGTCTCCACTTTTAATATACTACATCTGGATGTTGGTTCCCCAATTTCTTCTTTCTCTAATTATAAGTATGTCTGTTTTTTCCCAAGCTCCAGCTTCATGATTTCCCCACTAGACAAATCTCTCTAGACTTCCAGCCTACTTATTCTTATTCAAGATTTCTTCCGATAATCTTGGAGCCTTCTCAAAGGCAAGTCCTTTTAGATTTTACCTATAATCCTCCAAGCTTGTCCAGGTGAATCATCTCGTATGTCAGTGACTTCATCTAGTCTTCCCAGTACTGCTGCTGTCCCTGTGGGATGTTGTGTTTGAGGATATTACACTGTTCTCTGTTGATGAGTCATATCCTGTTTGTCCTGAAAAAAAAAGAGACATATTTATCAGGAAACAGAGAAAACTGAAGCTTCTGAGTCTCTCATGAACATTGTCTCTTGCAAGGTCTCAGTGTCTTTCAATTAATTTCTTCTCTGTGTTTATTGCTATTTTCCCTCTGGATTAGGCATATAAGTCAGGTCTTAGTGTATGCAAGACACACATTCTACTGTCAAGCTTCACCCCCAGCCCTATAATTCATAACTGGCCTTCAACGTGCTGTAGGAGAAAGCGAAGACCTTTACATGCGCAAGTGTCAAACCCTGTAGCAGAGAAATGGAACAAAGGTGTGCCCTGGTGAAACTGAGTTTTTAGGTTGCAGTGAGGCCAGGAGTGGTCACTGGATTGAGAGAAGCTCCAAGAATGAATCCAAGTATTCACTGCTTCTAGCATCCATTCATATATCCCTCAGTGTGTGGTCGGGAACCAGAGCATAGAGAGTAAGGACTGAAAACCAGCTAAGCAGTGACCATGCTCTGCAGCCTGCATACGTGTCACTGGATCCAAGGGTTTATGGAAAACACTGTCCAAATCACTGACCATTAAACTGTGCAGATACGGGGCAACTCATGGAAAACTGGGATGAAATATAATGAGTTGAAACATGCTCAGACACAATAGTGGCTGCTCACTGAGGAAACGTGGTCACAGAGGGAATGGTAAGGAGTGCTTGGCACCTCTCAATCACTCAGACACATAAGACAGAATCTACATTTATGATAGTTTCCAAAGGTTGTGGTGCTAAGGAGTCTCAAATATACTTTTATGTCATTTTTGTCAGCAATGAAGCTGTGGAGCTGCAAGAACGAATTATAGAAGCGATCAGTGTAGATACCTTGATGACCCAAAGTATAGCAGAACTCGAGGTTTATGTGGCCCCCACCAGGATCCCGAACACACAATAAGTATACCTGTCACTGTGGACCTGTCTCCAGCTTTATCCTGGCAATGACTCCAGAACTCAAAACTCATGTTAGATGTGCTGAAATTGGAAAGCTACCTTCTCGACATTCTGAACAGAGAACTGTTTTTAGCAATGAAGTTCACAGAAGGAACACAAGATGGCGACATAGCTAGCTAAATTTCAGGTGAATGAGGTTTTAACCAGACTCTCAAAATGATGACTTGAAATAAACTTAACTAAAAAATTTGCTAACTTCACTCTCAATTCTTAGAAATGGAAATTGATGTGAATTTTTTCCAGCTTCCATTTCTTTCTCTTGGTTATGGCTCAAAGGGAAGATAGATATAGATAGATATAGATATAGATATAGATATAGATATAGATAGAGATAGAGATAGAGATAGAGATAGAGATAGAGATAGAGATAGAGATAGAGATAGAGATAGAGATAGAGATAGAGATAGAGATAGAGATAGAGATAGAGATAGAGATAGTTGCCAATCTGACACCTTTGAATGGAGACTTCCAACTAGAATAGCGAGTAACTTTGTTCTGAACTCTGAAGCTCTTGACACTGGAATACAACAGAATCAAAAAATCTAGACTGCTAAATGTTGAAGGGAGATGTAATTTGTTTGTTTGTTTGTTTATTACTGTCTGCTCATTTGTTTTTATGAAGGTCAGCAAGTTAGCATAGCCCTCTGCTGCCATGGAAACCCGAAGAGCCCTTCTGCCCTCACCCCAAGAATGTGCAATGGTCAATGAGAGAAAAAGCTGGACACTTGAATGATTTATCTGACTTGTGGTAGGCTGTTGGTGACAACTGATGTCCCTCTGCTAATCACAGCCAAAGAATGAGAAATATTGATCCGATTCTCAGGCTTATTGGAAGCTTCCCGATCACTTTCTAACTGAAGGTCAAGCTTTTAAAAGACTCAGGAGCCTTTCAATAAGGAAATGGCTGTGTCATGGGCTTGACAGGCTCCATTAATGTCTTTCACAGGACATTGGTAATCCCAAGATATGTGTAATGGATATTGATTGCTAAGCAAAGAAGATATAGATAACTTTAAGGCTTCAGGGGTCTTCAGGGACAAAGGGTATGGAAGGGGTTCTTGGGAACACAGGGATGTTAGCTGACAAAAGACTGTATAAGAACTGTTTTATAAAATCTCACATAAGTAAATTCAGAAGCCAGAACTGCTTACTCAAGGATGTCAGGGATTTGCCTTGAGAAAAACATATTTACCTAGCGTCTGCTCTATGTAGGACATTACTCTAAAGGCTTCATTTACATTATTTTGTGTAATGTAAAGCAACTCTGTGACTATTGTTTTCAATTAATAGCTTAAGAAAATTGACAACAAAACAAGTCAAACAGTGTGCCAAGAGATTACTTATCAGTACTGCAATCAACTTCTTAAACTCAGAGGTCCAGCCCTAAGGATCATGCTTTTCATCTGTCCTCTGATAGGAAGATACAATTTTCATGAGCCAAAACACATATGCATGTGCACAAACACACACACACACACACACACACACACACACACACACACACGCACGCACGCACACACAAACCAAATTCAGACTTGTGCAAGTAAAATTAATATACATCATTCTCAATCTCATTTTTCACCCACCAAGCTTTCCAGCCCTCTGTGATCACAGGTATGAAATGCCATCTCACAGATGACAAAGGGGAAAACAGAAATCTGGACAGAACTCAAACCAAAGTCATGATTGCAACTATTACCTGCCCCGGTCCTGAGCTGACTGATGTGATCACAGATTCCCCAGGCAATGAAATGCCCTAGGAGTGTTACCCTTGGAACAGAAGTTTTGACCTTGAAAGGGGATATTGGGAGACAGCTGATCACACCTTTCCCTTACTAGAGTGTCACTTGCAAGTGACACTTGCAGTGTCCACAAAGCAGCAAGATAACAATTTCATCTTCAAATTTCCTCTAGCTTGATAGAGTCAAGCCTAGAGGTAAGATAAATGTCAATGGCCAACTGTCATTTAGTCAGGAATCCAGGAAACAAAAATCCCTGCTTATCTCAAGGAAAGGTGAATAAATGATTTGAGATGAATCCTATCTAACATCTTGATGTCGAAGCTAAGGATCGGAGGTAACAAGCAAACACCATCCAGAGTCTGCAGTTGTTTCTCTTGAAAGACCTGACTTATGACTACAGAACACCAGATCAACCAGCAAAGGTGACTAGACATTAACTCAATCTTCTCTGAAAGGTCTCTAATGTTCACTCTGAAGAAGATATTACGAAGTTCTGAAATAGCCGACACTTAACCCTGACCCTTATTTCAACCCTACCCATACTGTAACTATAACTGCCAACCCTAACCTTAATCTTAAACCTCAGTTTCAGAAGGCCCCTAACCCTCATTTTACCCAAAATCTAAACCTAATCCTAACATCAATCTCAACCTTAAACTTAACTTTAAACCTAGGTTGTAGAAGTGAGCTAATCCTAACCCTAAGCCTATACCTAACCCTAAGCCTGGGGTCCAGAAATCAGATAACTGAGCCCTAACTCCAACCATCATCCACAGTTCCAGAAGTCACCTAACACTAACCCCTAACTCTAATATCAAACCAATCCTAACCACAAAACTAACACTAACACTAAACCTAACCATAATCCTAACTTATAGGTGTCACTTGACCATAACACTAAACCTATCTGAGTTCCAAAAACTCCCCTAAACCTAACTCTAAACATCAAATTTAGTTCCATAAATCACCAAATACTAACCATAACCCCATCCCAAGCCTAACCATGACTCTAACACTAACACTAAACCTAAACCATAATGCTGAGTTACAGATCTCATTTAACTGTGATTTCCAGAACTCATCTAACCCTTACAACCCTAACCCTAAACCTAACAAAGCCAAATCTAAGTATAATTCTAACACTAAACATAACCCTTAATTCCCAGGGTCACTTGACCCTATGCTTAAGGCCAACCAGAACCCTAGTCCTAACTCTAACCTCGATCCTAATCTTGAATTCCAGAACTCAATTAATTCTAATCTTAACCCTTAGTGCTAACCTCAACTTTAACACTAATCTTGAGTTCCAGAAGTCATATAACCCCAACTCTACCCTATCCCTAACCTAACCCAAACACTAACAAAATATAGTTCAATCTTAACCTCAGCCCTAACCCCAAGTTCCAACCTTAACCCTAATATAAGAATATAATACAACTCTAACCATAACTTTAATCAAAATCTAACCCAAAACCTAACCCTAACTTTAACCTTAACCTTAAACATAACCCTAACATTAATGTAACTCTATTCCTAGCCCCAGCCTACTATTTGTTGGATGAAGTAGAAATAAAAAAAGACAACTTCAAACACAATATAGTAAACACATTCAATTCCTCCATACTGAGGCACCTTCATACAATGCAGAAGACAAATGAGTCCACATGTCTGTCAGTAGTATCTCACTGATACTTAAACTGACATCAACTAGACAGAAGGACTCAATAAAAGTAAAATCTACCATATATATATATATATATGTGTGTGTGTGTGTGTGTGTGTCTGTAATATATATATATTACATATGTGTTGTATATATAATAAAGCACACATACATTTTATATATATGCAACATAATATATATCATATATGATAGAACATATGTATGTTATATATGTAACATAATATATGATACATATTCAGTCTTATTTATATGTCATATCAATAACTAATTATCTAAAACCTTATATCAGAAATATAAAGTAGATATACTAATATTGGTTTAGATATAAATGAAATGTGTTGCTTTGAGTAAGTAATGATCAATTTTGATATATTGGATATCTTTATTTTCAGGTTGAAACTACAAACAAGGCAATATTCTAGCCCTCATTAAAAATTATTTCCCTATTACTTAAAGTTGAATTTCCCTAATGGAGAATTTAGGAGAGCAGACTGAGGGGCTGTGTCCCTGAGGTCACTGCAAGCTCTCAGACTTTATCAACACTGAGTGGTGCCAGAGACCAACCTAAAACTGTGACTGAAACAAAGCAGAGGCTGAGGGAGAGAAGCTAGCACATCATGAGCCCTAAAACAGCCACAGAGGGAACATCAAGACCCACACGCTGGTATCAGTCAGAATGGGCAGCTAGGCAATAGGAAGTGGTCAGTAGTAGTCCCAGAAGTGTGAACAAATGTCCACCATGTCAGCTGCTCATGTGAAATTTTTTATGTATATTTATTTATTTATTTGCGTGTGAAAGTCCATCCAGCTTTAGGAAATGGGGTATAAGAAAGCTTTAATGTATCAGAGGATGAGAGAGCTCAGCAGTAAAACAAATACATACACATACAGCACACAGACATATGAATGGCAACTGATCAGTGATGGCCTTTGTGGTACATGCCAATAAATGCAATGATAAATGAGCTGTCTGCCAGGAGTGAGGACAAACTGAGTGTGTGTGTGTGTGTTCTTCTCTCTAACAACAAGGCAACAAAACGTGATGACAGACTTGATATATTGGTCATTGGTGAGGTATCTGCAGCTTTGGCTGGCGTCTAGTAGGGAAGGACTCTTTTCTTGGTAATAGAGAATAGATATCCCCTTGTTGCTTTAAGGAATACTGCTATCAGAAGGCTGCCAGAATCAAGTCTTCTGTGATACTTCAAGGATGCTCTAAAATGATATAGTCTTTTAATTAGACATATTTCTTAGAGTTTTACCTCGGTCTACACTACATACTTAAATAATGACTGTGCAGTTTTGCTTCATCAGCTAACATCTTAATATTTTCAGTGGATTCCAAAGACGGGTCATGTGTAAGAGAAATCAGACCTTTTTTTAAAAAATGCTTATGTTAACTTGAAAACTAGAAACTATTCTTAGCTAATGATATCTAACACTTCCACTTGGTTAAAAGTCTTTCTTTATTCATTATTAATTTCTCTAGGATATGTATGCTATATATATTCTTATTTTTTTTTATTTGTTTGGTTACAAGAGGTACAAAATTACTTCTTTTTTATTGGATACTATATTTACATTTCAGATTTTATCTCCTTACCCCATTCCCCCCACCACCCTGGAATTCCTTATCCCGTCCCCCCTCCTCCTGCTTCTATGAGGATGTGCCCCCACTTACGCCCCATTCCCACCTCCCCACCCTCGAATTCCCCCCACTCGGTGTTCAGCCTTCATGGGACCACGATCTCCTCTCCCACCTATGCCCGACAAGGCCACCCTCCCCTACATATACAACTGGAGCCATGGGTCCCTCCCTATGTGCTCCAGGGCTGGTGGTTTAGACCCTGGGGAGCTCTGGTTGGTTGTTGCTCTCTCCTCATGGGGCCACAAACCCTTGCATTTGGCAAGCTACTAGAAATAAAAGTAATGTAAGCAAGCTTTGGGTCCTGTATCTCCACTCCCCGTCTCTTTCTGTGTGTGTGCACGTGCGCTCGCACGCATACACACACACACACACACACACGTGTATGTGTGTCTGTCTGTGTATGTACGCGTGTCTGTCTATCTATTTGTCTTTCTCTCTCCCTCTCTGTCTCTGTCTCTTCTTTCTGTCTCTGTGTTGTTGTTGTTATTGTTGTGTTTGGAGACCGAGTCCCACTGTGTAACTCAAGCTGACCTCTAACTCACCAATCTCAGGCCTCAGCCTCTTGACTGATGGGATTACGGGCATGTATCCCCATGCCATGTATTATTTCTATTCTTTTCCATCTATGAATTTAATGATGGCCAAGGCTATTTTAGTATTTCCAGTGGATCACTGAAGTGTGGTTAGAAATGGCCAAAGTTCACTTTGGTGCTGCCTTGAGTTCTGCTTGACTTGTAAGGGAAACAGAAATGTTCAAGTCCATCCTTGTCCTCAGAGCACACCTACCAACTTGGGAATATAGACTTAAACAGAAGGAAAAAAACCCAAGTAGCAGAAGTAACACATGTGCAGACTGTCCTGATGTAGACTAGCAACAGAGAGGGCTATACTTCTCCTGTGCTTGAATATAAACATGAAAGGCCTTGACCCCATTGTATGCCGATTCTCACAAGGAAGAGAAAATAAACATGATATAAAGATTTTTAAAATTTCATTTTGGGGTAAAGATGGTTCAGTGAGTAAATGGACTCACCACTAAGCCTGATTCATTCCCCAGGACCCACATGGTAGAAGTGGACTTGACTCTTGGGAGTTGTCTACTGACTTCCCTGCCCACACCCAAACACAGATAAGCAAATGTAATTTTTAAAGATGTTTTAAATTTTTGTTTTATAAGCTTACAGTTATTTAGTTGAATACCTTTTTATAACTTAAAATTAAGGATTGCATTTTCTTTTTCTTTTTTTTTTTTGTTTTGTTTTGTTTTGTTTTTTGTTTTTCGAGACAGGGTTTCTCTGTGTAGCCCTGGCTGTCCTGGAACTCACTCAGTAGACCAGGCTGGCCTCGAACTCAGAAATCCGCCTGCCTCTGCCTCCCAAGTGCTGGGATTAAAGGTGTGCGCCACCACCGCCCAGCTGCATTTTCTAAGATTGAAACTCAAGTGATATTTGACCATTTTAAGAATACTGTCTGAGGGCCTTGGGCACTCAGAAGTACAATACATGGGCCTTCATGGCATGGTTTCACCTTCTTACCCCACTGCCAAGCCAGTTTATCAAATCTGTCTCAACCACACTACCCATCTTTCTTCTATATAAAAAGCTATGAAAGTTTCCCAGCATACCTGGGTTACTGACAAGGAGACTCACAGATGAAGATACCTCACTCTGGTGTGTGAAAATGTGGCTCTTTCTTCTATACCAGGTGAGGGAAAAAAACAGTTTAAGGGAAATACACAGCACCATCAAGTGTATTAGAGAGGTTTCCGAATCTTGTTGGGGTACAGTTTGGACTGTTTTATTTTTGTGTGTGTGTGTTTCACCGTCCAACTCCCAACGGTAACAGCCTACTCCGTGCTATAGCACCAAACCACATACAAACTCTCATTTACAGAGAACATATGTGCATCTGTTTATATGTAGATGTGTACATTGTATGAATGATCAGTTCCTATTTTTTCACTTTCCCTTTAAATCATTTTACACATAACCACCAGAATAACCCCACCCATGTCTGTGTGATCCTACATCCTTTCCAGTGAGGATGTGTACCAGACACAGAATATGTAAAGTCAGTCTTACACTGCCATGTTGGATATATGACTACTTAGAAATTGAGGCACAGTATTCAGCTCCCAGTGAGTGTGCCCATTGCCCCTCTTGTATGTCAATCATTAAAAGATGTACATGGAACATACAGTCAGAGCCAGACAGTTATTTTTATAAAATTCTAGTTTATTTTAAAATTGCTATTGTATGTGTGAGTATACATAACACATGTGTGGGTACTCTCTGAGGTCAGTAGTGAATTTCAGATTCTCTAGGCTAGGCTGAAGTCACTGGCAGTTGTGAGCTGCCCCACATGGGTGCTGAGAACTAACTTGGGTCCTCTGGAGGAGCAGTACGAATTAACTGCTGAGTCATCTCTCTGGTTCTCAGATTCTAATTTTGGAAGCTATCAAGCCATCAATAAATATTTAATTGATATCTACTATTTGTGCAGACTTTAAACATCTTAAATTTATATCATGTCTATATAAAGAAAAAATGTCTATATTAAAAAAAGGAAAAGGGCTCTTGACTTCGTTTAGAGTATGAAAAGATTTACCAACACATAAGAACATGTCATTCAAGGCTGAATATTAGGGCACAGAATATAAAGTTGTATTACTTTTTTCCCAGGAAAGACATGACTAGACATCCACTCACTTCAGATAGGACTCCAATGACATTTCAAAACCATAAATGCATTCATATCTAGATAGGTGGAACACTGGAGTCACTGGGGTTACATACCGGAGTATGGTGAAGGATTATTAAATAGCATGTGTGACTCAAAGGCCCCTGCATCACTTGCATGCCTACATGACTGGCAGACAGTCCTCACTGGCCAGAGTCTCCTTTCTCAGCATCTGTTCACTTCTTTTATAACCTTGGGAAGATGCCCTGTAAATCTTATAATTTTGGGTCTTCCTCAGCCATGTGAGTTTCATGTACTTCCTACATCTTACAAAGCTTTCTCTCTATGGAAGGAAATGTTTCAATTCAGGGGAAAAGGTACACAACAAGGGCCATGTACCTGAGATGTTCCAAATATTCTCTTACTGTAACCAGATTAGAAGCAGGAGAGTAACGTCGTAAGATTACTGAGTCCTCATGAGATTAAGACTTCTGGCTCTGACGTGTACTACTGAAATACTTTTGGCCATTACTTGTTCTTTTGGGGTTTTCCCCACATTTGGCACTTAGGGATATTACATTCTATCTGAACCCTTTTGTTTCTGGGACCCTCTGTGTAGATTCTTATATGTGCCCACAAATCTTAGGGTTGACAGCTGCTTTAACAAGGGGAGTACTTTATACTACTTGGAGGAATTTGCACATCCTAACAGCATATTTTAGTTTCAGTAACAGATGCAAAAAGAGAACAAGAAAATTATAACTTGCAAAGATTGGAAAAATCAGAAAAGAGTTCATGGGTAAGATGAGACTGACGTCACCTCGACAGATTAGAAAGATGAAAGAGGCCAAGGGGTGTCTTAGGGAAGAGTCACGTTTGTGTAAAGACAGCTAGAGAGGTCATTAGCCCTGTGAAGAACAGACCTGAGGGACATGAGGAAGATGAGGTTGAATGAGGAAAGGGTGCAACTCCCCTCAAGATCTTACATGCCACCTAGAAATATCTGGAGTCTGTGTAATTCACCACCAGAAAACACCAAGTTCTAAAACTGACCAGAGAAAACTAGTGACAGGCCTCTACCAGATAATCTACTCTGGCAATTTTGGTTAATTTAGCAAGACCTTGGAACATTGTGAGTTCTCTCTCAGAAGGCCAGGTTGAATTTTTAGGATGGTTGTATGGACAACAATGAGCCAGGCCAATTCTTCGACACCAGCACATGTGGAGATCTTTAAATCTTTATTTAAAGGAGCCCTACAAAAATTATGGCACTTTGCTGACATTATCCTTGGTAGAGGAGAGATGATTGATGAACAGGCCTTGGTCACATTCTGTCCTTGGAAACCGCAGATCTGTCAATGTGTCCAGAGACTCAATCTAAAGAGGCCGCCTTGCAAAAGAGTTTCCTAATTCTGTATGTCTCAAAAATTAAAAGGATTCTTGGTAATGACACATTCTTTGATTTTCAGTCTAAAAGAAGCACAGAAAGAGGAATAAAGACATGCAAACAGTCAGAAGTGGCTGCGTAGAAATTCTTTCTGACATGAAGTCCCATGAGATTAGAGAATCCAGAGTTACCACAGCCTTCTAAGCATTAAACTGCATGCAGACAACACTTTTACCACCATAGAAGAGGGTACAAATTATAAAATCTTAATGGAAAAAAACAAACTAACACGCTGTGAGTTCTTTAAAATGACCAAACTTGGTGCTATTTTCTGTGCATTTCCTCATGTAATAAGTTTGTTAAGACCGTGAGTGTTGTCCATTTTGTTCAGGGTCACACCAATAAGTTTTAAATCAAGGCACTCACTTTTTCATAATTGATGTCTTCTGCATGCTGTGAAAACTTATTACTGTTAGTCTGTTTTCTACAACTATCACAAAATATCCCATCTGGACACAGGAAACAAGGGTTGTTTAACCCACAGCTCTATACATTCAAGAACATGAAACCAGCACCATCTCAGTTCTGACAAGGGCCATCCAGTTGCATGTATATGGCAGATGATACCGTGAGGGACACATAGGTGGGAGAGATGGAAATCATATGTTAGAAAAGGAATCCAGAGAGAGCCAAGGGTCAGGCTTACTCTTTTTATATAAATTTGCTTTAAAGAAAACTGACCTGGGTCCAAGCAGATCACATCAATCCTGTCTGTGTGCATAGACTCCGATGACCTAACCCTTTTCTACTAGTCTCAGCCTTTTAAGAGTTATACAGTCTCAACACCACCACACTGAGAACCATAGTTCAGCACATGAACCTCTGAGGACACAGTCAAATGACATTTGACCTATAGCATGAGCTTAACCCAAAATATCTGAGCTTTCATCTAAGACTTCCCATAACTAAACTCCTGCTCACTTGCAATCAATGTTCTAGCTCTCTGATCTACATGTAGTCTTCAGTGAAAGGGACCCCACCTTATGACCCTTTCAGATGTTTTCAGTTGGCTTTACGTTGTGAAGAATTTGAACACCAGATTTGAGGAGACTGAAATATATCTAGCCATTGATAAATCATGTTCTATTTTTGAGCAAAGAAATCTTTTTCAGTGTTTCTTACGTCTGTGTAGCTTTGAAGTACAACTTTGAGGTAATATGTGACCCCAATATACAAATGAACTGAAAGCACAGAATTTAGAACTGAAAAAGAAAGTCTTTCAAGTTACCTATTTTCATGCTGTCACTAGCCTCACTTGAAGAGGAGATGGTTCGAGTACAGAGAGAGGAAACTCCCTTTCCCTAATGTCACTAGGTCAAATACCACCACTCTGTACTGTTAGATCCCCTCCCACGTGTCAGTGGAGCAACTGTCTGCTAACTCACACATCAGTGCTTCTAGTGGTCTTTGCTATCACCAATCATTATATTGACTGATAGCTGGAGTCTGTAAGGCCCCACTCGGCCTGGGTCCTCAAAGAACTTCATTAGTGAACTACAGGATGAAAAGAAAACCCATTCATTTGTTAACACATTTAGATTCACAGGTTACAAAGAGACATTTTTAAATGTGTTGCGAAATAGATTTGTCGGTGTGCATAGATACTGAGCAAACCATTTCAAATAAGAAACTATTATAAAAGCTGCAAGATCTTCAACATTAACAGTACTGTAAGAAAAACAGGGCTGGCTATGTAGAACACACCCATTTGGAAATAACTCACTGGCAAGCCTCCACAGTGCTACCATCTGCATGGGATCCCAGTAACTGTCTATGCTAAATACCCATTTAGGAAATGGTAGAGACTGAGTGGCCACCTCTTGTAAAAGCTTATGATTCTCCCAGGGCAGCAGGCTCATCTGCTGCTTTACAGAAATCCCTCTTTTATGCAGGAATTTGACTTCAGAGCTAAACAGTGGATCCATCTGGGAAAGTCATTGAGCCACATTCCTCATTTGTAGATGAGCAGACAAACACTGGGAGATGTTCCATGACTTGCTGGAGGGCAAATAGGCAGAGCTCAGCCCTGAGGAGCTGATATTTACCCTGTGTTGCTTCCATTGCAATACTCCTTCATGTTGAATTTCCCTATTACCACAAACATAGAATGGCTTGTTTGAAGCAAGTTCCAAAAAGAGTCTAACTGATGTGCTCAATGTTATTCCAGACACATTTTGTTCTAAACACAGGAGCCAGATGAGAAGGACTGGTACCAGAAGGGCTTCCTCTTTATAGCACTTTTAGCATAATGGACCAGTTGTCTGTCTCTTACATTGATCAAGCTTCTCTGAGCAATTTACCTAACAGACTTAGGAGAACAGTGGGCTAGACTTATGCTGGACACTGCACCTAGGCTAGCTCATTCAGCCATTACAAGTTCATCTATAAGAAGAGGAAGGGGAAGAGACATTGTGGGGGATTTATCTTCATTTACAAGATAAGATTTATAAGATAAGAAACTGGGACTGTCAGAGGCCATTACTCCAGGTCATTTACCTAAAAAGTGGCAGAGCTGGAAATGACCCCTAGTCCCAGAACCCAAACCCACATCAGATCTAGTGATCTGATCTCATCACATGCACCAACTCTGTCTGTAAATCAAACAATCAAAATTTGTTTCCATACAGGCAAATCAAATGTGCATATTTTGTGGTTTCCAATTAGCAGACCTCTGTCTGAACTGTGATCGTGTTCTGCCTTTGCCAAGTAGTTTGCATTTCTCGTTATTGCTTATTCAATGAGGAGATCATTAAAATGATTTTGCAAGTCATCATCATTTTTAAAATGCATATTTACAGAGGCAGGGACCAACACCAAGAATTAAAGTTTTTCAAACACTATTAATATCCTAGATTGATAAACACATCCATCTCACTCCAGCATTACTATGATTCTACATGCTAAGGAGCAAGATGAAAACTATTACAAAGATAGGTCTGGGAGTCCTAGAAACTAATATTTGTGGTGAGTAAAGTATCATTAGCATCACTAGAATGTCAATGGGAACACCCAGGCTAATGGATCTCCCACCTTAACCCTCTAGGTATTATACATTGCATGAAAAATCCACTGATCAGGAGATAGTCCGAAATTCCAACACAATGCATGCTTCTCATTCATTTCTTTTGGTTTCATTGATTGTGTGACTCCACTGTCATAAATACGGACTGTCTGTAGTTCTGATTTTTTCAGTATTGGCTTTGAGCTAACACAGTCTATTTTCTAGACTCCTGCCTTGGAGCTCCCTGAATCGAAATTTGGGGGTGGTATATAAGCAAAATGAGATTCTGCTGTTTGGTCTAGAATGGGAAGTTGCTCTTCTCATCCACTTCAAGCTACAGAAAGAGATGAATTGAGTGTGGGACCATGCTCTCCGGACCATGAGCAGAATAGATATGAGACATGGAGTGGCAACAAAGGAACTGAACCTGTAAGCTGGGGAAAGTTGCAGCAATAATGTGTGTTCAGAATAGCACAGCTGAGGGGCTGCATTAGGCTCTCAGGTGCGTGGTAGGCATCCTCGCGCCTACTCCTTTCACGCCAACTCTGTAGTCTTGGATATTTAATCTTGGATACTTGCTTTTGCATCTGCGCTTTAGACCATTTATTTATCACAACTAGTGCAGAGGAGCATATAATTTAGAGAAGTTTCCAAAATTGAGGTTTACTGAAGAAACTGAAATGTGGTCTTTCATTACCTGCATTATTTATAGGTCATTAGGGCAGCAAACTGGGGTGCTCAGTGGGTAGCTCAGGTTGAGAAAGCCAGCAAATGGCTCTCAGCTATTCTATTTACATAAATAATGTTAAGTTCTGTAAGTTCTCTGTGCTTCATTTTTCACAGAAGTAGATTATAATACTAGAGCCCATGTCCTAAATTGCCAATAATTGCTATTTTATTACAGGTATTTATTTATTTATTTGTATATATGTGTGCAAGTGCATATATGAGTTCCCCTGAATGCTATATGCTATGATGTGTGTGTGTGTGTGTGTGTGTGTGTGTGTGTGTGTACATACAGCAGAGGACATTTTGTAAGTGTCAGTTTTCTCCTTCTAACATGTAGGACCCTGGAAACTGAACTCAGGTCTCAAGCTTGTCAGCAAGCACCTCTAACCACTAAGCCATCACTTAGCAATTATGATAGAGCTTGGAACAAGTTGGTAAACTTTATCATGCTAAAAGGACCTTCTTTAACTCAATACTTTCCTATTTTTATTCTCTTTTTTGTGACATTTTTTAAAGACATCCATGAATTCTGAAAATTATGAGTGCAGAGCAGGAAACAGACAGTGAAGGCAAAAAATGCAAGATCAAAGAGAAACAGTTACGTCCTCTGATCCACCAGCATGCTGCCATGTCTATGACAAACAAGCACTTTCAGGAGGCTACATCTTAAAACACAAGGTGCTGTTTACTGAAAAGTTACAAAATAAAGGCATTTTTTTTTCTGGAAACTGTGAAATTACCTTAGGTATGTTCACTGTTGCTGTGATAAAATACAATAGGAGTAAAAGAGATAAAGAGATTATTTTAACTCAAAGTTCAAGGGTATAGTCCACCATAGTGGGAATGTCATGGCAGCAGGAGCTTCAAAGAGCTGGTCACATTGCATTTGCAAACAGGAAGCAGAGAACCATGAAGGCTAGTGCTCACCTCAATTCACCCATCTCTCCAGGAAATAATCCTATCCACAGTTAAAAGAACCTTCCTGCATCCATCAACCCTGTCATCCCTCAATTCCTCCAGATCTACCTTGCCATCCTGTACCCACCCTCTTCACGTCCTCACTTTTTCTTAAAATCTATCTAATCCAACTAGTGCTGGCTATATACTCTCGGGTGTGTAGTGATCCACAGAGTGTTTCAATGACCAGGAAACACTCCCTTTTCCCTTAAGAAAAGTTAACTCACCAACTTAGTCCTGAACCATTTCATATTGACTCAAAGAAGATATGGTGGAAACTGACTGGCATGGCTGGGTGGGATTGACGAGTGATCTTGCTTTAACCAGTCTTGAGTTTGCTCTGTAGCCACTTAGGATCCCTAGATTGAAGGTTAAGTTGCAATTTGATATTAGTTTCTGCCATGAGTTTCTCGGCCAGATTTTTAGGCTTCTGTCTGTGTTTCCTGATGGCATGGACCCTTGAAACTGAACTCAAACAGAGACAGATTGAGCACTCCCATCGATTTCAGTGTAACTCCATTGGCATGTGTCTTGGGGATTAGACCTATTTTCTCTTCCTCTTGCATTGATTTATATTTTTTCAAATATAAATCAAAAATATAACATCTGGATCACAGCTTTTACTGGATAAGGAATCTCCACATTTTAGAAGTCCCTATTGATTCTGAACCATTAATACATCGGGTATCCTTATACAGAAGTGGCAGCCCCAATCAAAAATTAACTAAAGTTACTTATAGATATTCCCATTCGTATTTGTTTATGGTCTCAGAAGCTAGGTGAGAATTCTGCCTCTGAGTTACACTCCAGTTCATGTACTCATGTTATCGAGTGGCTATAAGGGATTCTCTGTGGCTCACCACAGCAGAGGCTGTTGTATCTCCTTCACTGATTATAGAAGCACACACTCATCTGTATGTGTATAGACTCCTAGTTTTATTACAGACATAAGTACCTGCATTTGTGCCTCTAATGATATAGAGTTTTCAAACTATTTCAAACCACTGAGAAGTACATAAAATATAACATACTGTATGTTATACTGCCATCCTTTCTCATCTGATACTTTCTGATCTGAGCTCTGTGTACATTAATGAATATATATTATATTCCCATTAAAATAATATTCCCTTTCATTCAGAACCTTGCTACTTCATTTGAGTGCTACCAAATGATTCCAAAATCTAAGGCTGTATCTTTGGCATTGTCACCTCTGTCAGCCTGGCCTCATGCACATGATGCTCACTTTGAACAGTCCCATCCCACAATTCCATGTTTTCTGCCTCTAAAGTCTTGAGTCCGTTCCCTCCTTTCACCAAAAAAAACTCCATTCTCCTTGACACCTCATGCCTTTTCTTGGACAATGACAGTAGCTATATAATGTTGTTACAGTTACTACATTTTATGTACAGTAGAAATATAACTCCATTAAGTAACCACACACAGCACTGCCGCTCCATTGTTAAAGCAGTTGACAACTCTCGGTGGCTTGCTCAGCACAATTAAAGCTCCTGGAGCTGTCTGTCCCTTTTGCCACCTCCCTGTCTTTCCTTCCCGGCTCTCTGTTTCATACTCGATTTTGTCAACCCTGTATCATCTTACTATCAATAAGCTTTATTTTGTATAATCATAATCATTCCTCTTCTAGAGGCACTTTTTAACTTCAGAGTCTTAATTGTGCTTACTCGACAATATCTAATTCAAATACTACCTTTGCCTAAATGTTTTCCTCATTCTTCCCGGTTATAATGTCTTCCTACTTGATTGCTTTACTTACCCCTATCAAGGCAGGATATCAAGGAGAAAGTAAAGGAACAGGGAAAGAGAAAGAGGTCCCTCACTACAGAGTCTGACTGGGGCCTCTTGCCAGATAAAAGTAAGAATTTCTAGCACAATTAATATTTGTGGTGAAGGTTGCTGACACAGAGACAATATTCCTTAATGTAGAAATATTTTCTGAGGAACATGAAGGTACACTGACTGCTTATGGGCTGCATAGTAAGATCTCGAGCATGACAATCCTCCTCTCCAAGATATTTTTGAGAAATCTCCACAAAAAAAAGTTATTAATTTTGTTTATACTGAAAATCTTAACTTTTTGTGCAATTCTTAGGATTCGGGGATTTAGCTCATCAACTGCAATTATCCTGTCTGGTATACTTCAGAAATTATCCTATGAGGCCATTTTGGTTTCTTAGCAATTCTTTAAAGTTGTAACCTCTCAAATTTTGTAAGTAGCCATTGTCAAGACATTGAGAAGTGACACCCACACTTTGATGTGTCTCATCCTTTCTTTTTTTTATTGGTCCCTTTCTACACTTAAAGACTCCTTTTCATAAACTCTGACTGTGCTATATCCTGACTCTCTGAAATCCCTTTCTGCAGCAAAGCTTAGGCTCCTGGCTTCCACTGGGTGGAGGTCTCTGCAATGAACTCTTAAGGCTGCAGGTAGCAGGGTAGAGCTGTGTCTCTGGCCTGTGCCTGACTGTTGCTGATACTATCTCTTTATGGCTCCTACATTGTATGCAACTATCTATTTTCTGCTTGAAGCTAAGCCCTTTGCACAGAAATGCTTAATATATAATCAGAAGTCATAAATTTGAATCCCATATCTGCTGCTGGGCTTGTATAATTTCAGGCAGGTCAATTTGAGTTTCAGTTTTCTCTTTTCTCAGGATATAGGACACTAAAGGGAATGTCCAGCACTGATAATAATTTAAACCTTATCATAAAATAAAGTTCTCTAAAATCACTAGAGAGCAATGGGATTCAATCAAAAAGGCTCTTAGCTAAGAGGCCTCTAAGGTGACTCAGGGTTTGAAAAGTTTCCTGGATTTCCAGGGTACTTGTATGCATTTTTTTTATCCTTTCCAGACTTCAAGGACTTAGAAAATGGTGTATGAGGCTTATTCATCCTATTTTATAAGCACAATCATGAGCCTGGTAAACCTCTGCTCACTCTAGAAATACTCGAGCTCCAAGGAAGTATGCAGAAGAACCACATGGTGGCAGAGAACTATACCACATAAAATGAGATAGGAAATTTGAACAGAAATGGCTGAAAATTCTGATCCCTGATTAAAACAAAGCAAAACAAAACCAAGGCAGGATCTATACACAGGGACTGAGACCTCAGTAACTCAATGGCTGTCATTTTTGACACATACCACCATGAAAGGAACTCGATGTGCAGTGATGATGATTATTCAGACCCAGGGGCCGTTTTCCAGTTCCTTGTGCCAAGTGCTCAAATGGGTTTTCCATTTACTGCAGCAGGCAAGCTACAGGGAAACTCCAGGTTCCCCCTCCTCTCTAGAGGCTTTCTTCAGTCTGTCGTGTTGCTTACCTCTGAAAGCCCCGTTGCTAGGCAACCATGAGCTCTTTCAATCACTTAAGTTTAAAGTGCATTTTATGAAATCTCCCTTCTGGAAATACTTGAGTGCTAGTAGGGGATACTAAGTAGAAAGAACAAGCCTGGAACTGACCGGTTCATGATCTTAGCACAGTTAACTTAATCAGTTTCTTCAACTAGAAAATGGAGTGACACTAGCTGATGGAATAATGATCGAGACAATGGCATCATGGTGACAAGCATCTAGAGTCTACTCAGGCCCCAGGAATCCTCGTGGAAACTATCATATTTCATTCAAGGTCAGTGACCAATGTTTCTTTTTCAGTCACCATGTCCTTTCAAAATAAAAAGCTTTTTTTTTTTTAATACATTTTTGAACATTCGCTTTAACTGAATTCTCACTTGGAATCCTCTGTATTGTATCTGGATCTTCTGGTGGTATGAAGCAGAACAGAAGGGTTCTCCTCTCTTCTTATTGATCATTTTTTTTCCCAGAAAAATTGCCCTGGGATCCCTCTGGCCAATTGTGTACAGGGTACCTTGGGCTGCTCCCCAGCAAGAGCAAACAGGCCTCACAACTGACTTCTGTAACAAGATTTGTCATTGTTGTTCAGACTTCCCTGCAATGCAGCACAGAGGTCTCCTGCAGGCAGAGCCGCTCTTCATACTGCAGCAGCTTAATAATTTATAACATATTTCAGTGTTGCAACTCAGAACACATATTTAGGATGGCTCAGCTCGCTGTTTATCAAATTCTTGGATATAAGAAACATTTTGTAACTAATTGCTTTCAGGTCCACCATTAGGCTCCAGAGACAAACTCTGAACACAGTATACTTCACATGAACTGACAGCTCTGATTTTATTTTTAGCTTTCAACTGAACCTTTGGGTGATAATTAACCACTTATACTACAGGTAAATGCAAGAGCATGGAAACTCAAAAATATTTGCAAGTTGCCAGTGGCAACAACGTAAGGACTCTGTGCTGGATGTGACTGGAGGAAAAGGTGTGTATTAGATTCAATTTGTACAAAGGAGGTGCAGAAAAGCTTCAGTGTTGTGTGATCTGTCAAGAACCACTGCATAGAGAATCTGGATCTTCAGCCAAGTCTCCTAAGTCCAAACCTACTGTTCTGTAACTAACGCTACTCTTTGTTAAGGGTCAGGATATTAAGCTTCTGAACTCCTCAACCGAACTTCTGATTGTTATGGGAAAAAATATATAATTTTACTCAGATAATGCAAGTGAAGAGAATATATTTTTGAAATAATACCTTTTTAGGTAAGGGTTGATGATTTCACCATTTTTTTCAGTGAGGGAACTCAAGCAAAGAAAAGCTGGGTAACTTGACAACTATGACATGGTTAGGAAATGGAGATTCAACGACATGTCAACTAGTAACTGATATCCACTACTGTGATCTAGGCAATCTACAAAGCAGTTGAGTAGAGACTGGCTATACTGGTGACTAAGCAAGTTCACCTTCTCATTTGGGCCTCCGTTCTGTGACCCCAAGTTTATTGACACGATCTAGCTAGAAATCACTGCACTCTTCTTTTATCCTTCTTTCCAGAGTTGAAATAAAATCCAGCAGCTACAGTGGTCACAATTCCTGTTCACCCGGGTCATTTCTGCTTTGCATCTGTTGTCCGTAGTCAGTGTTACCAATACACCCTTTGCACGCTAAATACCATCCCAGCATCAGACAGATCATTTGGTAAAGAATGCATAGCTTCTCAACAACTAGGGCTGCATGAATTGTGAAATCCTACATCGCATTATGTAATTAATCAGAGTGTGGATCCTAACCATTGAGTACTTTGCTGTGATTAAATTATGAAACTTTTTAAGGTTTTCTTTCTTTCATGTGCAGAAAGGCAGCAGATGCCTATATGTATCTTACATATTTATTATGAGGGTAAGTGATACACTTGTGTTAGCTCTCAGGAGTTCATTCTAGTCTTCATTTTATTGTTGTTTATTTAATATTTAATGCATGCTGACATTGACAGTTTTCCACATATGCTGCTTCTCTTCCAACTTAGATCAATCCCTCAGCCCTGGGACCAGGTGTTAAATCATGGCACGTCTGCAAATACTCAATATGTTTCCTTGTTTCTGCTTTTTGTGTGATAATTTTCAGTTGTGAGTGGACCTGGGTATTAACAGATCACACAAGGAGGGATAACTAGTAATAAGAAATGATGGTCACAGAGTCAACAGGACTGCTAGAAAGCCACCCAGCCCAACCTCTTCATTTACTAGAAAGAGTAAATCTGACTTGGCTTGGGTGTAAGTAAGTCCCTCTTGTTGGGAATAACACTTCTTCATACTCCTGAAATAGTCCTTGGGAAGCATGTACAGAGCTATTTTACGTGTATATGCTGCACTGCAGTAAGAATTCTTCCTACACATTATGTCTTTTTGATTCTTGCATTTTATCTTTATTTTTAATATGAGAATAACTGATTATATCCATTGAGGATGTAAACAGAACAACGGTCTTAGAGGAGATTGGTTCCTCTCTAAGAGCTTGCCAGTTCCTTAAATAAGCACTTCACTGTCCCTTAAGAAGGAGTGACTTGCTGTAGCTGTAGCGAAAGACAGTTCTCAGTTAAGGTCTGTGGGAAGATAAACGGCGAGCCTGTTTTTAGCCTTATTACAGCAGTATGCTCAGGATCTTGGGACTGGGTTTATATGAAGCTGAGAGGAACTCTGAGACAAGGTCACTTCTTTGAGTCCTACTGGAGGTTGCTGTCTTGCAACAGAGGCTGGCTGTGGAACTGGGCAGGCATTTGTCAGTAGAGTGAATCAGGATTTATGTAGCCAGTGTTCAAGAATAGACTCTGATAGGGAGAGTATACTGTGGGGGACCCCACCAAAGTGGGTGGTGAACTTGGCTATTAATAAGCTATTGTTTGAGCAGAACTGAAGCCCTAACAACTTGAACACACATGAATTATACTTCTCTAATTATAATTCACTGTATTTTATGCAATATCTTATTAAATATCTATCACCCTGGGTATTAATGCAATCTAAGTTTTAATTATTCAGTAAATACTTGTCATTCAAATATATGAATAAACTGCACAGAACAGTACCTTAAATTTGAAGGCAGATAGATCTGAATCAGGCAGAAATCAAGTGGGACCTTTTGTGTGAAACTGAATTTCTGAAAGGAATGTGGGCTCATTCTGTAGACCAGATTCAAGGTCAACATGGCATAGAAAATATATATGATGTAATATCAAGTCTAGCCAAAAAAAAAAAAAAGAGCCAGGCTGTTAGTGTCCCCTGTTCTTGCTAGACTTAGCTCAGAGCACACAGCACTGAATGCCAGTGGATTAATCGCTGGAGAGTCACAAAGCATATTAGAGTAATTTAACCTACATGAGATCATTTGAAATAGGCATTTTGGCAGATTCTGGAGAGTCTATATATATTGGCTTCATTTCTCATTGTAATTTGATGGAAAGCAGGGTATTGATTTTTAAAGTAAAATCAAGAAATATTTGGAAAGGTTTTGATCATTTCCATTAACATTATTAAGCCCATAACAAATCATCTATGTATTAAAAGTAAAGTATTTCTGTGGAGGAGTTGGATCCCTGTAAGCTTGTCCAACTCTCTAACTGTACTAAAAAAGCCCAGTCAATATTTTAACTATACTTCTGGAGATTATCTCTACATGGCCTACTCTGCTTGTCTCCTAACTTTTATAATAACTATTATTTCTTAGTTTGCTAGTGGTAAATTAAGGATGTCTGGAAACTTACAAATATGCATTGGGAACTATTAACATCTTTTCATTTCCCATTTGAATATCTTTTTCTATGAATAGTATAGGGTAGCATTTAAGGATAATTCAGATTTATGCATGAGTCATGCTGGGGGAAAAAATGCAGTCTGAGGTGAAGCTGAAACATGGCCAGATCAAAATCAGTGGAAACAATGCTAAACTATCCAGCTCTGTATCACAGAGCTCAGGCAAGAACGCAATGCAGTTTATGTGCACACACACACAAAAATGTAGATACTGAAATATGGAAAAAGGCAGAAGGAAACGGGCTAGATGTATTAATTGCAATGATACAAAGTAATGTCCAAAGAGGTTGAGGGACATGGTGGATAATTAGTTATGGTAATATATAAGCAAGTCAAAGCTGTGTTTCATAAAACGTGTTCTTTTGTGAAAAGACAGCACAGCTCTGTCTTGAAGACATGCAAATGGTGGGAATAGTGCTTGTATATTAACTGTGTGAACCACAGTTGAGTTTCAGACTCTCCCCTCCTCTTGGAAGCCAAAAGTTTAAGAGGTCAATGAAACTTGGCCATTCGGAAGTGAGAGCTCAGAGTTAGAGTCTTGTGAATCCAGAGGCTCAGTGTTCATGAAAAGTAGAACTCACTGTTGACAAGTAAAACTCAAGACACCCTCAAGTCAGAAGCTGGATGCCATTAAAGGGCTTCTTTCTCTTTGGACAAGAAGTTAGACTGGGAAGGAGGTCGAGCCAGCAGCAGAATCTCCAGCAAAAAAAATGAGTAAAGTGGGGGCAATGCCAGAAAATTCCTTCTAAGCACAGATGAATCAAGCAGACACGGAGCAAAGAAGGGATGAGACGACAGTGAGAGGGTGCATCTCTATACCTGACTAGAGTGCTTGCAGATTAGTCTGTGAATTAGATCCATTTTTTTCTGATTTTATAGACAAAGAAACCCGTTCCCATGAGAACTAAGTGGCTTATGAAACAAAATAACACAGGTAGCCAAATCCAACCCTTTTGAAGCATCACCCATTGCGCTAAGACTCTGAGAAACAAAGTCCCTCAACTCTAGAGGAAACAGCACACGCTTCTTTTCTGGACTGATTGCTATCATCCTCTTAGCGTTTAAGAAAGATGTTCATTTTCAGTCCCTATTACTGATTCTGAGTAGAATCATCTTCACATCATCCAATTGTCAGGTGTCTCTTAAGATAGGTTCTGAACAATGCAAAAACTTGTAACTCTTAAATCTTAACCTTACTGGGTTTTAGATCTCGATGGAGACCAAGAATAAAGTTTATTAGCTTAGTTGTGTCACAACTTAGGTACAGAACTGTCAAGTGGCAGTAGAGTGGGAAGTGATATACATGTAGACTATGAATATGTGAGATTTTACTTTGGCCTCAAGGATCAGTGGAGTTGGGAAGAAAGACAATAGACAAGATGTCAAGACCTGATTTAGTCTAGGAGTCCTCTCATTCCTGGCTTCTGGCACCGCTAAGTCTATGGTATACAGATCATTTCCCCCACATCTACAGACTTCTAACCCCCTTTCAGCAACTAAGCCCAACATTATCTTCCAGCTGTCTGAGGAGAGGTGGGCAAGGAGGTATAATGCATGGTTCTTTCAGAGGTACACAGCATGGCTGCAGTGTATAGTTACCTTTGCTCTTTCTGCTTCATGACCTAGTATTTCTAGCAGGTAAATGAATGTACCATGAGTCAGCAAAAGAAGAAAAATAAGTTATATTTTAAGTTCCCAGTGCTGCTGACACATTTTGAATAGAAATGAACACCATTTGTTTCTTTGATCTAGCCATATGGTAACTGAATACCTCAGAAGGTCTTTAGCATGAACACTTAGCTCCTACACTGTGCTACACAGGTTTAAACCCACAAGGGTTAAAAGTATTAGAAACTGTATTAAAGTTCCTTGGAAAATAAGCAGCCAATGAAAAACTCTTCTGATGAGGTAATGCCTTATGACTGAGCTACAATTGGTTGAGTCTGAGATTCCTATCTCCAGGAGTTAGAGGACAAGTTTCTCTGCAACCAGGAAAAAACTGGATAGGCTCCAATTGCTTATGTAAGATATTTTATGATCACTCAATAAAAGCAAGTCCCTCTGCAACTTGCCAATAGCCTCCTTAAATTATTTCCCAACAACAATCAAGTATAAACTTGACTGCAATGAGCACTGGTTGTTCCAGAGGAAAAACTACATAAGAAAATAAGAAAAATAAAATGAAATTCTCAATAATTATATTTGAATTCTACGATGAGAAAGTATTGAACTACAGTGCACCTTAGTCAACTCAGTTAACTGTCCAACCTTCACTGCTACTTGGGGGCTGGGGTTAGTGTGTTGGGTTGGCTTCTTTAGTCTCTTCTCTCTTTAAGACATTACATTTCTTTGATGACAAAGACAAAGCAATCAGATCCATCAACTTTGTATGGTGTGCGTGCAAGACATCTGATTAAATACTGTATGTCCAAGTACTCTGAAAGTTTTAAATTTCTGACTTGATGTTCAAAGTTAAGGTAACATAAGTTACCTATGTTTTTTGAGGAATGGTGACACTAGTAATGTCTTATTTCTGAGACAATGTTAGCAGCCTTTAGAAGCAAGCATGGAAAGCCTCTTTGCTAGAAACAATGTGTGTGAAACATCCCTGCAGCTGAGAAGGTATTCTGCCTTACTGCTAGGGAGAAATATGCAAGATTTCTTCAAGTAGAGCTCTATGTGAGCCAAACTGCCTCAAGGCTTAATTACCTAGTTCAAATATTGCTGTTTCGTTCATGAAATATAAATAGGCAGTCTTTCACAGAGAAGTTTAGCTTCCATCTTCCAGCCTGGTGGCCTTAGAAATGAGCAGACCATGCTGCATTGTAATGTCCAACTATCTAATCACACAACCCACTATAAATCACATCAGTCTGAGCCTCCTGCTATGTTGGCAAGAAGACAATGAATTTGATTCTTCATTTGAGAGGCCACGCTTATTATAAATCTTCAAATATTTAAAAGCAAATGTCTAGGAGTCTTACTATCTAACTCCTACCTTAGTAAATACAACACTACTGATAGTGTTTGTTGTTGAATCAAAATTCCTTCAAGTTTCTCTCTTCCCTCTCAACTACAAATCAAAGAGTCCCATACAACAGCCTTAACAAAAGTCTAAAATCTGGGCTCTTTCTCACCATTTCATCTGCTATCATTTTGGACAACTCAGAGAAGGTTGACTAAAGCTTGGTGAAAGACATAATCTTTGTCTTATTAAAAATTATCAGAAAACTTCACTTGAAGTACATTTGCCTCAAAGTATCAAAAATTAAATATGAAACATCCACTATTTAACGAGAAAAAAAAAAACAAAAAAAAAAACAGGCACTCACTGTCCTTGCCCTAAATGCAGAAGAAATAAACTCAAGTGAATTGATCCTGACTGGGGAACTTGGGGTGACCAAGCGGCAGGTTAATAATTGCAGAGTCATTTGAGGTTGGAGAATAAGCTATAAGACCCACTGTAGAGAAAATTCACACTAGCCAAAGAAAGGAGCTATCGTGGGAATACAAAATTTAGAGGTAGATGGTTTTCTTCAGCAGGTCTATGTTCAATACATAAAGTTAGTGCAATTTAATATAGACTCTCATGTCTGATGAGACAATAGTGATATTCACAATTATAAGGAGAATAGAGAAAATAGCTGTAGACTTCAGGTAAGAGGGGCAAAGAGTGATTGGCTTTGCATATGGTGAGGAACTTGGCAAAAGCTAGTGTTCAGATCTTTGTGTGAGTTTGTGGCACAGTAAGAGGTAGATATTGAGACAGGAATTTGCAATAATTGTAAAAGAGACAAGAGTTTAAATCACTCGAGAAGAAAAGGCAACACAGCAAGTATATTCTGCATGAACACAAACTCTGTTGAGGTGCATGCATGTCCAAGGAAAAGCATTCTGAGTCCACTGGGGAAGATTAGGTTTTGTTATGCAAACTCAGCTGTTTCTCAGGAGAATGAATTAAGTTAATGAGATATGCAAATTTGATAAATTACTGTACAAATTACAGAGAAAAGAATTAAAATCAGTTTTTGTTTTTAAAATAAGAGGTAGAGCTTCAAGGTGGCTCAGCTGGTAAAGGTGCCTGCAGCTAAGCCTGAGGCCCCAGTTCAATTTCCAGGACCCACACTGGTGGAAAAATTCCTGCAAGCTGTCCTCTGGCTTCCACAGGCCTATTATGGAATGCATGCACCAACACAATAATAAATAATGTATAATAATAAATGTATTAGAAATGAGATAATAAATGAATTAAGATCAGAGATAGCCTTGGAGGGGAATTAGAAAAATATTCCAAAACAGGGATTTTGAAATTCAGCGTTGCAGAAGCTCAAGATTCATGAATGTTTTCTCTGGGGCTCTATTGGCCTGACATAGGGAAGAGGAGTGGTCAGTTCTCAAAAAGCAATTCATTTCTACTTTGAGTTATTCAGTGCAATTAAAAGATAATCTTCATCGGATACAGTAGAGTAGGACTTGGAGAATTAGGTTTCAATAATGAACACAAAAATTGCCTGGAGGATTCGCTGCATCCCTAGGGGCAGGAAGGCTCCAATTGGCCTCTGCTACACAGTACAGACAGACACCGAGGAAGCATATGAACAAAACACCTTTGAATCTAGCTAGCTAGTCAAGTCACCAATGTATAACCATTTATTGACATGCATGCACATGCCTCTGCAGTTACACAACCTATTCAAATTCAGAATGATGGTCTCCTTGTGAACCATCTTTCCTGTCTACATTTCATTACTCTTTTCCATTTATTGTCATGTTTAGACACAAAGTGTTGCCTTGCTGTATGTGTCCAAATGCTACAGAAAATGATAGCTTGAAGAGGAACTTTGGAACACTTGTCCCCCAAACCCCCATGGGAAAGGCTAATTAACATCCCTCGGACCACATGGAAGGGAACCCACCTTCAGGTGGGGAAGGCACAGAGCATGTAGACACATTCTGCAGGACGGACCAACCCTTGCCACCTACAGACAAGGGAGGTCCTTGTTGCCTCATTCCCTAAAGACAGTTTAAAAAGTCACTGTTCTGCCAATCACATTGTGCCTAATGGCTGCTACCCCTAGAGACTGTATAAATGTCTGCTGAACAAGCTGTGCTGGCTAACATCTGCTTTGGGTTGCAGGATGGCCCCAGCATGCTGAAACATTAAAAATTCCTCTTGTGTCTTGCAGCGATCTCTCATCTCCACATGGTTCCCTCAGGGGGTCTCCGGTAAACTAAGGCTCGGCTAGCTAGAGTCCTACAAGCTTTAATTTTATAAGTCTTTTGTGATAGCTGAGTCATTCCAAGAAGATAAGGGAAGCTTAAATTTTTTTTTCATGACATAAATAAAAATAAATCAGTAGGGCTTTTTCTATTGAAAAAAATCAATCTTGCAGAGCAGAACTTTTGTGCATTCTGCAGGCGGCTGCTATCAAGTCTTCATGTAGCCTTGTGAGTCTCAGAGGAAGCTCTGATTCATGCTGCGGATACTGCAGAGATGTGGGTGTGGTTTCCAATACAGAGGCTAGCTGCCTATGAATATTCATAGGCACATTCTAGGTAAAAATCCTCTAATGGTTTTCTGGGAACAGTTAAAATAGCAACAGTAAATTGCAAGCTAACCAGATACAAGCAGTTAAGGCTGGCAGGATGCTGCCAACTCCTGTAAAATGGATCTAAGCAACAGCCAGACCTCAAACCTCCACTCCCGAGAGACTCATCCCTAACTTAATCTCCTTCCAAATAAGAGAAATATTATCAAAAAGAAGGGATAAAAAGTAAGGATAAAGGGAGATAGAACCTGAAAAGTCCACCTCCAGTAAATAGACAAGGTCCCCAGTGGAGGTATGGGGACACCAAGCCACCTTCAAACTTTTTGATCCCAAATTGTTCCTATCTAAAACACAATCATCTCTAATGGGATATGAAGGCCCCTTCTGGTGTGTATGAAGACAGAGACAGTGTACTCACATAAAGTAAATAAATAAATCTTAAAAATAAAAAAGTGATTAAAAGAAATGCAAGGACAAATGTGAACCAGACTGAAGGAATGACTGAATGGTGACCAGCCCAACTTGGGATCCATCCCATAGGCAGGCATTAAACCCTGACGTTATTACTAATGCTATGTTGTACTTGCAGACAGGAGTCTAGCATGGCTCTCCTCTGAAGCTGACTGAGACAGATGAAGATACTTATAGCCAAGCATTGGACTGAGGTGGAGACTCTGTGGAATAGTTAGGGGAAGGATTGGAGGAGCTTAAGGGGCTGGCAACCCCATAGGAAGAGCAACAATGTCAATTAACCTGGACTCCTGGTAGCTGCCAGAGGCTAAGTTATGAACCAGCCACATATGTAGCAGAGTACTGACCTGTCTGGCCTCAGTGAGAGAGGATGCTCTGAATCCTGTAGAGACTTGATAGCCTAGGGAAGTGGGATGGAAGGGATGTGAGCACCCTCTCAGAGGCAAAGGGGAGGGGAGGGGAAGACCTCTAGAAGGGGGGACCTGGAGGTGGTGCAAAAACAATAAAGCATG
Source organism: Rhabdomys pumilio (assembly GCA_030674055.1). Classification (NCBI taxonomy): domain Eukaryota; kingdom Metazoa; phylum Chordata; class Mammalia; order Rodentia; family Muridae; genus Rhabdomys; species Rhabdomys pumilio. The sequence continues at coordinate 211,902,281 of JANHMN010000001.1, read as the reverse complement.
TAATATTCAAAACAATGGTGTCTGAAACCAGTTATTTCTAAATTCCCAGGAAGAATTTTGAAACTCTGATAGTCTCAAACTTCCTTCATATATTATTTAGTTTCACAAAATTGTATTCTTACAGGTGTCTTACATTTTATCTTAATTATGAGCTGATCTTTGTACAAATTGGGCAAAGACATTATGACACAAAGAAAACCAAAATACACTCAAATTTCAAATCTAAAATCTACAAACACTGTTAGCATGAGTCAATTATTTAGCTACAGCCTAAATAAGTTTATTCACACAGATTTATATTTGTTGAGGTTTCATATGTTGCTCAGTGACAGAGTAATTAGAAGCACAATACCCTGTTTGGTTACTTCATGGAGCTTTACCTTTTCCTGGGTTCCTGGGATTGAACTTGGGCTTTCAGGCTTTTGCAGCAATCACCTTTACCCTCTGTGCCATCTCACAGGCCCTGGAGGAAAGGTTTTGAACAGGAGTGAGAAGCAATACTATCTCTGATATGAATGAATAGATGGCAGATGGGAAAATCTAGGTGTGAGAAGCAAGGAACGTCACCGTTCACAGTGGCAGGTAACTACTCACTTCAAAATACTACAGAGGTGGGCTCTCCCATCATTACTGATGGGCAAGAAGTAAACCTTAAAAACTACTACCATTGTTAGCATTTTAATAATATTACTTCCTAGATAAAAGTCTAATTGATGATGATGTTATTTCACTCATTGAGGGAAGAAAAGTTTCTCAGTGACTAATTAGATAGCCTAGAATTATAATCCACCCGAGGCACATCAAAAGAGTATGTTTAGATAAATACACAACAATTAACAGAAATGTTTTAAAAGCAGCCATCAACAGCTTAGGACTGATACTACAAACTTTTATCCCTCAAGCCTTCTGTAGCCCACATCCTTTTGAATGTTTGCAAGTAGGATTTACTCTTGTGTGCTCATATGATGGCATCTTTCTTATATATTATTGGTCTCATAGGTTGCTTCACCAGGGGTAAGATTATACTGTGTTGAAAAGACCATAGTATTTCTACAATTGTATCATTTAGAATCATGTTGTTTTAGGACAAATTCTAAGCCCCAGTTCAGAGCTAGCTGAGCTGTATGAATGGTTAAGCCTAAGACCCTTTATATATGGTTCAGGTGTACCAACCTCCTCTCCCTCTACAAGCTCTGTGATGTAACACTGGCCACTTAACTTCCTGGATATACATCCTTCATACAGTTCTTGGACATAGGGTCTTATTATATAGCTAAGAGTAGCCTGGAACTCCCCTGGCTCTCTCTAGAACATCAGTGACAAAATTACATAGATTGCATGTTGAGAGGGTTAAATAAGAAAATAAATAAATGTGGTTAGAGACTTCAAACATCTTGAGTCATTTCTCTGAATGTTGGTTCTGAATATGCCCATGCTTCTGTCTCAGGTATCATGCCAGATGTTGTAAGATGGATTCAACCCTTAAATGATGACGAAGGAAGGTTATAGGGAAATGAAAATAAATGTATCAAATACCTCATGGGCTCAGTGAGGAGACAGACATGTCAGTATAGCCTAGATAGAAAAAGCCAGTCCCACCAGGGTGGTCCAGAGAAGTCATCTGTGACTTGGATGACAAGATTTCAGGTAGGCCGCAGAGGCAGTCATATCATTTGTGAAATTGTCTTGTGGGAATCAGGGAAACAGTGAAAATTAAAATTTCCATTAGCAATGGAGATATAGGAAAGTATGAGGAAGGCCAGGTGGACACCTAAGCAGTGGAAGTAAGTAAGTTTGCTGCAATCTCATGGCATTTCCCTAGTCATAGTCAGTTTTTAACATTTTTCTTCTTTTTTCTTTTTTGGTACTGAGGATCAAATTTAGGAGCTTGTACATGTTTTGATATGTTCTACCTTGAACTGTTTGTTTCCTCAAGCATGTTTTTAAAGTATTTATTCAGACAGGCTCTATACTACTCAGGCTGGCCTAGAACTTGTGATCATTGTGCCCTAGCCCGCCCTCCCCTAACCCCAGGAAGCCAGAATGAATCTTTGATAGCAAACTTACCTGTTGGTCACCTTCTGTAAAGCAGAGGGAGTGCCGGGAGAATAGGGCCCAAAGAATCAACTAAACAGGGCTCATAGGGGCTCACAGAGACTGAAGTAGCAATCACGGAGCCTGTGTGGGTCTATACTAGGTTCTCTGCATATATGTTATAGTTATTAGCTTAGGGTTTTTGTGGAACTCCTAACAGTAGGAATGAGTGTGTCTCTGGCTCTTTTGTCTGCCCTTTTTCTCCTACTAGATTTCCTCGTCCAAACTCTTGATAGGAGAGTTTGTGCCTAGTCTTATTAGGTTGGTACACCTGGAAGGCCTGCCTTTTTCTGAAGGGTAACAGAGGAGCAGTGGATTTGGGGGAGAAAAGAGGCATAGGTCGGTTTGGCTAAGAAGAGTGAAAGGAAGGGAAACTGACTGCTGCTAGGATGCACTGTATGAGAGAAGAATAGACAAAAAGAAAAAAAGCAGAGGGCATGCAAGGATGTGGAGCCACCGTTTCCCCTTGACCAGCAATGCTAAGATGAATTGTCCTTGTTGGCAGATGACTGCAGCCAAGGCTGTCTGTGATGTTTGCATTTCCAATGAGCTCACCCTGATTTATCTCATCTGCACTGATTAAATGTGCCTTCCTTTGCAGCAATGATTTAGAAATGCCAGGAGCTCTGAGCGTCCCTTGAGGCATTGGATGTTGTCTCTGTTGTTGCTCGGGACACCTGGAGATGGTGTCCTCACCCTCACCCTGCTATGGTCATTTCAAGTTTGAAGTTGCTGATCCAAGAAGAGCCATACTGAGGCTCAACTCACAACCCAGCTGTTGGAACCAAACATTCTTAGCAAGCCTTCTCTGTGTCTGTCTAGACAGAGTATGCCTCCATACAACCTGGGTTTGCTGGTCACTGCCTGTTCCAGCTTGCTACCCTGTGGACTCTGAATCTTTTATTGCATATAACTTCCTATGTTAATACATTCCCTATTCCTCTACAGTCACCTGCTCCCAGCTCCTGTCCTACAAAACACCACTGCACTACAAACCCAGGTTAGTTGGAAGCATGTTATTAAGTCATTAACAGAGGACAGATCGTTGTTTGCAGTTTGCTGAAGAGGTAGAAGTTTTGAACATATCTATAGCAACAGTGTCCCTTGAGTTCTTACTTCATGTCATATATGAAGTCAAGCCTAGTATATCCTTTGTCCCATTTAGAGCTTCACCGTAGCCTTTTGAGGCAGAAACACCACGATCCCATGTTATAGTGTGAGAAAATTGGGACTCGCAGTTCTGTGAATTGGCCTAAGTCACTGATGTTGGTAATTCACCATTAGACAAATGATAAAGGGTCAAAAAATGATAAAGGTACCAGTCAGATGGTGAATTCTCCCCTTAAAAGTACTGAGGATGGAAAAAAGAATTTTAAGGAAGAAAGTGGAAGTGCATTCCATAACACAGTAGAGGAGAGATGAGCATACAGGAAAGGGGGAGCTAAGAGGAAGGTAATGGAAAGAGAATTGATTAGAAACCTTGATCCAGAGTCAGAAAGACAGCTCAACAGTTAAGAGCACTTGATGCTCTTCTAAAGGACCCAAGTTCAGTTCCCTGCACCCATCTAAGTCCAATTCCAAGGACTCTGCTATTCTTTCTGGGCCCTGTAAGCACCCAAATGCATGCAGATGCACACACACACACACACACACACACACACACACACACAAACACACACACACACACAAATAATAAAGTAAATATTTTAACACTAAGATAAAGAGTTAAAGTATCAAGTTAAACAAGTATTGAAGGCATCCACCATGTTTTATCCCTTCCAAGAATTATGGGAACATTCACAATTATGCTGCAGTCACACAATGTAAATATTTACTTGGTAATCTGGAAAATCTGATTAGTGATTAATAGACCTATTTATTTTAAACTGTTGGACTAGTGTCATTAAGAAAAAAGAAAATCTCTCTTCATGCATTACATTTAATTCAAAACATGAAGGTTTATGTAGTAACCTTTGCTCCAAAACTTATTAAGAGAGCTTTGGAAAATGGGGCAACATAAACACAGCATTCCTCAGAGTCAGCATGAGCCAGTCTCTATGTAGAAACAGCCCAGACCAGTGGTCAGGTATCCTGGAGATGCAGATTTCTGAGTTCATTCCTTTATGAGAAAAAGAAAGATGTAAGTTTGTCTGTGAAAATTTCAGTTTCCTTCTAAGAAGTCCCTTGTTTAGTATTTCCAAGAAGACTTGCATTCAGTTTTTCGATTTGTCTACAAAGACTGGTTAAGAACAGTTCACTCAAGACCTAATCTCATCCTAAAAACGCAATATAAATAAGTTTCCCAGGAGAAACAGGGACATAACTCAAACGCATCTATGTATGTAAACACACACACAGGGAGACAGAGACAGAGAGACAGAGACAGACAGAGAGATACAGACAGAGACAGACAGAGACAGACAGAGACAGAGAGATACAGAGAGAGAGCTCCCATACTTTCATAAAGGCTGCCTAGATGTTAAGTTCTTGCTGTCTTGTTCTCTTATTGTAAGATATGAGTACACTTATTATTTGTGTTAAATTTTCATAAATCATATTTGTAATAAAGCATTACATTTAGAAGACTGGGTAACTGTGAGAAAATGGCAACTAAGCCTATTTTAAGGTAGAAAAAACTGATCAAAGTTTCTATGTATTATGCTGGCAGGTTGCCTAGTTCTAAAGCAAGCAGCAGTGAGATTATAATATATATGTGTGTCTTAGCTTGAATATATTGCTGTGAAAAGACACCATGTCCTCAGCAGCTCTTATATAGGAAAACGTGTAGTTGGGGCTGGCTTACACTTTCAGAGGTTCAGTCCATTATTGTCATGGTGGGAAGCACTGCAGGCAGACATGGTGCTGGAGATGAAACTCACAGGTCTACAGTTTGATCCATAGGCAGCAAGAAGAGACTGTGTGTTACACTCGGCCTAGCTTGGGCATAGGAGACCTCAAAGCCCACCCTCACAGTGACACACCTCCTCCAACAAGGCTGCACCTACTCCAACAAGGTCACATCTCCTAATTGTGCAATTCCCTATAGGTCAAGCATTCAGACCCATGAGTCTATGGGAGCCATGCCCACTCAAACCACTACAGTCTGGATAATAATATTATACAGAATTTTTAAATGATTTTTAAAACATGAACAATATATGTTAGCATTTTATTGTGATGATAACTTACACAAGAAAAAAATACAATTTAAAATGAGCAAAGATTTACTTTTGCTTTCCATGGTATCAGAGGGCTCAGTCATGGTCTTTGGGTTCCATTGCCTCTGGGACCATCATGAGGCTGACACATCATGGTAGGGAGTGTGTGAGAGAGTCAAACACCTCACCTCATAGATTTCAGGAAGGTGAAAATGAAGGCAGCAAAAACATGGGGCAGGAACAAGATATTCTTCATAGTCACTCACGATCCTCCACAAGCCCTTCCTTCAGGTTGGCTCCTTCTGCCAGCCCCTTTCAATAGCACCATCAAGCTAAGCATCCATAATTGGATTAAGTCACTGCTCAGATAACAACTATCATGTTCTAGTCTCTTCTTAGTAGCAGAGTCTACCACTTGAGGTTCAAGCATTCAGGACATGAGCCTTTGAGGGGCACTCCACATTGAAACCATCACACACACCAAAATACACTGAGATACGTAAGTAGTGAGACTTAAGTTTACCTCCATGTAACCAGCTATCTGTTCATGAAGAACATACCAGCATTCTAGAAGTTCACTTTCAACCACAGCTTATCACTCTTTCCTCCTGAGGCAAGGAACATTTTGTCTTACCTTCAAATTCATACCTTGAGTCTTTGTCTTCAAATGTGATGCTATTTAAATAGGAGGCCTCTGGGACATAATTAGATTTAGATGAGGTTGTAAAGGTGGGGCCCTCATAATGAAGTGACTTTATAAAACACAAAAGAGCTTTGTCTCCTATTCTACAAATTTATCAAGAAGAGAGCATGTGAACTCAGAACAAAATGGTAGCAGCTTACAATCCAAGAGAAGATGAGAAGATATCACTGAAGCCTACCTTGCTGACCTCTTGAACTTGGATCCATGAGCCTCCAGAACTGAGAGGAATATAGTTCTGTTGCTGAAATCACACAATCCATGGTATTTTATTATGACAACACAATAAGAAACATAAGACAACAGTACAAATTCTTTTTCCTTGATTTTGAACTTTATTTAATATATTTTTATGGATTCTTTGTTTCATGGCTTTACTTTGAAATAATGACGGATTCACCAATACTTACCAGAGCAAGAAATGCTTTTATATTTCTAGTTTGCTGTAACTTTATCCTTCTTGTGTTTTGTCTTTGTGTGTGTGTGTGTGTACAAGAGAATGTGTGTAAAAGAGAGACAGAGAGAAAATTATGTGAAGTTTACTACAGCTTCAGTTTTCTAAGAGTGTACAGGATGTAATAGTTAATTTTCAAGTTACTATACCCTCACACATGTAGAATAAATCAGTTTAATCAAGAGATATTTTTTTCTATATTTGATTGTACTTACTATGCTAAGGTAAGGTTAGCACATTTGTGTTTATATCTATTATAAATACAAGGTTACAATGCCCTTATTAATTTCAAGTTTCAAAGATATTAAAGAATTTTGTTGAAGAATTTAAGGTCTCTTATATACATACAATATAATTTTAAAATTAGAGTTTGAATAAAAATGCCTTATGTGGTTAAACAATGCTGCTTCCAGAAGATACAGATTGTTAACTCAAAAAACTCAGTGCCAGTGAGGTCACTTTACTACAAGTTATTGACCAGGGAGATCTCAGAGGCACCATAAACAACACAGGTTTTTGCAATTGTGGTTGCTTACCCTAACTTAGATGGTAAGATTGTATTATTCATGTCACAGTATACTTGTATTTCAGAACATAGAGAAATCAATCTTGAACTAACCAGGAAGATCTCTCCCTGTTGACTAGCTTTCATAGTACTGGAATGTGCTGTGCAAATTGATGGGGAATAAAAGACATCAGAGGTTTTACCAGTGCTTTACTCTGCATGCTATAATGCAGACACACGTGTGAAGATGGACCTTCCAGGTCAATAGTGGCATAGCTGATAATGGGTATAACCAATGCTCTCTTGATTTTGTTTGAAAGAATTCATGCCTGATACTGTAAACCTGGTCAAAAACCATAGCCACAGAGACCGTAAGCAATTCTGTTGATATTGTTCTGCAAAATAGTACTGTTGTCGAACTTCCATATACATATTTGTCCATAGATTTATTATTTGCAATTCTAGCCAGAGCATCTCCTTTTTGTAGTGGGTAATGGTTAATTCAGGGATTCATAACTGTTCAAAGTACTGAAAATAAGTAATTCTAAGTGCTCAGCCACAGATCTATATCAACTTCTACACCCAAGACCCAAGGCTTAGTGAATATCATGGAAGAGACAATAAGAGTACAAGATCTGGAGAAGGGAGACGAGCTGTGAAATGCTGTTCTCTGTGCCATGTGCACTGAACACATGAACTCACAGTAGCTGTGCTTCCTGCATAACACATGCAGAAGCTCTGTTGAGAGGGAGATGTGTTAGAGGTAAGAAGATAGACTTGGAGGGAGACATGATCAAGAAAAACTGCACATATACATAAAATTTTCAAAGAATATTTTATTAAAAGAAGACACACAGAATACTTATATTTATTCTATAAGCTATGGAGAGTTTATTAAAGTCTAGCCATCACTTAGAATTTGTCCATTTTTCAAAATGATTTTATTATTACTATTGTCGTTCTTTATATATCATGAAGACCTAACATTGGGCTATAACAATATAAAATTTTAATATCATTCTGACAGATTTATCCCTTAATTATTAGGAAATGCATCCTTTATTCCCAGAAGTATTTCTTACTCCTAAGCTCTATTTTATTTGACACTAACAAAGCTAATATACTTTTTTATTATTTGCATAAAATACAATTGTTTATTTTAATCCTGCTGTTGAACGATTGTTTAATGTGTTTAAATATAATTATTTTTGTCATTGAAACTGAATTTAGTTCCTTCTTATATCTGTTATGTTACTACTTTATATTAATTCACATGTTCTGTTTTCTCTAATTTTCGTTATCATATTTTACATTGTTCAAAGGTTTTATTTTTTGTTTTACCCTTTCTACTTATTATTCCCTCTTTCATTGTCTTAGTAATATTTCATAATGGCAAGCATTTCTAAGTTAGACCAACATAACACAAATAAAACATTTTGTACTTTCAGATAATGTTGAAACTTGTATATTTTCTCCTATCATTCATATTATTTTGTCACACATACTAATTCTGTGTGTTTATTTAGACCTAAAAATGTTATGAGTCCTTTACTGTAGTCCGTATGCCTTCACATATATCCACACATAGGCCCTCATCCTTTCCTACACTTCTAAATTTCCTTTGTAAAAATCTTTCCATTTTTATTAATGAATGTGCACATGCAATGTCCCTGCGTGTGCACGCTCTATTTGAGAATCCAGGTGTGCACATGCACATGTTTGGAGATCAAGAGACAATTTTTCTGCAGTATGTTTTTTTCCTTGCATCATGTCCTTGGGCTCATGTCCTGTGAGCCATCTCACCAAACCACCTTAACCATCCCCATTTCATTTTTTTTTCTTTTCAAACTCTCTTGTATTGTTTCTGCAATGCAGGCTTGCAGTGACAAATTCATTTAACTCTCTTGGGCCCATGTTTCATTTTTCACTTCAGTCTTTGAAGGGCATATTTTCTGAATGTAGAAATCTAAGCTGACAGTTGTTAACATTTTGTCACTTTGAAAATGTCATGTATTTTCATCTAACCCCACCAGTTTAGGAAAAAAAAGTCTATTGTCAAGTGTTTCCCTTAAAGGTAAGATGTTATTGGTTTGGTGTGTGTGTGTGTGTGTGTGTGTGTGTGTGTGTGTGTGTGTGTGTG
>JANHMN010000001.1:211874204-211886348 GCA_030674055.1 Rhabdomys pumilio | reverse complement strand
TCTCTCTCTCTCTCTCTCTCTCTCTCTCTCTCTCTCTCTCTCTCTCTCCCTTCTCTTCTACTTTTACCAATTACTCTCTAAAAAATCTTATTGTACCAAGTTTCATAGGGAGCAGATGGGAGTTGCCTTCCCTGGAGTTGATGTTGCTGATTAGAGTTTCAGAATCCCATAACCAACCGAATGAAAAATTACTGCCTTTAGGGAGCCTTCCCTTTGTGTCAGTTACTGAATATTCGCTTTTCGAATCGGAGATTCATCTTCTATATCCTCAACACAGAAGTAGGGCCTGACCTACTTTCTAAATATACACTGTAGTGCACTTTGCCCTCACTTCTAACAACTCAGTTTATTTCACTGCTTTACAAAAGAAGGACATGAAGTGAACACACATCTAGGTACTTTTTAAAGTTAAATTGTTAGCAAGTCCACAGTTTGAAATGAGACAATTGAAATTACTCAAGTGATAGCTAGAGGAAAAATTAAAATTTATCATAGCTTGTCTCTTAATTAGATGGGTAAGTGTGTTAAAGTCTCTCCAGAGTGAAGCTCATTAAAACCACTCTCCTCATAAGCCAGTTTGGGAATAACTTCCAAGTGATTCATCTCAGTCTTCCTAGTGAAGAGATTGTCTAATGCAAATTAGAATTGAAATAGAAGAAAATGGAAGTCAAGCGGAACAAAGAAAATTGGAAGAAATCAGGAAAAGTGATAATACAGGAAAGTTCCCACATGAACAAAAGACTTTCTATATTAAAATTACCACTAAATTACAATACCACACAGGAAGATAATTACCAAATATTCCAATAGAATAAAAACACATGCCAGATATCTGAAATTAGAATGTTTGCAGACACCTAAACAAAAGTGGATTCACAAAGAAAAATGACATATCTGATTTACATACAGCTTTATAACATTCTGAATGTTGAATGCATGTGGGGCTCAATAAAACAGACAGAGCAACTGAGAGGCTGTCACCATGCATCCGATATGCAAATGACAGAGGAAGGGAAGAACTTTCTTCAGAGCTGAGAATCAACCACAATATGAAAATAAGCAATACCAGTAGACTGAAGGACATCCTTACACAGTCTCTTTGGGACTGTAAATAGGCACATGCCTGCATGTGAGCATAATATGAAGACTGGGAATTTCTTTAAAGGTACCCAGCAAATTTGCTTTACATTCCTACACCCTACATATAGATTTAGTTAGCTGAGTAGGCGAAGACTTTGAAAGCATGTGGTTTTCCACTCTGTTTCTTTCTCTTTCTTCATTACCAAAGAACATGGCAGAAAAAGAAAAACCACAACTATAGTTATCTACAGATAATACATCATCGCTGCCCTCAAAGAATCTAATTTAGAAGTAACATGAAAACCAAGGCTAAGAACATATGCATTAAAGACACTCGTGATACACATTAGGTATCTGCAGGGTGAATTTTGACATTGGCATGTCCATGAAGGTTGTTAGCCAGGTCAGACAATAAAGTATGAGAATTGAAAAGATGAAGAACTAAATGAGAGATACGAAGACATCACAGGGTAAATAAGAGTGGAAATCTAACACCTACATTTGACAGGTAGAGACTAGAAGCTCTTAAAGAGATAGACCTATGACAAAAGAAAGGCATTTTGCTGGTTAAAGTTGTACTCCATTGACAAGTTGGGTACCCATTTGTAGAAATACATAATGGTCAATCCAATTGCTTATAATCAGAGCTAGCCTTGGGCTCTGATTGCAGTGATACTATTAATACAATTTGACACCAGCACTTTTTGAATAAATTGTATTTTATATTCTCTGTACAACAGCTATGGGATTTCCCTACCCAGATCTCATTTCAAGAATATGTTCTGTGGGGACAGCAGTTGAAAGACAACACCAAGCTGGCATATTTTGAACTACAGCAAGACGTACATCCTCTGTGTCCCACACACAACCACAATCTGAGCACAGAAGAGGTGTGTGTGCACAACTCCACACCCGCCCCATACACACATACCTGCACAGCACCTCAAGAAGTAAACTCCTCACTCATTCATATCCAAGGCATTGGGGGATAACAACCTCTCCAGAAGGCGATGGAGGATAACAACCTTCCTGGACCTAATATTCTGATATAAGAGAAGTATTAATACTTTCCAAATTTTATTATTTCTATTTAAAGATTTGAAGACAGAACTCCTAGGAAACACCTAAGTCATGCTCACATTCTGGTGTGTAACTGTGAAAGGCAATGATTAATAAGAGAACCCTCACATCTACATCTTTCACCATGTAACTTTGCAATGTCTCTCATCCGTTGGGCACTTATTGCTTCACCCCGCCCCCATACATAGGGCATCCTTGTGACTACCTTTGGTCAATACAATGTGATGAACATAACGCTGAGCCAAGGCTAGAAGTCTAGTCATGTTGCCTATGCTTGCGTTTCCTGTACAGAAATTAATCTACATCAGGAGATCATTTTCAAGATCATCTGGTGATAGGTGACACACCACACAAAGCAGACCTGGATCAGTCCAGTTGTTTCAGGCAAAGCCTCAACCCTGTGAGAAAATCCAGTTAGGGTAAGCAAAATTGCCTTGTTCGTCTACTGCTGGCCACAGATAGAAGAAGGAGCCCCACTAAGCCTAGATAAACTAGAAAGTTAGCCTGTGGAAATAAAGGAGTTTGGGGTTTGAGTGTTTTCTCTTTGCTTTGTTTTATTGGTTTGCTCTCTCTCTCTCTCTCTCTCTCTCTCTCTCTCTCTCCCCTCTCCCTCACTCTCTCCCTCCCCCCATGCCCCTCCCCCCTCTCTCTGTGTGTGTGTGTGTGTGTGTGTGTGTGTGTGTGTGTGTGGCAGAAGGCCTATGGTGAGAATGTTCTGGACATGATACTGTGAACCACTAACCCAACACTGAAAGCTTACAGCTCTTGGACCACCCGGGGTAGCCAATTATTTTGTGTTGGGTCCAGTGAGAGATGCTGCCTTAAAAAAAACTGAGGTAGAGAATGAAAACAGAGGACATTCGACATCAATCTATGGTCTCCACGGACAAGAATGCATGTATGCATGCATGCACACATGCGCATCTACAGGCACGTGTTCACATATTTGCATGGGGCAAGTTTTACTGCATGTGTTTATCTATACCAGGGAGGGATTACTTGTGAGAGGGAGAATGTTTTTTATTATTAAATTTAGTTATTTTCTGGGATTCTAGCATTTCCAGTTCACAAATCATATTTTTTCATCTAAAGCTCTGTATGGTGGTTGTCAACTAAGAACACGTATACCTGAAATTAAGAGAAACCAATAAATGGGAATTTTTAAAAGCTTTTCTTCTACAGTGGAAATTACCCAATAATTAGGATTGTTTTAGAGGTTCAGTGATATTCTGAGGATTCCTTAAGATTCTTATGAATGCAAGGTGACTGTCCAGGATTCAGATATTTCAAGAAGACAGGAAGATAAGAAAAAATGTAGTTCCATAATTGTAGTGACCATACACATGGGGCACACTGACATACATTGGAGATGCACACACATGCATGAGGTAAACCACCAGATCTTTAAAGTGTGATTACTGTGAAAGTCATGTTTTATGTGGTTGCCTGGAACATTAGTATGCAGCTCCCACTGCTTCAGAATGAGTTCAGCATCTGCTGATGGAAAGAAACAAAGGACAGAAAAATGGCTAGAATTGGTACCACACTAGCTAAAACGACTTCCTGCTATAATCCGTGTGGCAAAGTGAACTGTAGTGTTGAATAAGTAGAGAAAATGATCTTAGTTAATGCTGACTTGGTTGCGGAAACTGTCTCTGTACTTGTAATTTTTTTTGAAATGTCATTAATTTTCTGAGAATTAATTTACTAATATCCCCTAAAGTGGTAGTAATAGCCAGTGATACCTATACTGTGAGTGAGTGACTTCAGCCTGAGAATGTTGTGTCTAAACAATACTCTGGAGTATAATGTATATATGATGTAATCAAATATATAATATATGTAGATTTTACACACACACCCAATTACTACTCAGACTTCAACATACTCATCCTGAGTTTGTATCTCCACACCTGACTGACTGAGTTTGTCCTCTCTTCCTCTCTTGCATCTACTAATCCCCAAGTGTGAACACCTCAGCCTCCCCACAGGACCCAAACCACTTTCTTCAGCATCCTCACGGATGCAGCTGCAGCAGAGCCTTACTGGCTTCTTCCCTTAGTGTTTTCTTTCACCTAGTGATACACAACAATTCTAGCAGACATATAAATACAAATTGTAATTGTTTATTTTCAGTAGCTATCAGAGAGTTCACTTCCCCTGAAGGTAAAAGCAAATGAACTTTATTTTTTCTTTTTAAAATCTCAAAGACCCTTTGTGATCTGGTCTTTACCTTCACTTTTGACTCATTTTTGACATTTCCCAAAAGACTCAGTGTGTGAAATTGTGGTAAATGCCTAATCAGTAGGTGCATAAGGTGTTTTCTTTGGTCTCCATTTTTTTTATCAGTCTTTTCCCTAGAGTGGTCTTTACAGTCTATTGCTTACAAGACCCAGTGGCCTTTTTCTCGCTTCAACTGTCATCTCAATTGCCACCTCTTGTGTCTGCCTACTCCCCCTTTGTATGTGACTCTGTTACAATCCCCAGAGTAACTGGGCTCTTTTCACACTTATCAACAAATCCAGGATCTCACTATTACTCATTGCTATTGCTTACTCATGCATGTGTGTGTTTGAGTGTGTGTGTGTGTGTGTGTGTGTGTGTGTGTGTGCTCACATGTGGTCTCTTTTTTAAAATCTGTGACTACCTTTGCGAATGGAAGTAACTGGCAGAAGTACTAAAGTGGTATTTGTGTTCCCCCATGGCCATTACCTTTTTAGTGCCACAAATGTCAGGTGAAAATATGATGTGATTGAAGTTGTGAATACAGACTTAATTTTTTTATTTGTTCAACCATCAGTAGACATCATCCCCTCTGAAACACCACAGAATCACTTATTGTATGGCACAAATGAGGAGGACAATGGAGCTAACTAGAGAGACCTAGTTAGCAAAAGCTCCCTCTCTCTTCCTGATAAATTTGAGCTGTGCTACTCTTTGAGACCTTAAAACTTTAGCAACATATTAACCCTCAAATGATGAGGCACCATTTTACACAGTAAAGGAGCAATCAGTCATTTACCTTAGTGTGGACATTGGCTCTAGGACCATGATGAGAACATGGGTAAATAGACAGACACTCGCTGTGCCCAAAAGAGTGAGGCAAACAGAAATTGCCAAGCTTCTCTTTCCCACAGCTCTTTCCTAGTGTAAAGCTTCTCATCGAACCACCCCTTGTACTTCTTTCACAGTTAAGTCAAATCTTCACATTTCTTAGATTACTAAATAAGCTGAAAATTCATTTGTCTTCAGAAATATAAAATCCAAAACCTCAGCTTAATATGCCCACATGATGAAAAAAGTCCAAATCAATGGCCTTTCAAGTTCTCCCGGAGTAAGTACCTAATTGGAGCTTTGTCTTGAAGTGCAGACGGAGCAAATAGACATAAGTAATTTGGCTTTGTACCTCTATGAATCAAATCTCTTGAAATGTAAAGGTGTATTTAAAACATTTCCTAAAGTCAGGTGCCATAGTGCAGAATCTTAGCACTCTACAAGTTGGGGTACCACATTTATAACCCCAACTGATTGTTTTCCCCTTGGAAGTTAGTGAAATAGTTTGCAGAACCCCAGTGTTGTGCCAAATACTACTAGTAGGGGCAAAAGGCTGAAGCACTGAACAATGTTTCACAGAGACCAGCAACAAGGTTTCAGAAAACTCTTTGGAAAAGGAAAGTTTATTTTTATGATCAGGTCACATCACAGATCACAGGTCACAGAGCACTTTATGTAATTTACAAAACTTGCCAGTAAAACTTAAAAGGTGATCGTTTGCTACCTTCACAACTTAATGGATTTCATAGTGTACTTAAGATAATAATCTATTTTTTAGACAAAAAATAACATTATATAAATAGTGTTATTTATCTTTCAAGTATGAAGAAGACCTAAATCACTCAAGAGACATTCATTCCACACCCTGAACAGCTAATACTTTGGGCTGCTTTGATAATCCCACACAGGACTTATTTCTGTTTCCCAAGAGAGATCAATATAAAAGCCAGTGCTGCAGGTATACCGCAACTGGTTGAGTACTAGCTTGGTAGTACACATCTACAGTCTCAATATTATCACAGTGGACACAAGAGAATCAGAGGTTCAAAACTACTTCAGCTACTAGGGCAATTGATTGACAACCTGAACCCTTGACTTTAAGCTATCAAGCTAAAGCAATTATCTGAGGCATCTTGAAGAATGCAAAATGGTGCTTGATTTAGGGACTAGGAAAGAGGTGATCTATTAATACACTTCAAAGGACATATTTTATAACATTGGCTCATTAGCTTTCCTCATTAGAACTTCAGTCCTCCATGAATATATCAAATGCAACTGTACATACAAGTTCATATACATGGACATGTACATACATAGGTAATACACACCCCAAACCACACACACAGTTTAAAAAGAAAAATAATACCCAATCTCAGGGTTTCCAAGTTTATACTAATATATTAGCAGAAGAAAATAAAATTCCTCACGTTTACTATATTTCAAAAGATCGTGTTCTCACATCCAGTTTCAGCAGAGCGAAAATGAAGAAAAAGTTTGGTTCTACTCGTGCCTAAATTCCAGAAGAATGTCCCAGATTTTATCAGAAACCAAATCAGACTCAACGATTCTCTTAGGTGAGAATAAGAAGCATCTGTTGCATCTGCCCAAGCAGCAATCAGAGTCAACTGCCAGGTAGAGCTTGAAAAATCAGATGATTACAGGACGATCTGGAAACTGAATGTGAACCTGTCTGATCCAGATGCTCCTCCGTGCTCTCCCACGCACCACCTCCAGAGATGGTTGATTTAAACCTAAGGTGGAAGGACAAACTCCCTATATAGTGTGTAAGTTAGAGAACTTAATAGAAACTCTAGAACACAAGATGAACAGCTTTATTCACTTTGCTTTGCGTCTGCTTTCTATGTCTTCAGTTCATCTTGTCCTCTCTTGATAATTCTAGATTGTTTACTGTCCAATTCTAAAATATCCTTGAAAAT
Source organism: Rhabdomys pumilio (assembly GCA_030674055.1). Lineage (NCBI taxonomy): Eukaryota > Metazoa > Chordata > Mammalia > Rodentia > Muridae > Rhabdomys > Rhabdomys pumilio. The sequence goes on along the minus strand of JANHMN010000001.1, from coordinate 211,879,197 downwards.
GGTTCCGAAGAAGCTTATATACTTTGACTCTTGGGAGTTGAGTCCTTCTGTAGAGTGTCAGAACCTTCTAGCCTGAGTTCATTGTTCTGCCTGTGAAAAATTATAACCTCATAGCATCTTCCATTCTCACATCTCTTCTGGAGATAAAGGCCACAATGGCTTCTATAATTGCTTCATTTATACACACAGAAGTTTAGGACTTATTATTTACTTATTTGTAAAGCTTAAACTTTGTTCTGATAATCTTACGTGACTGTAAACATACCTCATGTTAATCCAGTATCGTTAACATTAAAATAACACTCTGTCTGCTTTACAAAATAAAATTCCCATCACTTATTGCATACTTTCTATATCTTTGTGGCATTACCTAATATGTCTTTCAAAATCCTCTGAATGGACACTATCTTCATTTTAGAGACAAAAATGTGGGCCAGAGAAGTAATTTAGAAAATGGCTTGCAAAGAAAATTTTCCAAATGGACCAGCTAATAAGGTATAAACCATAATCCAATTTCTTTAATGCTTGGCTTCAAAGAAAAGTCCTCCTTTTCATTGCATAACCCATGAGCAAGGACATCAATACAACCTACCACACATCCTACCTCACAAGTTGTTGCTGACTCAGTAGCAATAATATATCACCCTCTGTTCAACTGTTTTTGGTGTTAATTTTTGGAAGGATCTCTTTTTTCAATTAATTAATTAATTAATTAATTAATTAATTAACTGCTGATTATAACCACCTTCCTTCTCTCCTCCCAGTTCCATCCTTACAAACCACTTCCCCCATTACTTCCTCCTCTTCTACTCAGAGAAGAGGAAGACTCCCTGGGTACCAACCCACTCTGGCACATCAAGTTCCATCAGGACTTAAGTGCATCCTCTCCCACTGAGGCTGGACAAGGTAGCCCAGGTAGGAGAAGGGGATGCAAAGGAAGGCAACAGAGTCAAAGACATCTCCCACTCTCATTGTTAGGGGACTCACATGAAAATCAAGCAGCACATCTGCTACAAATATGGATGGGGCCTAGATCCAATGCATGCATACTCTTTGTTTGGTGATTTAGTCTCTGTGAGCTTCCATGGGCCCAGGTTAGTTGACACTGTAGGTTTTCTTGTGGTGTCCTTAACCACTCCAGCTCCTTTGATCCTTACCCCAACTCTTGCACAAGACTCCCCAAGCTCTCTCTGATGTTTGGCTATGGGTCTCTGCATCTGTTTTGATCACCTGCTGAATGAAGCCTCTCAGAAGATAATTACATTAGGCTCCTGTCTGCAAGCATAGCAGAGTATCATTTATTAATAATGCCAGAGGTTGGTTTTCTCCCATGGAATAGGTCTCAGGATGGGCCAGTTATTGGATGACCATTTTCTTAATCTCTGTTCCATCTTTATTCCTGTACAGCGTGTAGGAAGGATGAATTTTAAGTTAAAGGTTTTGTGGGTGGGATGTTGCTCCCTTCCCTCCACTGGGAGTTCTACCTGGCTACAGGATGTGGCCACCTCTGTCTCCATATCCTCAGCTGCTAGTAGTCTCAGCTAGTCACCCCCATAGACTTCAGGGAGCCTCACCTGATACCCATTTCATTCCCCCTTCTTACCCCCTCTTTCACCCAGTTCCCTACCTTCATGTACCTCCAATGATTATTTTAATTCCCCTTTTGAATGAGATTCATGCATCCTCCATTGGCTTTCCTTGTTACTTAGTTTCTTTGAGTCTGTGGATTGTAGTATGTTTATTCAGTATTTTATAGTTAATATGTACTTACAAGTGAGTACATAGTATGTGTGTCTTTCTGGGTGTAGGTTACCTCAGTCAGGATGATGTTTTCTAGATCCATCCATATACCTTCAAATTTAATGATGTCTGTTTGTTTGTTTGTTTTTCTTGTTTTGTATTGGTTATTCTATTTATTTACATTTCAAATTTTACCCCCTTTCCCGGTTTCCCCTCCAACTCCCCCCGCCCCGTCCTATACTCCCTTCACCATGCCTCTATGAGGGTGCTCTCCCACCAACCCACCTACTCCTGCCTCATTACTCTAGCATTCCCCTACACTGGGGCATCAAGACTCCCCTCCCATTGATGCTAGATAAGGCAATCCTCTGCTACATATGCAACTGGAGACATGGGCCCCTCCAAGTATACTCTTTGGTTGGTGGTTTAGTCCCTGGGAACTCTGGGGATCTGGTTGGTTTATAGTATTGTTCTTCCTGTGGGGTTGCACCTGTCTAAAGGAAATACAGGGACAAAAAGTGGAGCAGAGACTGAAGGAAAGGCCATCCAGAGACTTCCCCACCTAGGGATCCATCCCACCAGCAGACACCAAACCCAGACACTATTGCTGATTCCAAGAAGTGCTTCCTGACAGGAGCCTGGTATAGCTGTCCCCTGAGAGGCTCTGCCAGACCTGACCAACACAGATGCAGATACTCACAATCCACCATTGGACTGAGCATGGGGACCCCAATAGAGCAGTTAGGAGGACTGAAGGAGATGTCTTTGTTTTTAATAGTTTAGTAATATTCTATTGTGTATATATACTACATTTTCTTCATCCATTCTTCAGTTAAAAGAAATCTAGGTTGTTTCTAGTTTCTTGCTATAATGAGTAACACTGCTCTGAACATAGATGAACAAATTTTCCCTGTGGTATAGTAGAGCATCTTGTAGATGTAGTCTGGCTTATCTTGAGGTAGAACTCTTCCCAATTTTCTATGAAACCACTAAATTGATTTCCAATGTGTTTTAACAAGATTGCACTCCTACCAGCAATGGAAGAGTGGTCCCCTTGCTCCACTTCCCTGACAGTGTGTGCTGTCACTTGAGTTTTGATCTTAGTCACTCTGATGGGTATAAAATGAATCTCAGAGTCATTTTAATTTGCATTTAGCTGATGACTAAGAACATTCAACATTTCTTTAAGTGTTAGCTATTTGGAATTCCTCTGTCGAGAATTAACTGGTTAACTCTGTACCCCATTTTTGTTTGGGTAATTTAGTTTGTTGGCGTGTAATTTCTTGAGTTTTTTTAAATATTTCTTTCAGTACCAGTCCTCTGTCAGATGCAGAGTTGGTGAAGATCATTTCCCATTCTGTAGGCTGGAGTTTTGTCCTATTTATGGTATGCTTTCCATTACAGAAGCTTTTGAGTTTCAAGGGGTCCCATTTATTAACTGTCATTCTTAGTGCCTGAGCTACTGTGTTCTGTTCAGGAAGCTGTCTCCTGTGCCAATGTGTTCAAAGCAGTTCCCCACTTTTTCTTCTATTAGATTTAGTGGATCTGCTTTATTGCTTTAGTCTTTGATCCACTTGAACTTGAGCTTTGTGCAGGTTGATAAATATGGATCTACTTGCATTCTTCTACATGCAGACTTCCAGTTAGACCAACACCATTTGTTGGGAATGCTTTTTTCCCCCATTATATGATTTTAATGTCTTTGTCAAAACAAAACAAAAAAAGCAAGTTGAGTAATATTCTATTGTGTATATATACTACATTTTCTTCATCCATTCTTCAGTTAAAAAAAATCTAGGTTGTTTCTAGTTTCTTGCTATTATGAGTAACTGTGCTCTGAACATAGATGGACAAGTGTCCTTGTAGTATATTTATTTCTGGGTCTTTGACTCATTTCCATTAATCAACCTGTCTGTTTTACACCAATACCATGCAGGTTTTATTGCTATTGCTCTGTAGTTCAACTGGAAATCAGGGATAGTGATAACTCCAGAAGTTCTTTTATTGTACAGGATTGTTTTAGCTATCCTGGGTTTTTAATTTTTCCATATAAAATTATAATTGCTCTTTCAACATCTATAAAGAATTACATTGGAAATCTAATGTGAACTACATTGAATCTGAAGATTGCTCTGGGTAAGATAGATATTTTTTTCTATGTTAACTCTACTGATTGATGAACATGGGAGATCTTTTCATGTTCTGATATCTTACTCAATTTCTTTCTACAGAGATTTGAAGTTCTTGTCATACAGATATTTTACTTTCTTGGTTAGGGGTACATCAAGATATTTTAAATTATTTGTGGCTATTTTAAAGGGTGTTGCTTTTCTAATTTCTTTCTCAGCCCATTTATCATTTGCATAAAGAGGGGCTACTGATTTTTTTTACTTTATTTTGTATCCAGCCACTTTGCTGAAGGAATTCTCTGGCAGAACTTTTGGGGTCACTTACATATATCAACTGCAAATAGTGATACTTTGACTTCTTTGTTTCCAGTCTTTATCCTCTTGATCTCCTTCAGTTGTCTTATTGCTCTAACTAGAACTAACTAGTAATATATTGAAGAGAAAGGAACAGAATGGACAGCCTTGTCTTGTCCCAAATTTTAATGGAATAGCTTAAATTTTTCTCAGTTTAATTTGATATTGTCTATTGGCTTGCTGTATACTGTCTTTATGTGATTATATAGATCTTTGTATCCTTGATCTCTCCAAGACTTTCAACAAGATAGGATGTTAGATTTTGTCAAAGGTTTTTTTCAGCATCTAATATGCTTTTTTCCTTCATATTGTTTATATGTTAGATTTTATTGATGGATTTTCATATATTGAACCATCCTTTATCCCTGGGATGAAGCCTACTTGAACATGGGATGATGTTTTCAATGTGTTCTTGGACTCATTTCTTAGTCGGAGTTTCTATTCCTATACAAAACATCATGACCAAGAAGCAAGCTGGGGAGGAAAGGATTTATTCAGCTTATATTTCCACACTGTTGTTAATCACCAAAGGAAGTCAGAACTGGAATTAAAGCAGGTCAGGAAACAAGAGCTGATGCAGAGGCCGGGCGGTGGTGGCTCACACCTTTAATCCCAGCACTTGGGAGGCAGAGGCAAGCGGATTTCTGAGTTCGAGGTCAGCCTGGTCTACAGAGTGAGTTCCAGGTCAGCCAGGGCTACACAGAGAAGACAGTGAGTTCCAGGACAACCAGGGCTACACAGAGAAACCCTGTCTTGAAAAACCAAAAAAA
>JANHMN010000001.1:211814738-211863554 GCA_030674055.1 Rhabdomys pumilio | reverse complement strand
CTCTCTCTCTCTCTCTCTCTCTCTCTCTCTCTCTCTCTCTCTCTCTCATTGGCTTAAAGAGAGTTGAGTTCCTGGAGTGTCCTTTCTTTGTGGATGCCTGTGTCCTAATTATCCACTTCTATAAAAATGCTAATCATTTTGGACTAGGGTTCCTACTCCTCCAATATGAAGTTATTTTAAACCACACACTTAGAATGGCCCCGTTTCTGAGTCTATATGCTGGTAGTTAGGTTTTCAACATCTGAATTCTGGAGATAGAATTCAACCCATAGTGAAATTGCTACTATTTTGCTAAAATAAATAAATAAATAAATAAGAAATGCTTTTATTGCTCCAGACTTATTCATGTATCTCCACTTGAGGAGTGGAGTCAGATAGACAAAAACTGCTAAACAGAACTGTAGTTAACCGCCAGTCACTTCCCTTTATAGGTGAAGACAAGTTGCCTTGGACACGATTTCTTGTAATAGGCAAACTATGAGGTGCTTTCTAATCATTTAAGTGGGTGCAGAGCCCACTACGATGGCCTGATTCTTCAGTGGGAGAATGCAACTGATTCTTGGGACTCATCTGCAAGCATGACTTTTTTTTCAGTTCCATTGAGTGAAACCAGCCTTCAGGCACAAGGTCGCAAAATGCTTGGCAGAGAGGATTTGTACAGAAAGTGACCAAGAACTCAACTTCCTCATTTCGTGGAGTCTCTAATGGACTGAAAATGTGTCCAGTAGAATCTATCAGCACTGAAGAGCCCAAGAGTCCCCAGTGAGAACTCTCAGAACACTGGGAATCGTGTGAACTGGAGATCTAGTTTATGAAGGAAGCTACTGTGGTGTGATTTGGCCAGATACACTGCCAATATACTTCAGGCCTCATAGCAGAGGGAATTGTGATGCCTACAAGTACCTACTCAAAGAACAGAAGCCTTGGAAGATCAGGTGGAGAGTGGCTGTCAACTTGCATTATGTGAACAAAGTTGTCCTTCTCAACTCTCAGAGGGTCACACAATATGTTGGCAAGACACTACATTGTGTGCAATCCCAACATTGTGTGAGACCCCCTGTTAACAACAACGACAACCTATGGTGTCTGAGATGCGGGGCCCATCATCCACTTGCACCCAGTGTCCTCAATATCAGGGATGCTTTACGTTTAGCCAAACCTCTGTACTTAGACACAATAGAAGGGTGGATGCTCAGGGCTGTGATGTTCTTCTTAACTCAAGGTCTGGATATTACACTAACGTTGGTAGCTGATGTGAATATTATGCATATTTTCAAGTACAGTTTGACTGACATAATAAAGTGAATATGAAGAGGTACTACTATTTCAAATACTTTCTTCTCTGTGGCATTATACCTCCCTCCATTTTGACAAAATTATTGGTCTTCTGGGAGACATATTTGGCAATAACATAGTAAAATCAATACAATCCATGTTCCAGTAGGAGTTCTAAATGGTAACTGCTATTTCTGCCTCCCCATCCCATTGCCTTTTACACCAGGACAAGCTGTTTATCAGATAAGATTTCCTACTTTATCCTGGCCCTCGAAATGAGGATGAGAGTTCAGAGTCATCCTAGCCCAGAATGTGAATGGAAAATATAATGTTTAAAGCCCATAACATGCTGAAGAGATTAATACATCTTGACCAAAATACTGATCTAATGTTATTATATTTTAGAAGATGGATTTTTAGTACTAATATTCTGAGAATTTGGGACTTTTTTTATACAAAGAAAGAAATTTAAAGTAAAGTGGCTAAGATATTTTTGAAATGATTTTTGGCTTATATAATAGGAAAATCAGAATTGTTTGTATTCTGAAGGCCCATTGGTACCTTCAGAGCCTTTAATTTTCCCACATTTTCAAGTTCAACATTTTCTTCGTTGGCCAGTCCCTCGCACAAGCAAGATGGATTATGTAAAGAGAATGCTCTTCAGCACTGACTGGTCAGATGGTCAAGATTCCTACTGAATATTCCACTTGTTCTTCTCTATTTTGAATATTTCCTTTTTATTCTGAGATCACAGGCAAGAGACTGATTCCAAACCAGGAAATTTTTGGCCTAGGTGTAGAAAATGAAGGTTACACATGAACTAATGAACTATGAATTAACGAATGTGAATTAAGAAACCAAGAGCAACGTGGCATTAGTGTGCATTTCTTGTTTGATAAAATAGAATCTTTTGACTTCAGGACATCGATTTGATGTCAATCTTCCTTAACTACTCCTGTATATCAAGTGAGGGACAATTCTTTTGTTTCATCATGTTTTATGGCTAGGACAGATTTGGTTCCTACAATTAATAGACAGGTGATGAATTATTGGTTTTCACAAGCATGTGGCCTACAGCCTGGGCAGGTACATTCCTAGTGCCTGGGGAGGCCAAAGGAGGTATTGGCTTACCTGAAACTGGAGTTACAGACAGTCGTGAGCCACCAGATTGGTGCTCAGAATGAAACCCAAGCCCTCTGTAAGAACAACCAGTACTCTTAACCTCTGAACCATCTTTCCAGCTCAGCTAAGTCCTTGATCACTGCCCCCATCCCAGCAGACTCTTCCCTACTCCCAAGATATGTCTCAAAAACCCCTTTCATTTTACCAGGTGACTACTGATGCTCTGCTCGGATGCTACACATCCTCTGAAGGCTTCTTGGTCTTTAGTCTGTTTGTGGCATCCATCACCCTTTGGCCCACATAAGATTGGCATTGTGCTTACTTTGTTGACTCTGGGACTTAGCACAGAGTTGAGAATATAGTGTGTAGTGTTGTATAAATGTCTCAAGCCAGAAAACCCAGGTCCAAACCACATTCTCTTTGTTTACTATAGCTGTGTGAACATAGGTCTAACTCTGAACCATCTGCTTCAGCTTCCTCCTGGGTAAAGAGAACTATGAAGGCATGCCTACATGCCGTAGTGACAATAGAGATTAAATGAGCAGATTCACACAAAGCATACCTGACCAGTGCCTGCACTGTGTGTAGTGTAGCCTAGAACAGAAGTGTTGGCACTTAACTATTGACATCATCATTATGAATACAAAGTTGTATCTTGGGAAAAGCAACCCTGAAGTAAGATGTGTATTAGAAACACCTATTTCCTCTGCCTATGCACAGGGCTGACCCTGAAAGAGAGTCTTGAAGATGGCTGTTAAACTTAGTTGTGAGCCCTCCTGTTTGAAAATCAAGTGTAACAAATTACACTGGGAATGGCCTGTTATAATGGATTCAGAGCCATGTTCTTTAATCCCATCAATCACACGGCCAATTGGAGATTCTCAGGAGGAGAAGAAACAAGGAAAAGGTAAAAACAATATCCCATTATCTTGGAGAAACCCCAGAAAAATGCTAAAAGAATGCATATTTCTTGCCATGTATAAACATATGCTTTGGAACTTACGCATTCACACCAAAATCAAGAATTTCAAATTTTCTATGATAATCAAACTGACAGAATCATCTTTGTAGATTGAAAGCCATGCACACAAATGTTTTGAAAAGGCACAAATATTTCTAAGAATTTCCAAATATTTACATTTTTTAAATTCAGCAATTATTAATTATAATTTTAAAGTATCCATTTTTATATAATTTTTAATTCAGTGTGCGGGAAGTCCTACTAAAAATACTACTGGTTTAAATGTGCTAAGGTTTGAATCATATCTCAAAATATAAGAAGACATTTCAACAGGTCTACCTACAAAATTTCTGAACCAACCCAACCCCAGGTATCCAAAAGTCATATGCCATGTACAAATGTACTGGCTTATTTAGCAAAATGCATATGTATTTCTGCATAATGTCAGGGAATTCAAAACTGATATATTCTCTCTGATAAATTCAATGTCTGAGAAGCATCAGGTCTCTGTCTCCACTTCCACAAGCACAGCAACCACACAAAGACAATGGAAAATTCATTGTGCTGTGTGTGCCCTGTAGATTTAAACAATGAATGGAAAAATGGTGTTCTTTATAACTAAGATCACCGAGATATAAAATTCTTTAAAAATGTACATGGGGTAGCAAAATGAATGAGTAAAGTAATCTTTTATGAAATGCAGACTTTGCTTCATTTGGGCAGATATTAGCATAATAATTACTGATTTTTGCTGAGTAGGATCTTGTAGATTGTCTTATTCTTTATAAGCCATTACTGGAGAAAATTATCTGCATAATGAATATGAGGAATAGATTTACTCATCCAGATTAAACATATTAATACATCTTTAGATGTTGTCTGAAAAATTTATAATCTACAGTTGGCTGTTAGAACACTTATCATTGTGGACTTTTATCAGTAGCAGCAGCATCACCATTATCAGCAGCAGCAGCAGCAGCAGCAGCAGCAGCAGCAGCAGCAGCAGCTATATAAAATGGACCAATATAATGAATCAAGGCTAACATGCAGATAAAGAAATACTAATATTTTAGTAACTCAAAGGTTGTGGATTGTAGATAGGAATGAACATTTAAGAAGCCTGAGATGCCTAGAAAAAATGTAAACTCTGTTCAAGTTTGACCAAGTGGAGTGATAAAGCTTTGTACTTTAAAAACAGAATGCAGTGGTTGATCTTGTCATTCATTACTTTATAAACAAGCCACACATGAATGTGCACGATCTCAGGGACTCTATTCTGTTCCGCTGGTCTAATGTCCCTATTTATACCCGTGCCACACTGCTTCACTTAGCTTATTTTTATATAATCCCTCCCAGGGTGTTATTTTTCAAAATTGCCTTATCTACCCCTCTGCTCTGAATATTTGTAAAAAGTTTTGTGGTGAACCTGTCAATCACACTACTGAGATTTAACTTAGCATATGTTTCATAGATCAATTTTGGGGTATAGATATATTTAAAATCTTCTAATCTATGCAAATGGGGTTGCATATCAACTTTAGGACTTTCAAAAGTCAATAATAATCTAGTTTTCCATGCAGAGATCACTCAAAGGTTTCTTTAAATATATGTGTAAAAAGTTAGTACTTTTGAAACCATTATGAAATATATATTTTAAGAATATATGTCTTGGTTTGATGCGTAAAAATACTTAAATGAGTTTATTTTACTCTATAATAAACAATACTGACAGTCACTTATGAATTCAGTTGTATCCACAGATCTTTTGTAGAGATGAATACCATCTTAGAGTTCAGCATATTCCTGCTTTATATCAGTGAGAAGGGCTAGTGTACAGTGTTACATAGAAGCGAGAATGAATATCTTAATTTAAAGGTAAACTCAAGAGGGATTTGGTGGTCAGTTTTATTCATTATGTTTATTATATACATTTATCTGATCAATAGCCATTGACTTTTATGTATTAGTTCAAGAAAGTTTATTTTGGTTCCATTTTTGCTCATATCTTCAACTCATTTTGAATGTGAGGTCTTTCCATATATATATTAAGATGAACCTATATTTTATCTTGCTTTTTATTAATTCAGTGTGGTACAATTATATCTTTTCATGATCCACATTGCAAGCATGCATAGTGAGCTGCAGCATGAAGACATGCAAAGCGGTGTGTGGGTGTGCTGGGGAGTTTTATTTCAACTTCACATAAGCTAGAGTCATTTGTGAAAAGAAAACTTCAGTCGAGAAACACTTCTACCAGATGTTTCTGTGGGCAAGCCAGTGGACCATTTCTATGGCAATATTGATGTGGAAGGGCCCAGTTCATGGCAGATGGTGCCACCCATGGACAGATGGTCCAAGATACTGTAAGAAAGCTTACTGGGTAAGCCAAAAGGATCAAGCCAGTAAGCAGTACTTCTCTATGGCTTCTGCTTCAGTTCCTGTTTCCAAATTTCTTCCTAGAGATTCTGCCTTGACTTCCCTTCATACTGGACTATAGCATTAGCTGGTATAAACCCCTCTCTCCCTAAGTTACATTTGTCACAGTGTTTTAGAAATGCAATAGAACTCATAAGATAAAATAAGCATTTTAACTCCAAGATGACATATCTTCAGGAGTCTAGTTATTGATAACTTATCCTCAAACTTCCAGGCTCTAGACTTCATGACAGTAACTTCCTGTTGCTTAAGCTATTCCATGAGGGGGCTTTGTTATGGTAGGCATAGCAAACTAATATATAGTCATTACAGATAAAATAAGGCACATAAAAGAGTGAGAGGAGGCTTCTACTCATTTGGTCTACTACCATCAGTGCTTAGACTCTTTAGGAGATCTGAGTTAACATCACATTCTTATCTCTTCTTAGTCATTTCAAAGCTGAAATTCAATACTTTAACTTCTAATCAATAGAATGAAAAAAGTCACATGCTAATTTGGAGGCTCAAATTGTAACATAACTCCAAGATTTGTTGCTTTCTATGTCTATTGAATATATACACGTAGCAGACCTCAGTCCTACACACATCTGCATTGTCTCTGCTATGCTATAATCAATATGTTATAGAAAATCACTCTTAATGCCACTGGCCCAATGGACTTATCTAGGCTTTGTTTTGTAAAAAGAAAAAAAAAAACACCACCACCAACAAAAAAACCCAGCATCCCTCTAATTCTCAGAGACAAACGGATGACTTAATAAAATTTTTGAGCCCCTGTATTGGAAGTCCAGACTGTTTCCCACACATCCTCCTTTGTGTGAAAACAGTAGACTACTCTAATGTCTCAGACTTTCAGGATCTTAAGTGTAGGTGAGACCACTGCTCTTCAATGCATTTAATGCATTTTTCTGTTTGTTCCTGGTGAATCTGCTCAGCTCCAGTACTGATGAGCTTTAAACAATTCCCATTGTACATCTTACATTCTGTGCTCCACAGAATGGCTTGCCTCACTTCCAATGAGTATTTACCGTTATGGGTCCTCACACTACAATGTGTGATCCATGGCCTGCACTGCCCATGGGCAGGAATTGTGAAGAATATGATAGTTACTTAAAAGATCTCCTTTCATTTTAAACAACTGAACAAATAAGAGTAAAGAAAAAATTCAGTTCCCTACCCCCAATTTCTCCCTTATTACACAATAGAATATACACCCCTGTAGCTCTCTCCCAAAGAGCTATACTATTCTGACATAGTGTCCTGTCTCTAAGCCCTTAAGCACAGACACCAAAATGCATAAAAGAGGGGGAGTATTCACAGTTCATGAAAAAACAGGAAGCTCGTGTGGTTGGAATAGTGATCACAGGTTTTGTTTTTTGGTTGTTTGTTTTTCTTTTCTTGGGAAAAATGGCAATAACTACTGAGCAAGGCAATAAAGAAACACTGTGGCTACATTGTAAATAGTCACAATGGGGTGGGAGGGTGGATGGGAGAGGACTTGCATGATGGGGTACTGGGAGATATTGGATTGTAAAGTGTCTAAATTGGATTGTACTGTTGTCTACACAGTTGCCTTAGATTGAAGAATTTATTTATTCACTTTATAACTCAATATCTGCCCTTCTTCTCCTCCCATTACACCCTCACACAAGTCCCATTCTACCTTCCTTTTCTCTATCCCTCATCCACCCTCCCACTCTCATCTCCCACACGTCAAGTTCCGGTGGGGCTAGACAAGGTGGTCCATTTAGGAGTGCGGGATCCACAGGCAGGCAGGCAACACGCTAGTGACAGCTCCTGCTCCAGTTGTTGGGGGACCTGCATGAAGACTAAGCTGCTCATCTGCTAAATATGTGCAGGTGTTCTAGGTCCAGCCTGTGCCTACTCTTTGGTTGGTGATAAAAGTCTCTGGGATCCCCCAATGGTCAGTTGACTCTGTTGGTCTCCTGTAAAGTCCTTATTCTCTTTGGGTTCCTTAATCCTTCTCCCAAATAAGACTCCCAAGCAGGATACATTTTGGGTCAAAGGTTTTGTGGGTGGGTTGCTGTCCTTACCCCGCAACTGGGAGTCCTGACTGGCTATAGGAAGTGGCCACTTCAGGATCCATATTCCCTACTACTAAGAGTCTCAGCTAGAGTTACTCCCACAGATCCTCTGGGGCCTCTCCCCATCCCAGGTCTCTGGCTTATCCTAGAGATTGTCCACCACCACCAGTCTCCCTTCTCTCTCCCTTGCTCTTCCTACATATGATCCCTGCCACACCTCTCTCCCTTCCTCATCCCCTCTTCCACCCACTTCCTTCCTTCCATTGATGTCTGATATCTATTTGTTTCCCCTTCTGAGAAAGATCCAACCATCTTCCCTTAGGCCCTCTTTGTTATTTGGTTTTGGGGGGTCTGTTAGTTATATCATGATTATCTTGTATTTTAATGGCTAATATCCATTTATAAGTGAGTACATACTATGTTCTTTTAGGTCTGGGTTACCTCACTCAGGATGATATTTTCTAGTTCCATCCATTTGCCTGTGAAATTCATGATGCCCTTGTTGTTAGTGGCTGAGTAGTATTCTATTATGTAGATATATCACATTTTCTGAATCTCAACTGAGACACATCTAGGTTGTTTCCAGTTTCTGACTGTTGTAAATAAAGCGGCTGTGATGTGAACATTGTTGATCAAGTGTCTTTATGGGATGGTGGACCATCTTTTGGGTATATGCCCAGGAGTGGTGTAGCTGGGTCTTGAGGTAGAACTATTCCCAGTCTTCTGAGAAACCACTAACTTGATTTCCAGAGTAGTTGTATAAGTTTGCACTCCCACCAGTAGTGTAGGAGTGTTTCCCTTGCTGCACATCCTTGTCAGCATGTGTCGTCCTTTGAGTTTTTGATCTTAGCCATTCTTATGGGAGTAAGGTTCCCTGATCACTAAAGACATTAAACATTTCTTTAGGTGCTTCTCAGATATTTGAGGTTTCTCTGTCAAAAATTATGTTTGACTCTGTACCCTATTTTTAATAGGGTTATTTGGATTGTTGGTGTCTAACATCCTAAGTTCTTTGTAAATTTTGTATATTAGCCTTCTGTTAGATGTAGGGTTAGTGGAGATCTTTTCCCAAGCTGTAGGCTATCATTTTGTCCTAATGATGGTGTCTTGTGACTTAAAGATTTTCAGTTTCATGAGGTTTTATTTATTAATTCTTGACCTTCGTGCTTGAGCTATTGGTGTTCTGTTCAGGAAATTGTCTCCCGCACCAGCGAATTTGAGGCTACCCCCCACTTTCTGTTCTATTAAATTTGGTACAACTGTTTTTACATTGAAATCTTTGATTTATTTGTACTTAAGTTTTGTATAGGGTGATAAATAGGGATCTATTTGCATTCTTCTGCATGAAGACATCCAGTTAAAGAAGCAACGTTTGTTGAAGATACTTCTCCTTTTCCATTGTATGGTTTTGGCTTCTTTGTCATAAATCAAGTGTGTGTAGGTGTGTGTGTTTATTCTGTTTTTTTTTTCATTCTATTCCATTCATTGACTCACCTCTCTGTTTCTATACCAGTACCATTTGGTTTCATTAATTCTTTGTATTGTTCTCTTTGTTTCTAACTGATTGACTGCAACCTTGAGTTTTATTATTTCCTGCTGTCTACTCCTTCTGGTTGTGTTTGCTTTTTATTTTTCTAGAGTCTGCAGTCTTTAATTCATGAGTATGATAACTCTCCGATTTCTTTATGCGGGCACTTAATGCTATGAACTTTCCTCTTAGCATTGCTTTCATGGTTTCTCATAAGTTTGAGTATGTTGTGCCAGCATTTTTATTGAATTCTAGAAAGTCCCTAATTTCTTTATTTCTTTCCTCACCCAGTGATCATTGAGTAGAGAGTTGTTCAGTTTTCATGAATATGTAGGCTTTCTGTTGTTTCTTTTGTTGTTGAAGTTCATCTTCAATCCATGGTGATTTGTTAAGATGTATAGGGTTATTTCATTCTTCTTGTATCTTTTGAGGCTTGCTTTGTGACCAAATATGATCCATTTTGGAGAATGTTCCATGAGATGCTGAGAAGAATATTCTAAAGATATCTGGGGAAATGTTCTATAGGTATCTGTTAGTTAGGTCTATTTAAATCATAACACCTATTCCAGTTTTTCTCTGTTTAGCTTCTGTCCCTGTTTAATTACCTGTTCATTGGTGAGAGTGGGGTGTTAAGGTCTCACATATGTGGAATTCAATGTGTTATTTAGTAATGTTTCTTTTACAAATGTGGTTGCCCTTGCATTTGTGGCATATTGAGAATTGAGATGTCCTTTTGGGTGGATTTTTTCTATAAGGAGTATGACGTATTCTGCCTTATCTATTTTATTAGATATTAGAATGACTACTCCAATTTGTTTTTTGGGTTTGTTTGCTTTGAAAAATTTTTTCCAGTCCTTTAAACTGAGATAATGAATATCTTTGTTGCTGAGCTATGTTTGTTGTATACATCAGAATGATGGATTCTATTTATACATCCATTTTGATATCCTCTGTCTTTTTACTGAGGAATTGAGTCCACTGATATTGAGAGATAGATATTAATGACCAATGATTTTTTTTATCTCCAGTTATTTTGATATTGGAGCTGGTTGAGTGAGTGTGTTGTGTGTGTGTTTGATTGTGTATTGTGCATTTCTCTTCTATTGGCTTTAATAGTGTGAAATTATTTATTTGAGTGTAATTAGCCTCATTGAGCTCGAGTTTTTCTTCTAGTGTCCTCTGTAGGACTGGGTTAGTGGGAAGGTATTGTTTAACTTTGGTTCTGTCACGGAATATCTTGGATTTTCTATCTATGGTGACTGAAAGTTTGCTGAGTATAGTAGTCTGAGCTGACATTTCTGGTTACTTAGTGTCTGCAAGTTACCTTAGTGTTACCTCTGCCCAGGTCCTTCTAACTTTTAGAGCCTTATTTGAGAAATCAGGTGTAATTATGATACATCAGCCTTTATATGTTATTCGGCCTTTCCCCCTTACTTCTTTTAAAATTCTCTGTTTTATATATATATATATATATATACATATATATATATATATATAGTGTTTGGGTTATTATCTGGCAGGAGAATTTTCTTTTTGGACCAATCTGTTTGGTGTTCTGTAAGCTTCTTGTACCTTTACAAGTATTACTTTCTTTATGTTAGGGATTTTTTTTTTTCTATAATTTTGCTAAAGATAATTATCTCGGCCTTTGAGCTGGGAATCTTCTTCTATTCCTATTATTTTTAGGTTTTGACTTTTCATGGTATCCCAAATTTCTTGGACATTTTGTGTCATGTTCTTTTTAGATTTTGCATGTTCTTTGATTGATATATCAATTTTTCTTACCATATAATTTACAACTGAGATTGTCTTCTCCATCTCCTTTATTCTGTTGGTGGTATTAATGTCTGTAGTTCCTGTTCTCTTTCCTAGGATTTCCATTGCCAGGATTACCTCAGTTTGTGTTTTCCTTATTGCTTCTATTTCCTTTTTCAGGGAATAGAAAAAAAAAGAGTTTGAAGAGTTTTATTCAAATCCTTCACCTGTTTGATTGTAATTTTTGAATTTCTTTATAATTATTTGTTTCTTTTTTTAATGTCTCAAACTGTTTAAATGTATTTTCCTGTATTTCTTTAAGGGATTTATTTATCCATGTCCTTTTTAAAGTCTTTTGCTGTCTTTATAAGATAATATTAATGTCTTCTTCTTGTGCTTCAGTTTCATTAGGATATCTAGAGTTTGTTGTAGCAGGATAGCTGGGCCCTGGTGATGCCATATTGCCTTGGGTCTTGTTGATTGTGTTCTTCCACTGTCCTGTAGGCATCTGATTTTTCCTGGGATTGGCTGGATGATCCTGACGGCAGCAGGTCTTCTCTCTGGAAGATGGGGAATGCCATGGGCCAGACAATAGAGGTAGGGGTACCTGCCTCTGCTGGTTGTGCCTCAGGTAGATCCTACTTTGAAGGGTGTGTCCTGGTCAATGGTGGGTGGATACAATTGGGATGGATTTGGTGGAAAGGGGTTCCAAGCTGGTTAGTCCTGGCCACTTGAAGGTTTCCATGGGGAAGCAGGACACTTTTGGCGTTCCTCCAGGGTCCTCCAGACCGAAAAGCGAGCCGAGAGCTAGACAATCTTTACTTAAGATTGAAGAATCTTAAGTAAAGGAATAATTGACCTGATTCCTGTTTTATGAATGTGTAAAGACTACTGTGTGAGAAACTTTTGCAAATAATTCAAGTGCTGGTTGATAAAAGTGTCTGCTAAAACAGTGATGGCTAGAACTGAAAGAGGGTGGGTTGAGAAAGATAATCACAGAATAAGTCATAGACTTTGAATATTAGTTTATGGGAAAGGAAGCTTAAGGCTGTGTTCAACTGTAAACTTACAGAGTCCAACATATTTAAGTTGCAACATTCATTGGTTTGCTCACTTAGTACCAGAGTGAACTTGGACCTTGGCTCAATTTCCTCATTTAAAAATAATCACACACACACACACACACACACACACACACACACACACTCACATACACATACTCACACACGTGCACACATGCATACATGTATATATAATTTTGTTATTAAAACACAATGAGAAAATAAGTTATATCAAAGTATGTTGCAAGTGCCAGGTACAAAATCAAAAGTCTATACAATTAGTTACAAATTGGATGAATGATAACTTAAGAATCCTACTGGTGTTTCTGGGCATCCTTCCAGAGATAATCTAGAGATTTACACAGGAGTCATAGTGGAGCTTCATGATTCAATGTGCAGACACAAATACAAACCTTTTGGCAGACAAAGAAATAATTTACAGAGTATTTCTCACTGCTGCAGAATCTCCGATCATTGATCTCACACACAGTAGCTGGTTACTCTTCCCTTGATAAATTAGTTCTTGCAGGATTCTAGAAGCCAGTTTGACTCTGCAGTCTAGGAAACAACCCCTGATTAGACTGATGGCTTTTTCTAGGCTCTCTCGCCAGCCTGGGGTCATGCCCTTGTCAGAGCATCCCAGCTGCTCCTCTGCACAGGGCACTTAGCTCTCCATAACATTCATCTTAGGATACGTGGTAGCCATAGTAATAAATATCAGGAGACACAGACTCACCCCCAGGCTGACCCATCTATACAGAAAACTACATTTCCTTTCTGTTTTTTTTCAGTAGAGGAAATATACCATTTACTCATAATGGCATCTTGTTATGAATCAGTGTAAAACAGTGTAAGATGATAAAATGTTGTCCTAACATAATTTGGGACAAAATACAATCAGTTCTTTATCTCAAGAGGACAAGTGTCCATCAATTCCTGTATTTTTCTGGGATTGGAGGTGCCTGCTTAATACTTACATCCATTTTTCTTCATAAAGGAAACATGCAATATTTCCTTTAGAGAAACATGGGAATATGAGGAAACTCCTTTAAGGAAACTTGAATGGTGCCAATTAAATTCAAGAATATTCTAGTCTGCATGCTTGGTGTGCAAAAAAATTTACCAGCACAGATTTTTACATGACTTAACCAACATAGTTGGTTTTTCACCTACAAAAAAAAAAAAAAAAAAAAAAAAAAAAACTATGAAATTGAGTTTTTCAAAAGCCAGTTTCAAGGGTGGACAGTTGAATCTGTCTTTTGATTCTCTACATACCTTTTTTGTTTGTTGTTGTCGGTCGGTTGGTTGTTTTCTGCTTCATTTTGCTGCTTATTTAGAGTAAAGACAATAGTAAGAAATATTATAGAGTCATACTTACAACTTGGTCTTTAAAGTTTTAAATATCGACAGAAACTAACTGCATTGTAATAGAAAAACAATCCTTGAAATAAGAAGGCTATATTCAAATTCAATGTGGGCTACACTCTGTAATCATACTGATTTCCATTTTCCTCATTTGTGAAAGGAGGCACAGTTGTATGCTTGCAGAGCTAGCATGAGAATTCATTAACGCTATCTGTACACAGGGCCTTGCATTGTGGAAAGCAGACAACAGATCCTTCTCTCTCTTTCAGTTTATGTACTTAAATTCTAGAAATAAATGAACAGTGATTACTACAAAGAACACAGAGGAAGAGAAAAGTAAGGTTGGCTCATTCATTGTTTTCTCCTCATTACAGAAAAAGAAATAGAATCATCTATTTAGACATTCATGGAAGCACATCACATGTAAAGAAACCCAATATAATGAGACTAGAATGTGATAAAATCATGCCTTTTAATTATTTGTGTAATACATATTATTGATTTGATATGAGATGACCAATACCCTGAGAATCTCCTACAACAACCCATGATTGTAGCAAATGAGTATTTCCCATGCCACACAGGGAAAATTCAGAGGTGGGAGCAAGTTGTGAGCAAACCGTTTTCCTTTGAAACAAGTCTTTCCGATACACTCAACACAAGTGCTTATAAGGAGAACATTTCTCTCATACAAAGGAGAAAAATGGCAATTCAAATTTGCTTCTAAGGAAAAGAATGGACAGAAAAACTAATTTAAGACATATCCTAATACCAAAGTCAGGATGAGGGTTCTTGGGATTAAGAGGGCAGATTAAATTTAAAGTTAGAATAAATATTGCTCAAGGCAGCTTTAAACAAGCCTCTCTTCATAAAACAAAAATCTACACGAGAAATAAAAACACAAGA
This sequence comes from Rhabdomys pumilio, assembly GCA_030674055.1. Classification (NCBI taxonomy): domain Eukaryota; kingdom Metazoa; phylum Chordata; class Mammalia; order Rodentia; family Muridae; genus Rhabdomys; species Rhabdomys pumilio. Next base: position 211,849,100 of record JANHMN010000001.1, on the reverse strand, counting down.
GGGCCTCTTATCTCTCCCTCTCCATCTCCAAATTCAGCCCCTCAAAATTACCAGCTAACGAGGCAGAGTCTATTGTCCAGTTCTTTTCCCTCCTTCAGACTCTTCTCACATGATCACTAGAGTATCCCAGAGTTCTTTTTAGAGGGCTGTTCTGTGAAAGATAGGAAACATACAGATAGCAGCATGAGTCAACACTTGTTGGGGCTTGAGAGGTTGTGTCACAGTTAAAAGCATATAGGGCTCTTGCAGAGTGTCTGAGTTCAGTTCCCAGCACCCATACAAGGAGGTTCAGAATTGCCTATGGCTCCAAATACGGGGGACCCAACTCTCTCTTCTGGACGCTACAGGCACCTGTACTCACATGCACACAGATACACATCCCCCTTGCCCCGGTGCCCCCCATACACATAATTAAAACAAATCTTTAAAAACTGAAAAATGCTTTGTCATTAATCTGCATTTGCTAAGTTTCTACCATAAGCCATGTTATATCAGTAAAGATTTTATGTCTCTGAAAAAATGACTACATATATGGAAATGTTTTAAACATAAATGCATCTGTCATAGCTGTGAGTAGCATAATTTTTCAAACAATATTCCTCATTGCCATTATTGACCCCAGAGTGTTTTCTTGACTTTTCTGAGCTCTGACATTCTTAACCCCTACACTTGGATTTACATTTGATGAACAAGTGTAACTGAAACATATCTGTCAGTGCTTGGGACAGTGAAAGAGTGAAAGAATTTGTCAGGCTTTCTTTAAATGCCCAAAATACCAGTGCAGAGTGAGCATGAGATACACACAATATCATATTCATTTACCCCAGTGTCAGTACAAGATTTATAAGTAACTTTAGAAACATAGGAAATGGAGAAAATATAGCAGAGTGATTAGGGTTTTGAGTATTTTCTTTTAAAGATATGATTTAATTTTAAAGCATGTAAAATTTAATTTTGACCATTAGTTATCTTTAACAACCAATTCGTACATTTCCTTGTTCTGGTAATTCTCATCTGTAAGAGAGAATGAACTGGCTTTGAGTCATCCATTAAATATATAAAAAGTGTTCCCTATTGGCCTGGTAGCTATCTATATGAAATATACATTATTACAGGAAAGACTACCATGACCCTAGAAGATATTCTAGGAGATAGACAGACAGACAGACAGACAGACAGACAGACAGACAGAGTACAGAAAGACATATAACCTCATTTATATGTCAAATCAAAATAAAGTCAGTTCTTAGAGTTTAGAGCAAAGTAGTGTTTTCCAGATATATAGTAGGAAAGTATATTGTGGAAATGTTGGTCAAAAGACAGAAATTCTTAGTTATGGGGAGTAACTCAGAAAGTTGTGTTGTTACTCTGCACGTTATTTTCCTCCTTGCAGTGACAAAACACCTTTAAAAATCAATTTAGAAAGGAATGGTTTACTTTGGCTCATAGATGGATTGAGTGTACAGTCCATCATGGTGGGGAAGCTAGTGTAACAGGAAAGTGGGGCAGCTGGTTATATCTGGTTACATTGCAGTTGTAGTCAGGAGTGAGAGAGATGAATGTTTGTGGTCATCTTATTTTCTCTTTTTAATTCAGTTCAGGATCCCAGTATACAGGATGGTGCTGCCCACATTTAGTGTGTGACTTCTCATTGCATTTAAATCTTTCTGGAAATACCCTCATGGAAGAGTTCAGAAGTGTGTTTCCATGATGATTCTAAGTCCCATAGACTTGACATTTAAGAATAAGCATCACACTTGGTGACTATGATTAAGAGCAATGAGTTGTCTATGCAGAGAGAGTAAATTTTAAATATCCTTATTTAAAATTTAATAAGCAAAAAAAAATAATAAGTATGTTCGTTTAACATATCGTTTGGTTTATAATAAGTCTTAAACCTACTGAACTCCTAAAATAGCCCTTATCATCTTTACATAAATCCTATGAAGCCAGTGTTTCCACTTGAAAGATGCACAGACGTGGGAGATGTCTGATCATACATTATCCCACTCCATTAGCAGCAGTGATTACCAACTAGAGCATGGTAAAGGATGAGCTGTATTGTTTCACAGTTGAGAGGAATCAAGAATGTGGCACCACCAGCATGGGCTTGGCTCTGGTGAAGAACTCATGGTGGAAATAATGTATAAGACAAAGAAATTATGTACTAAGGAAGCAGAAGAACCCAGACTCAATCTTCTTAGCCCAAGAGATCAAATCCGTTCCATAAGGTTAATATCAACCTCTTCCAGGGTAGTGCCCCTGGTGACCAAATCACTTACAGAGTGCTACTCCCTAACAACAATTTCACCATTTAGATTCAAGCTTCTAGCACATGAATCTACAGCACATGGTAGAATAGGTGGCAAACTATACCTAAAATAGAGCCCCCAATTTTAAGTAGCAAAGCTGAGACTTCCCCCTTGATATTTCCTGATTCTGGCTGTATATCTGCAATCTCTATACCCAAAGAAAACTACTTGATTCCTCATGGCAAAAACTCTACGCTTGATTGGTATAGCTCAATTAGAGATTAGTTGTGGCTGAACAGAGTTTCCTCAGAGAAAAGAAGAGAATGTGCAATTAGTAGTGTAATAAGGTAAAGAAAGATCTCACAGAAAACAACTCATGTGTTAGAAAATATGTTAAAAAGACATAGAGAGAGAGAGAGACAGAGAGAGAGAGACAGAGAGAGAGAGACAGAGAGAGAGACAGAGAGAGAGACAGAGAGAGACAGAGAGAGAGAACTTCTATAATGGGAGACTACCAGAGAAAATCCATGCATAAATACAGGCTGAATATATCAGATTCAGTTGGGTATGGCTTGCCATCCAAAAGTTGTGTTATGCTGAAGAGGTTATGGGTCAAAATAACTACCCACTTTTAGCAATCCTGCTTAGTGTTCTGTACTAAGAATACCAAAATCAGCTCCCTCTCTTGTGTGCCATTAGCAACCAACATATAAAAACAAATTCTATGTCAAAAGAAAAATAGCATGTAGAGTCTATGCATTTAACTTCTGATTTAATAAATACAAATTTGGACAAGATATTTAGCAAGATGTAAACACACAAAAAAAGACTTGACAGAAACAAAAAGTCCTCTGACAATGTATCTAAAAGTTAACAATAATTTCCCTTTTGTTGTATAATTCCAAGTGTTTATTTTATTCTCTGTGTCTTTTTAAACTTATATATTAATTACTATTAAGTTACTAATGAGGATATGTGTGTGTGATTGTTCTAAATTAAAATTTTAATGTGTGCTATTTTTAATAAAATTTTTGTGGGTGGACTATAATTAATTCTCTAGAGAGTGATTTCATGTTTAATAAAAATAATGTCATGTAATATTTAAAATTAAAAATTCACATTTAAATTATATTCAAGCTCTTGGGTTTATTAATGGCTTTTCTTTGGAAGAAACAACTTTGAAGTGATTCAAGCTTTGAGGATGGAAAATTTTATAATCCTCTCTTTTGCCTATATGGACATTAGCTGCTGTAACAAAAACCACACCTTCACTCATTTGGAAAAGAGGTAAGGAAATAGTGCTCTAGGTTCTCTGCATTCCAGCAGAAGTGCTAAGGTTACCCTGCAGTTATTCATCATTGGGTACCAACAGCCTTGCGGCATGTGCTCCACACCTGCTCTTCTAAGAGCGTCAAATTTATTCACAAGCTGTCCTCTTGTGCACTAAACAGAAGGAATATTTTAATGAATACCATGGAGCCACAGAGTCAGGCTGTTATGTGCAATCAGAGGGCATCGGTGCATTAAAGAAATGAGGGCTCCTGTGAGCTTCTGGTATGAAAGTTGTCAGCAAGATGGGAAGTGTTTAAACTCTCTTCCATGTTGCAAGATGTCTCTGGAGGGGCATGAGCCAGCAGTGTGTGGAATGCAGGAAGCCCTGGTGTGTGGGATAGCCTACAATTCAGACTTAACACAACCAAATGGCTTTCCATAAAACCACTCCCAAGCAGTCTGAAAACCAGAGGTCTTCTCCCACGATTCTATTTTCTAATGTAAAAGTCAGATACATCATTCTAGATCTTAAAATATATTTGGGGTAGAATGGAGATAATACAGTTTGAGAGTTAAGAGGCCCGGATCATAAACCAGTTATCCCACCTTTTGTGGCTTTGAAGACTGTCACTGGACCTCAGGTGTTTCATTTTTGATTAGTAGTTGAATGAAGTGAATGCTGTTGCTTTTAGCTGACTTACAAGACTGATGAAAAACTAAAATAAATGCAAATAGTCTTGGCATAGTGTAAGAGAACACAGCAACTACAAGACGCAGTTGGGTTTTTTTTGTTTGTTTGTTTGGCTTTAGTATTGTTTTGTTTTTTTTTTTTTTTTTTTTTTGAGCTTCAAACATCACTTCTCTGTATACCATTTTTTCCAGAAGGATTTTTTTTAAAATAGTGACTTTTTAATGCACAGCATGTCTTAAAGAAATGAAAACAACAGAATAACATATTTTAATTGCCAATGGACAGTTATAACTATGTTCTTCAGTGCCAGTGCTGTGACAAATAAGGAGTTTTAATTCTACAGCGACCTTTTGAATAGAAGCTAACCAAATGCTTGCTGCTTTTTTACTACATAAAACCAAGGCAGGTGACTGACTCCCATCTGGGTAGCCGTCCTGTCCTGGGCCCTGAAACAGGCAAAACAGAGTGAGTTCAGTTTGGCTTAGGAGGCTGCTCATTTTTCTTTTAGTTATTTACGTGTGTGTGTGTGTGTGTGTGTGTGTGTGTGTGTGTGTGAGTGAGCTCTCACATGTGTATGTGGGAGCCTGTGAAAACTAGAGGAGTGAGTATATCTGATTCCCTGGAGCTAGAATTGAAAGTAGTGTGACCCACCCTACACACTCTGGCTGCTGAGAACCAAACATCAGTCCTTTATGGAAGTAGCAACTGCTCTTAACAACTGAGCCATTTTCTCCAGCCTCTGAGACTGGGCATCTTCATGCTGAGAATACAGGCAGCATCTTTTTTACATCTGCTATTCCACAAATCAGAGGTTGGTTGGGCACAGGGAAAAGTGTCTTGTTTGATCACTTTGTTTTATAATATAGGACTTTATAGAGACAGAAATGGTAATGTTAATAAATGTACATTTTCTATTTCTATGTCCATAGACTATTGATAACCATCCCTCATTGTGTGAGTATGGGAAGTACTTGACTGTATTATGAGCATTCTAATGATGGCTACAGCCAGCCAAATGATGAAGAATGAAACCTGAAAGAGCAAAGTCAACAAAGGTCACATGCCTAGTAAACAGTGATGCCGTGATTTAAACTTGGTCTCTCTGGTGTCAGATGCTGTGTGCAGCCTGTCAATGTCCCTGCCTCTCTGTGCAAACCGTGAAAGTGAAGAAAGTGTTCTTCCGTGACAATAGTACTAGCACGGCCTTACTGACTGTCAAACATCGTCTAGCATTTTCTATGGAATTCTCTGGCTACTTTACTCCTTATCTCTGTGACCTGACTCAGTTCCAGACTGCTGCTATCTTCTTGTTCCTGGCTCATTTCACACTCATTTCATAATATATTCTTCAACTGTGATCTCTCTCTCTCTCTCTCTCTCTCTCTCTCTCTCTCTCTTTGTGTGTGTGTGTGTGTGTGTGTGTGTGTCTGCCTGTCTCTCTCAGGAGACATAATACCGGTATATGTGCTAGAATATTCTTTCATTCAACTGCAGAATGACTCAGCATCTTCTGCTATTTTATAAAATACTGTTTAATTTTATTCTCTGTGAGACAAGCTCTGTATTTCCAGGAGAACTTGGTAAGGCAGAGACAGAACAAGGGAACGAATCTGATCCTTAGACATGCTGCTTTGATTGTCCAGTCAGATTCAGTTAAGGCTCTTTGCTGTGCACATGTGACTTGCTACCCACAACCTAGTCAATGGCCTTTGCTGTGTGTATGTTTGTCTATGTGTGTGTGTCTGTGTTGAGTATGGCCCATATAGAGAATTAAATCTAGAGCTAAATCAATAAAAGCAAACATACCTCATACATAAATGATCCGTACATAAAACCATACATAGTTTGAGAATTCACAAACCATATGCATTAAAGATTTCATTAAAGACAAGGATTTACTGTGTTGCCCAAATTGGTCTAAAATTCATACAGGCACATCTTTCTCAACTTCCAGAGCACTGAGACTATAGTCATATGGAAGGAAACCTGGAAGAGATTGATTTATGTCCATGTGTTAGTTTATATGTACTACATTTGCGTAGGGGCCTTCAGAGACCAGAAGACAGCCTCAGATGCTATAGAAATGTTGGTCCTCTGCAAAAGCACTAAGTGCTGGTAGCCACTGTGTTATCTCTACAACTTACTTTTAAAAAATCAATGCTATATCTTAGGTCTCTTTCCATTACATGAAATGTCCTGTAAATATAAATTTAGCTAGATATATCTTTATTTTTTGCTTACCATTTCAAAGTTAATTCCAAAACACAATCACACCATCCCCTGGGTCTTGTCCTCCCCTGCTGCTTTGTAGTGTTTCACAGAAGGGAAGGAGATCCATCTGCAGGTGAGTGTCTAGAGTTAACACAGCCAACGAAGATGGGGTCTACGTTCCAACCTACACTCTATGCTGCTCACAGGTCTCCGCCCTTCACTCTAGACTATGTGATTGCCTATCCTACTGCCGCAGAACAGTCAAACACCCGTGTGCAGCTTGCACATTTACAATGAGTAAAGGCATTTTTTTTTCAAATGAGAACTAGGGATGCTTATCCTAGGGAAACTGTCATTTTGATGGTGTGGTTGTGTTTTGGAATCATCCCTGCATTTAAATTTTTAATTTGCAAAATGCAAGAGGGAGCTTGACACATACTCTCTAAGTTCCCAGGGTCTAACCATGAAGTATATTAGCCTTTCTAATGGGCTCAGCAACTTCAGGGGAAAGAAAAATGCATCTATCGATTTGGCTCAGCTGTCTCAATTTGGGAGCTGTCCCAGTAATCTCATTATTGTGGTATGTATGCTTTTACTCCCTCTGCTCCAGAATTGGGTCTATATAGAGATCCAGGAGCTGCCTTCTCAGCAAGACCGCAAGGTATCAAATGCACCCAGGAGCTCTCGCCTAACCATTTTCATTAGAATGAGACACAAATGACAAATCATTTCTTGGCCCTCACATTACTTTAGGTGCAGGGATTTTTTTATCATTCCTTTATCTAAATCTCAGTCTATATTAATGCATGGTTTTTTTGTCATTGCCAAACTTGGGCATTCGACACACTTTGATTTGGAGAGAGATTTGGATATATCCAAGCAGATTCTTGTGTGGCTGGTTTTGTGCAGCCCCTGGAATGCCCTCAAGCACCCCTCTTGAACTAACACAAAGAAAGCTGCAACTGTTGAAAAACATATCGGACATCTTAATATCATTGCTATCACAGAAATTAACTCTAAAATGAGTGCAACCGCCTTTGCTTCTTCATGCTACGCCTTCACACACTTTGCTTCTCTGCAAGGAAAGGAATCTGCTCGTGTGCAGGAAGCGTGGCTCGCTAGGTTCTCCAATGCACCCCCACTTGCCATATGCAGCGCATAAATTTATAATGTGTTAAGCTCCAAGAACAGCTGATGATGAATTTCAGCTTCCCAACCTATGTTTAATTCCACCTAGACTTTCTGTCCCCTCACATCAGCTCTGTGCATTAGGAAAGTACTTTTATGACTAGTCAAATATCTTCTGCTACACGGACTTTCAGGGCTGCTCTTCAGGGGAATAAAAATCTGTACCAGTAAGTGTGCAAGAGATGCGGAGGAAGTGTGCTGTCTCCACCCCCTGTCTTTCTTTCACAGCCTTTGAAGGTCATGGGCTTTTAGAATGGAAGTTTCCCAGATGGCCACAGTCTATGATACTCAAATATAATATTGGGTTATAAAGTAACTCTTTACACAAAAAAAGATTTGTCCTTACACTGTTATCTTTTTCTTTCTAGTTTCCCAAGCAGAAACTCTATTCAATTTCCTTCCATTTGCTTGAAGCAAAATAAGCATATTTAATCCCTTACAATTAAAATTAAGGCAATTTGAAAGGAAGAAGAGATAATCAGATTCAACTACCTCATTTTATAGAAAGAAACAAAAGGATGTCCATGTCATACAACTAGATAATAATATCTGTCCTTTGTTTTCCACAATAACCAAAAAGAACATTCCTATCCACAAATGAAAAAAGATAAAGAGAGAGCCTATTTGCCTTTACAAGTTATCTTCTTGTCTTAAAAGCATCAGACTGAAAAGATTGATGTTACTTATCCAACAAAAGAAGATTTGTTTATTTATTCAAAAATTCATGACTTCCAACCTAATGACATTCTGGAAAAGGTAGAACTCTGGAGATAGTAACATTATAAATTTGTCAAAATCCATAAAACATGCAATACCAGCAGTGAGTCTCCATAGTGTAAACGATGGTCCTTCAGTGGTAAAGGTATAGGAGTGTAAGTCCATCAGTTTCAAGCATGTACCACTCTGTCATGTTGACATGTGTATGTGTGTGTGTGTGTGTGTGTGTGTGTGTGTGTGTGTGTGTAGTGTGTACACGGACAGAGATTATGATATATAATAAATCTTCATCTTATTCTTAATTCTACCGTGAACCTAAAATTGCTCTTTAAAACATCTTTTTGAAAATTTCTCACTTAGCCGGGCAGTGGTGGTGTACGTCTTTAGTCCTATCACTCAGAAGGCAAATTCAGGCAGATCTCTAAGTGCAAAGCCAGCCTGGTCTACAGGGTGACTTCCAGGGCAGCCAAGGTTACACACAGAAACTCTGTCTTGAAAACCCCCAAATAAATAAATAAATAAATAAATAAATAAACAAACAAACAAATAAATTCATGTAGTGAGATGTATAGTAGAACCTTTGTGTCTGCCTTTGAGTGAAATATTTGAGCAAAGCCTTTGCTGTGTTTGGGTTAATCAATCAGTAGAGGCCGAGAAATTGTTTTGAGATTATGACTAGCCAGAATCAAACAAAGATTGAGACTTATGTGAACTGTCTGTTCTTGGGGGCAGGAAAATCAAGATAATTTTGGTATTTGAAACCTTTCCCAGCCCAAGTAACCTTGTATAATATTTGAATAAAGTAACTGGAGTGAGCTAGTCAGGTGTCAGTCTTTCCAAGAAGGATGAACCTTTCTGTTCCTTCAGAGAATAAAGGCTTAGCATCTTAGTAAGCTTCTCTCTCTATTGTGGTACCTACGACCAACATCAATTAATAGTTTCTCACACATACATCAGAGCAGAATAAAGGCCTAAACTGGCCACCTGCCTATCAAAATAAGAAAGGAATCTACGTGATAACTAGCTCCTGGGATGAATTATGGCACAGGAGGAGAAGATTCAAGAGAACACTCAACAGCACACTGTTGAGAACCTGGGATCTTAAAATGAGTGGTAGAACCTAAGAGTTCACTAAGATACCTTAAAGGAGTATTAAAAAGAGATTAGGGGGCTTCCTAAAATAGCATCATCTTGAATAAAAACATTCCAGCTACTTTCATGTCTAAAATATCACCAAATGACCAGAGGGACAAGTAGCAGTGAAGGACACCAGGCACCAGTAGAAGTGTAAACACACTGCTGTTCACACACCGTAAAACAGGAATTCACAGTCTGCTAAATACAGTCCAAGTGTGAGCATGGAGCCCAGACACACCAGGGGCTGACTCTCACCTACTCTCCTTGGGAAAACAAAATAATCTCCAGTGTACTAATGTATGACAAACTAACAGAGCAGTGCTCACGGATCCAAGATTATATAAAATGACAGTTTAAATATTACCATGTGCTCTGAAACAACTCTGAGTGAGCCCTGGGAGATGTTTGCTGCAGGAAATAGAAAATTAAGTCTAAGCCTCAGCTCTCATGTCCTCTCCATTAGACTTTAGACTAAGTATTCCTTATATGCTTTTAATTTCCTTAAGTGTAAAATCATGACAATGATGACCCCTACTCGGTAAGTTTGTGACAAAGAAAGGAAGAGAATATACATAAGACCTAAGTTATGGTTCTAAAGTCACTAGACAACCTTTTGAGGGGCACAGAGTCAGAGTAAGACCCCTGCCTTTCTCTCAGTATCAAAAAACAGAAACACAAAAACAGTATGCCAAGGACCTGCCTCAGCTTGGAGAAGGGTTCTGAGGGAAGAGGTATTTGAAACTGGTGAAACAAATGACTCAAAGTCAAACTGTAGGTCTAAGCTGACAACCTATATTCTGCTCGAGACAGCTTTTCAGATTGATTTCTCTCTGTTTTGCTTTCTCTGGAGATCTCCAGACATCTCTCACTCTATTTTCTGCTTGAGACAGTTCTCCAAGCAATTCTCTCTTGCTATTCTAAAAAATTCTCTGGATATCTCATCTCTTGCAAATCCTAAGCCCAGTCTTTTATTTTACACAGCAGTGCAAGGTTTCTGAATGCACTACAACAAAAACTTGATTCAAACATAAAAAAAACAAAGCATACTCAATTGTACATACAGCTTCACTCTTACCTTGGTCCTGAACAAACATCATGAGCACTTTGTACTGAGTATGCAGCGAGCCCACACAACACAACACTAGCAGGCACTGCCTGAAACCTCTCTGCTGTAGTCAAGGGGACTTCGCTCTCCTGCTCTTAATGGTGCTTCTTTAAATCTGTAAAGGGACCTAGTGGATTTTGTAAGTTTCAGGAGCTTCCAGAGACTTGTAAATTGTGCTTCTTAAACCTTGTAAGTTTCACATACACGAGTCTTACAGAATTTATTTAAGAATATTGTCTGTTATAGGAGCTTTCTTGTAACAGGGTTTCTGCCTTCATATAAGCATAGAGGTTTAATAATAGAAAAGAAAAATACTCTACATTTTCTTCCTGTCATACATTGATATATTAGTATCAAATTAGTGTATATTTAAATTGCATTGGATTAGAATCTCTTAAAAATTGACATTTGAGTTTATTGGCTTGAATTTCATAAGAGTAGTCAGATGAACTTTGACTTGGGAAAATTTCTAATCATCTCTGAAATGGTTCTAGACATGATTACACCATTTCATGTAACATACATATGTGCAGTAGAGTTCCAAGCACTGATGATTATTAAGTAAAATTATTGGTTAACTTGGAAACCTGTCAAATATGTTCTATATCCTATGGTATCTATTGCCCAGCCAATCTTTAATTTTTTAAGTCAAGATAAATAATTGCATCACATTTGTATACAAATTTGATTTTCTCTTTAGTAAATAGTAAAATTATATGTAAGCCAAAGAAGTCTTTAAAAAATAAATTCATTTCCAATTTATTGTGCAGATGTATTTCATTTGCATACTTATTGAATAAATCTGTGTACTTGAGGTCACTTAGAATTAGAGGAAACAGATCAAGAAATTCTAATCTAAACAAATCAAACTCTCTGTTCTCACTGTTCAGACTGAGCATTTTCAGAGAAGTGGCTATGCCATTCACCTCAGTAACTCCAGTCTAAGCCAGGTAAGCAAATGCTTCTGGAATTAGACATTTGAATTCCCATTCTTGCAAGCAAACTATAATGTACACAGCCTTGACAGTTTTCTAGTAATGGGAACAAATAATGCCTTAAAGAAAATATGCTTCCCATTTTAACTTTAAGTTTTATAATTAGCTTTAAATATCCTGCAAAGTTGCAACAATCTCAACAGAAATTATTTATAAAGCTATTTTTTAAACTTTAATGTTTTTACAGAACCTCCTGAATTTTATTATGGAGGGACACTGTCTTTCTAACAGACTCAGTAATATTTAGAGTGCACAATTCACCCTCCACTGAACAGTGTGCAAAGCAAGAGCTCACCTCCAGTGCACAGAGGTTTTTCACTCCACAGGCAACAATATCTGCCTTTTTGCATTATTATTTTTCATCCTTCGTGCAGAATCAGTGTTTGAGATTGAGTTTCAATTTTTTAATTAATTTCTAAATAAATATATGTAAATATTGTCCATATTTCCACTTCAGGAGAAATAAAAACATCTTCATCTACTTCTGGCAAAGGAAACCGAATCAAGAAGCTAAGCTGGAACAAGAACTTAGATGTGACCTACTGGCTACACTTACTTCTTACTGTTATCTGTCCAGATCTCATTACTGTCCATGAAAACTTCAAAATTGCTGTCAGCAGCAGTTTGGATTATTTGTGCAAATGAAAAAAGCTAATAAAATCCAAACAAAATCTAATTCTAACTTGAACTTTAGAAGAATTTGCCACATTCATTACTTGTCCTTGTTTGCTTTTGGTTGTTGTGGTTTACACTGTTTAATATCAGTTTGGGAGTGAAAGGGTTTATTTGGCTTACAAGACACACAGTCTATTATTGAGAGAAACCAGGGCAGGAGCTCAAAGCAGGAAACTGAAGACAGGAACTTAGACAGACACCATGGAGGACTGTGCCTTGCTCATCCTTACTTGCTCAATGCCATTCTTATACCACTCAGGCCCACCTGCTAAGGGATGGCAGAGCCTACAGGGATAGGCCCTCCCATGTTGTAATAATTATTTTAAAAATGTGGTCGCCAGTTAATCTGATTGTCTAGGCTGCAGCTAGAAACGGCCCACCAGAAACACCAGCCCTGCCACCCATGAGACACCAGTGTGGGAGATAGCTCTGCCAATCTTCCACGTCTCTGCAAGGCTGGGCATTGCCCAGACCATCCCACCATCCACGCAGGCCCAATAGAAAAATGAGACTCTAATGCTTAAAGATTAATCAAAGGCTTATATATTTGGTAATGATCAATAACAAGATGCCCTTACAATCAGAGGTGTAACCCAATACCCAACCTAGATATACCAACTACCTTTGACTGGCGGAGGCTCGTGAACATCTGCCTCCACGTTTGCCTTCCTCTCTCCGGTCTCCCCTAGCTCCTCCTCTTCTTCTCCTCTTCCTCCCTTACTCCTCCTCTTCCTCTCTTTACTCCTCCCACCTTAGCTCCTCCTACACTCCTACATCAAATAGCAACCTAGACATGACCTCACAGACAGGGCCACAGAACAATCTGATCTAGGCAATTTCTCAACTGAGGTTGCCTTCCTCCCGAGAGAGACTCAGGGTTGTGTCAAGTTGATAACTTAAGCTATGTCATTATCTTTTCACAGGACTCTGTCTAAATTATTGATGGGGAGAGAAATCTTTCTCTCTTGTGAAACAAGTAGCTTTGTAATGGTGTATCTAGGTAAATAATAACTAGCTGTATGTTCCTAAGTATGTGTCTGTACTATTCTGGTGAGTTTAACTGGAGCTCACTGTTCTCTAATGAAGACATTTAGGGTGTGAAATTTGCAGGACAACAGATGAGAAATGTACTTGAAGATCAGAAGTCTGCCATGTTCTTCTGCCCCATTCTTTCCCACCTGCATAGTGATCAGCATAAATGTCTTTTATCAGGCAACTCACAAAGATGTAAGGGCAGAGCAAGCAACTCTACATTGTTGCTCATTGCAGGGAGTTCTCCTCTCCAGATCAGTGAAACAATGTTCTCACAGGCAATTCTAAATATGCAAAGTGTCCACTTTGCCAGCAAAGACTCCTTGAGATGATAGTTGTTGGGAGCCAACATTTAACAGAAAGCAGCTAGAAAGCAACTATCCATGCCTGTAAGGCGCATGTGGTATCCACACCTGCAAGGCTTATGTCATATCCACGCCCCTACAAGGGGCGTGGCAAAAGTGTATAAATACCCTAGATTTCCCTTCAATAAAAGAGACTGGATCAGAACCTCTGTCTTGCCTCCATTCCTAGTGTCTCTTCCCCTTATCCCCACTCTCTCTCCCTCTAGACCCTGACCGAAAACCGGAATGGCAGTTTGGGCCGGGCAGTGGTGGTGTATGCGTTTAATCCCAGCCCTTGAGAGGCCAAGCCAGGCAGAGCGGAGCAAGCCGCAACATTTTTTGTTATAGTAACTATTAAGCCTTTTGTCTCAAGCCAGGTAGAGTGGAGCTGGTCATCGCAACAGATAGTAATTGAGATTTAATTTTTAGCTACTAATTCTGAAATAACATTGATTAGAATATTGACTGCAGATGCTGTCCTAAGTCCCCTGGACTGCAAAGCTTTTTAAAAGTTATGCAGTTTTTTAAATTACACCCTGCACTTACGAAATGCTTCCTGGATATGAACATTAAATTTTAGAGCACCCATTAGAATACATAAAACTCAAACAAATAAATCAAGACAGTGCATAAGAATTGCAAATGGCACTATGATTTAAAAAGATACAGCACTTTCCTCTCCTGAATGTCAACGGAGTAGAAACTGCATCAAAAATTCTCCATCTACAATTCTAAAACCAAAGACCTGGAGACATACTGATAAAGTCCATCTTTGTGATGATATCTTAATGGACTTTATCCTTATTTGGATGGAGTAGATCAACCGGAAAATTAACTCTCATATTTCCTCATCAAATTAATTGTCCTTCTTTACCTTACTCACTGTGTAACAACCATCTATCTTTACAACTCTCTTAAACAAGATTTGCTTTTATGGAATATGGGAGGCTGAAAGCAGGATCACTGTGTAGGAAATATTAATAGAAGGTTCAGTAGTCTTTCAACCGCTGATTAGTGATGAGACTATTTGAAAGTCAAAGGCATTTATTTTATGACAATAATAGGAAAGAATAATATAACTTTATGTAAGTATTCTAAAACTTGAAGTTTTCCTTTGATAAAAGGCCTAACCAGAGAAGATGCTATTCTAGGAAACACTGGTATTTGGAAGTCTAAAGATCATGTTTCTTTTCCATGTTTGAGACCATGTGATATAAAGGGGAAAACAAGAATTGAAATCTAGGCATGAAAGTCAGTGTCCCAGGGCAGACTGAGTTGTGCACATGTGACTCATAGTAACACAAACACAGTGATCGTTTTGCCTTGCCAATCTAATAATGGTACAGTAAAACCGCTGCATAAATGCTGCATAGATGGCTGCCAGACAGACTGATGGTAAATAGAAACTGATAGATAAATCAATTAAAAATAACACTCATGAAACATGTGTCACATGTTTTGGTATTTTCATCTTAGGTCAGAGACTGCAGGTGACTCACAGTGAACAAAAAATTTCATTCTCTCATGGAGTGGATTTTTGTCATTATTATAGCTATTGCTTGTGGTATGGCTGCCCATTCGTCTTGCTAGTCCAAAGATGAACAGCAAACATGGGTTTTATTTCTCTTGTCACTACCTGACATTTGCTAGCCAACATAACCACCTGGTAGACGTCACCGAGTGCATGGGTCCATTTAGTCCTCACGAGATCATCATCTTCTCTGTCTACCTTATGAATGAGTGAATATGTCACATGTGACAAGTACCTCATGCTAAGAAAGTGCTGGTGTTTACTTTGAGCTAATACATAACTCCTAAGCCATATGCTTATTTTGAGCAGTATGAATTGAACATCTTTTATTTATTTAATTGGCACTTACCAAATTAAGTGCTGAGAAGAAAGGGGTAGACTTTAATGAAGTCAGTCTAAGCTGAAATCTTAGTTTTGCCACTTAGGTATATGTTTAGCTTCAGGAAAGTTACAGGTTCTCTTTAAACATTAGCTTCTGGGGCTGGAGAGATGGCTCAGAGGTTAGGAGCACCAACTGCTCTTCCAGAGGTCCTGGGTTCAGTTCCCAGCAACCACATGGTGGCTCATGGCCATCTGTAATGGAATCTGATGTCCTCTTCTGGTGTGTCCAGAGAGCAATGGTGTACTCATATACATAAAATAAATAAATATATCTTTAAACATTAACTTCCTCATTTATGGAATGATTTAAAATAGTGTCTACCTTGAAGGTTTTTGTAATCACAGAAGAGTTGCTTATATAAAATAGTTAGTTTGATGCCCAGATCATGCCTAACAAACACTATATAGTAGCTTCTCTAATTGTGATAAAGTACGCCATGGCTTCTACCCACAACACCACTGATTTCGGGACATATGACCACATAGGTACAAAGCAATTGTTAGAAATAAGTAAAAATGACTTTGGGAACCTTGAATAAAAGAGTGATAAAGTTGGGTTAGTAAGAACATAGACATTCCTGTGCAGTAGGACACATTGCTTTAGGGCCTTGAGAAATAGAATTGTAGAGAGAAAAAGGAAGGCTTCCCAAGGAGAGATGTGAGCAAAGCTGGAAACAGAAAATGCAACACACTACCACTGGTTAACAAAGAGTTAAAGATGCTCACTATAGAAACATGGTAGGTAACCAACCAGAGCTCCCAGGTTCTAAACCACCAGCCTGGGAGCACATAGGGAGGGACCCATGGCTCCAGCTGTATATGTTGGGGAGGATGGCCTAATCGGGCATAGGTGGGAGAGGAGATCCTTGGTCCCATGAAGGCTGGACGCAGAGTGTGGGGGAATTCGAGGGTGGGGAGGTGGGAGTGGGGGGTGTAGATGGGGGCACATCCTCATAGAAGCAGGAGGAGGGGGGATGGGAGAAGGGGTTCCTGGGTGGGGAGGGGGGAGAAGTGGGGTAAGGGGATAACATCTGAAATGTAGATAAAATATCTAATAAAAAACACAGTAGGAGACAGAGCTAGGGAAACACATTAGAGAGGATGATACACAGATAAGGATCTTTATTTAAATGATAACAGAGAAACTCTGAACATTTTCAAAAGAGAAGGCAGGGGAATGTACTTGGACTCTTTTGTTTGCCTCCCTGTTTTGTATTAATGAATTTATTCACTTTACATCCTGATTGGAGCTTCTGCTCCCTCCTCTCCTCCCAGTCCCACCTTCCTTCCCCTCTCCCATTCTACTGCCTCCCTTTCTCCTCAGAGAAGTGGAGACCTCCTATGGATACCAACCTACCTTGGCATATCAAGCTGTAGTAGGAAGGCTCCACTTCTCCTATTGAGGCTAGACAAAGCCATACAGTCAGGGGAAAGGGATCCACAGGCACGCAACAGAGTCAGAGACAGCCCCTTCTCCTTCTATCAGAGGTCTCATGTGAGGACCAAGCTGTTCATCTGTCATGCATGCTCTCTGATGAGTGGATCAGCCTTTGTATACCCCTATGAGCCCAGGTTAGCTGCTTGAACTCCAAGACAGGTGTGTATGTTACAGAAGTGACAGAAAAATGAAAATAAAGTAATTAGGTAGAACAACTGAGAAGAAATGCGGTAGTTAAATGAATGAGGTAGTGTGGTAAGAAAGTGATACAGAAAATGGATCTGTCTCTGGGGTGACTGCCACATAGATGAACACGACTTGGAACACTGAGCATAAAGAGTAAAGGAGAGATAAAAATAAAAGCACTGAAATTTCAAGTTGATTTGAAACAACAATAAGGACAAAGCACTAAGCAAGGAGAGAGAGAGGAGGGGGAAAGAGGAAGAGAGAGGGAGAAAGATAAAGAGATGAAAGAGGAGAGAAAGAGATGGGAGAGGAAGAGAGAAGGAGAGAGAGAAACAGAGAGGGAGAGAGAGAGAGAGAGAGAGAGAGAGAGAGAGAGAGAATATCAGTTTGGCAAAACTGTTAGTGAACCCTCTTGTGAGCAGCCTTCCTTTGAAACAAGATGCTGAGCTGGCAGTGGTGGCACACACCTTTAATCCTAGCACTTGGGAGGCAGAGGCAGGTAGATTTCTGAGTTCGAGGCCAGCCTGGTCTACAGAGTGAGTTTCGGGACAGCCAAGGATACACAGAGAAACCTTGTCTTGAAAAAAAAACAAAAACAAAAACAAAAACAAAACAAAACTAAGAAAAGAAAAAAAAGAAAAGAAAAGAAACAAGTTGCTGAGAAGCTGGAACAGAACTCAGAAAATCACAGTGGAGCTCTATTGGAGAGAAATACCCACAAACCTAGGAAGTGGAATACCATTTAGTAAATGCTAAGGTAGAGAGAAAAGACCAGAAGCCAGCAAAAAAATATATGCAAGAGGAAAGCGTAGAGGAAAAGACAATGTGCAGGTGCGGGGTGACCAAATACTTACCAGGGCAACAAAACGAAGGTGAGGACTTTAAGCAAAACAGATAATCGTCAGTCTAAGCTGGTACGGAGAAGTCAGGGATAAAGCCTGAGACATGAGCAATGATCATTGTAGAAAACGAAAAGTCACTCACTGGCAACTATTTGGAAAATACTTTAGATAGTATCTCATAATGTTAAACATGCAGAGATCAATGAGCCAGTAACCTGTCCAAGGGATCTACACAGAGAAAAATGAAAATAAATTAATAAACGCTTGTATATTTATGTTCATTATTCACCACAGCTCAAAAGCACAGGCAGCTCAAAAGTCTCCTGATGGATGGATATATAAATGAAATCTGTGTTTCTTTGTAATAAACTCTTAAATGGTGATTAATGAGGTCAACCACTGACGTACACCACAGCACGGGTAAATCTTAGAGACGCTGACCTTAGAAACACTGTTACATGGCACTAATATAACTTTCATTGCAAGAATGTAGTTACAAAAATAACTACAGATTACATGCTCCCGTTTATAAAGCATAATTTGCTGATAAAGGCGAGTCCTTAGGTGGGCTCATCATACGGTGAGCGTGTGCACACCTAGATGGTATAGATTTGTGGGATAGTCTATTGTGCACAGGCTACAAAGCTGTGTAGAATGGCGTTGTATTGAACTCTGTAGACAATTGTAATCCAATGGAAAATAAACTCATCTACAAATAAAAACATTCAGTAAGAATATTAAGGAAGAGGATCTATTTGGTTCACTTACAATCAGCTAAGTATTATTATATATAAATAAACATGGTGATGTGTTTTTATTAAATTCTGTGAACTCATATTACTTTTGTTAAGTTTTCCCTTTTTCTTCTTCTTTCCCCTTCTTTCCTTTCCTTTCATTCTCTTTTCTTTCATTCTGTGTTTGTGTGCATGCATACGTGCATGAATGTCTGTGTGCATGTGCCTATACACATGAACATGTGTGCACATGCATGTAGAAGCTAGAGGACATCTTGGTGTTGTTCTTCAGATGTCAGCCATTTTAATAAAAAAACAAAACAAAAGAAAAAAACCAGAGTCTCACCCTGGCCTGGGTTGCCAAGTAGTCTAGACTAGATATCTACCAAGTCCCAAAAGTACTGAGATTACAAGCAACACAACACCAATTTAAAAAAAAAATTGACAGTGATTCTGAGAAGCAAATTCACATACTTGTAACTTACAAGGCAAGAACATTACTGACTGAGCCATCTTCCTAGCCCTTGATTTGAATATCTATTAAAAGTGGTTTAAGTAATTATTTTTTCAAAACTCAGTAGAGACATAAAATAATTGGTGGAAACCGCACAATCAGAAGGGAATTATTGTGCCCAAAAGTATCTAAACACACACATGCACACACTGTACACACTTCACACACTCAGACACACACAACACACACACACATACACACACACACCTCAAGCCATACACATTCACATACACACACACCTTACACCATATACATTCAGATACACACACACACACACACACACACATATGCATGTACACACCACACACCTCGGAATCTCAGAAAATCCCAATACCCTCTCCACCTTATTAGACCAGCATCTTGTTAGCATTTAGAGACAACCAGACTTGCACTGGGTAGTGAATAGTTAAATACTATCCATATTCTGTTTTCTGAGCTACCACATCAAGAGAACAGAATTGAAACACCACCGCTTCAGGGCTTACATTATCTAATATTCAAAGATTAATGTGCCACACTAAGTCCTACAGAACAAGAGTCAGGACATACTGCAATTTACCAGTTCAGTGGACGGGCATCTCATTCATTACCAACTCTTCGCTGAATTTTGGGCACAGGGTTCACTGTTTTAAGGATTTGTTCTAAACAAACCATCGACATCAAGAAGGGCTTACTATAGTATAGTGGAATGTTAGATTAAAGATGTTTAAAAAATTACATTAAATATACCGAAAGAGCCCTAAAACGGTGATATAAAATTTAAAATAAGTACCTTGTTTGCAAGAAAAGCAAACTTTGAAATTAGGAGTGTCTATGGTACAGAATAACAAAATAATATCAATTTAAATATTTACATGACAAAGGTATGCCTCTATTATGAACATAAAAACAAGCTATTATAAAATTATGAATATTTTAAAATTTTTAACACAAGCAAAAACAAAGTCTCACGAGACTAGTAAACTTCTTGAGTTTGTGACAACCAATAGATAAACAGATCTCAAGGTTCATCTGGAATCTAATGTCAAAGGTTTAGCCAGAACATGATAATGACTTTAAAGGCACAAAAAGTTTGAAAAAACAGAAATTGTACCAAATTTCCTCAAATCATATACTTTTAAGGTATAAGGAAATATAAATACAAATCTTGATAGATTGTCAATTGTCCAGTTGCAAAAATAAAATAAAATTCAATGTAGTGGGAAGATGAGACTCTGAGTGAATATTTGTATGTGTCCTCAATTTTCACATTGAATGCTCAGCCTTAATGTAATGTTATATAGAGGTGAGACCTTGTGGGTAATTAGGTCATGGGGGTTAAATTCTCTTGGCAGGATAGGTATCTTATAAAAACAAGGGCAGACAGTTGGTGCTGGAACCTGAGCAAACATAAGAGATGCCAGAGATGACACTGCAAAGGGGAGGCAAGAATTTCGGAAAGTCACAGTCATAATAGAAAACGTATTCAGTACAAACGTAGAACAAAAGTCCTTGACTTCTGATCTCTTCAACTATCTCTTAGTCAGTGTCCCTTGTTTTGGCTGATGCCACAAGGAGGCTGGCCTAAGAGCATAAAGAATGTATGCTGAAGAGGCCAGTACCCAAAATGTGGAGCAGACCAGCTAAGAGCATTAGGCTCAGGTAGGCATACAGTGTGAGAACTCAGGATCCACTAAGAACCACTGGCTTGCTGTAGAAATATAGTGTGAGAATCCAGAATATATAAAGCTGAGCACACAAGATTTTCTTCCCACATCCTGAGACACTGAAGCTTCCTCTAGATCAAGGGCATCCAACATTTTGAGAACAAGATAAGATACTGTCATCTGCCAATTTATTGGGCTATATTTATAGCCATCCTTGGACACATGCAGCCCATACGTAGATTGGGCCTACCTGATCTAGATGAATGAGTCTCATCAGGAAGTAAAGGAAAAGCCTTCAGTCCAAGAAGAACCATGTTTCAAACAAGTTCATAACTGTATGCAGTCTCTCTGAGCTCTATTTAGATACTTTGAGTCTAATAAGCCTGAAATACAATTATAGATAGGACCTAATTACTAGAGATGAGAAACCCTATCTTCTGTGGGGAAACTGTCCTGTTAATTGGTTTGGAATCTAATGTCAAGTCAGGAGTCTTAGGGTCAGGACAAGGAAGGGAAGAAAATCTCATAAGGGAATTTAAAGCTTCAATTACAACATCAGTTTTAACGGAAAAGGCTACTGAAAGCTATATAGGCTCAGCTAGGTAATTGCTAACTCATAATAAATGACCACTGTGGCTCCCATTTAGGTTTTTACATTGTATGCAGGGATATTTTAACATATAGATGAAAACCCATACAGAAGAGAAGTGGGAACTGAGATATGTAATCTGCTACCTTAGTTTCCCCAAGAAGTTAATTTTGAGTTTGTTTGATATGTTTCTAGATAAATGTGCATTATATGGTTAAATGACTTTTTTAGAAAATTGAATGAAATATTTGGGTATGATATGGAGGCTTGGAAACCATCAGGCAGTAATTTAAACCATAGGGTTGGGGATCGGGTGACTTTTCCTGAAGGACTGAAGACAGAGAGGCATGAAAAAACCTTCCCAGAGAGGTCTTCTGTCATGGCTCCTAACACAGTCTACAGCATGGTCCTCAGTTCCCTGCAACTATGGAATCCCTTCTTGCTTTAGACCTGAGCCAAAGCTTCATCTTAAAACATTAACTCAACCTTTCCTGCAATACTTATTCTGTCAGCTATTGGAGTGGCTTAGTCAAACATGACATTGCAAATCTTTCAAGGCTACATAACTTCTTTTTTTAAGCTCAGCAATTCCACCTGGATTTTCCCAACTTAGATGAAGGAGAAAGGTGTTATTATCTCACTGGGCTCACACCATCTGCAAATATAACTCAATCCTCAAAGGTTATGCTTTGTATTGCTATTGCTGGCACATCTTTATCCTGTGAATCCTCGCTCAAACAAAACCATAGTGATGTGTTCTTATTTTAGCTCTTTTCTTAAGTGACCTCGAAAGGCTAAAGAAGATCTCACCAAAAATCTTTCATTTCTTGGGGTCCTGGTAGAAAAGAGGGAACAGGCAGGGGGAAAAGTGCTGGCGTGTCAACTGCAGAGTGTAAGATGGTTGCAAATGAATGCAGTTTTTCTCTAAGGACAAGGTTGTATCTAGGCAGATACTGGCAATGCTGCAGTGGTGCACGGAAGCGATGCACTGCAGATAAATGCAAATCAACCTGTATTCCAGGCAGCCAGCCCATTCAGGGAGGAAACCGTGCCTTTTACTGGAAGCTCACTATCCATTCTCTGTCTACGTTCCCCATCTCCAGTCATTTCTCTAATAAAAGATCAGATAGGGACAAGTCTCCATGATGGGACATCATCCTCCTGGAGCTTCATGACTTTCCAAAGCAGTGATCTAATCCCAGTTGGCAAAGGTGCAGTCAGCATTACAGATGTAGATGAACTAGAAGGCCCTCCTCTGACTGATATTCTTCAAACCATGTTTATGAAAATTTAACTCAGAGCATCTGTGACTATCTTTCACCTTGTGGAATTAGACTGTAGCTTTGAAATCTACAATTCCATGCTAGTTATGATCTTGAAGATGAAAGAAATTAAGAACTATCTATTCTAATGGCATGTGATATGTCTGCAGTAAGAAGTTCGCTTTAGAGAATTTCTGCAAACTTTAGTGTTTGCCTGTCTGGAGACAAGAAGCCTACTTACGATCGTCACTATTGATGTGGCTCATCATTTGACAGCTCTAGTTACCAGAAATCCCTCCCAATAGGAAGCTAAAATATGTATCATCTACCTCTCCTCCCCGACACCACTTTCTAGCACCACCCCATCCACTCCATCCCACTGCTCTTCTACATGAAAGAGTTTAATGTGTTCTGATTTCACAGACTCATGGCATGCAGGGAGAGGGGGAGAGGGAGAGGGGTGGGGAGAGGGAGAGGAAGGGAGAGAGGGAGATACAGAAACAAAGATATAAAAGAGAGAGGAAAAGACAGAAGGAGAGGAAGACAGAAATAGAGAGACAGAGAGAGCCTGGTGTGGGCTTTTTCAACATCGAAGCCCATCACCAGGGACATACCTCCTCCAACCCACACTTATTCCAAGAGAACCTTGCCTCCTAATCCTTCATAAACAGTTTTCCTGACTGGGGAACAAAGCTTCAAATGTATGAGTCTACAGGTGCCATTCTCATTTAAACCATGGTAATTTTAAAGTTTCCAAAAAGAACACTGGTTTCACATAAAGGATCAACATTCAAATGTTGGCAGATGACCCAAGATATTTACAAAAAAAATAGAGGACCAGAAGGCAGTGTTCTCAGGAAAAAATTATTTCCTATATAGTGGGTTTTTGTTGTTGTTGTTGTTCAGCCAAATGTTTGATCAGCAATGAAGAGAGAATAAGAGAAAAAATAAACATTCTCAATAAAATGTCACAAAGCCCAGAAAATGGGGTATGCAACCCCTTAGAGAAGTCAAGATCTCTAGAACTGGGTTGAAAATACCAACATGGAGAGTATGAGGGGTGGCCAGAGGAAGTCAAAAACACTGTAGAATTTGTAGTTGTTCAGCAAAAGGTGACATCGAAAATATGCAATGAGTTGGACATATTCAAAGAAGATTTATATCATTAGGAGACTACAATTTATAAATCAATAGCAGGACCATAGAAATATGAGAACTAATCAAAAAAGATAGCTGTTTATTATTGGGATGCTTACATTCGCAAGCATGGTACCATGACTTTACTTACTGAATACACTGAAGTAAGACAGATTGATATATGATACGTGATACGATATGTGATTGATATGTGATATATGATATATGACTGGTGTTTGATATATAATTTGCAATTATATGTGATATCTGATGTGTGATATGTGATAGCTATATGCAATGAGCAATTGTGATATATGACATACAATATATGATATATGTGATTATAATATATGCAATGTGATATATATTATATTATTTATGATAAGATAGGATATATTAGATGAAATACATATAGACATAGACACACAGATATAGATAAGTATATCAGTTGATAGATGAAGTAAACATAGAAACATGATATGAATGAATGAATGAATGAAGAATGATAGATACATATGATCAATCAATAGAATCTAGATTACATAGATATAGATAGATAATTGATATGATAATCAATCCACTGTTAGAAGATACACAGCATTTGTCACTATCTACTCCAAACTTGGGTATCTTGGCATATAAAGCTCTGACCTCTCACGGCTGCTGGACCTGCTGCCCCTGAGCCCTGCTAGGCTCTTCAATGGTAGTGGCTTGTTTTGCAGCTCCTTAGGTTTGTGCGATGTCTACATATACCTGAGAACTGATTCATAATGCTTGGTGTGAAGAGCTTGATCGACTTAAACCAACAACTCGATCTGCAATTCACATACGGTCTTTAACAAACCGAAAAACACATCTTTTCTTAAAAGGAAGAAAGGGAGTGAGGAAGGAAGAAAAAATCAGGGCAATTCATAAAATAAGTAAGAAAACAAAAACCCTAAGTTTTTAGTTTCATTTTCCTGAAGATTCAGTTGAAAATTTCTACTGGAAATGTGAACACAGTGCCCTCCCTGACTCAATTTACCCCTGGGGCCCCTCTTACTCCCTGTTTTATTCAGTAGACAGTCCTGTCTCTAAATAATGCACTGTGTCTGGGATTCAGCCCTCAAATTGATCGACCCAAGACGTGGAAGATGCTGTGTAGATTCTCAATCAGGAAGCATCTCTGGAAAGCATGCACACCCCATCCTCCTTCTGAACCTCAACACAAATGTCACATTTTCCCTGCACCAGCATGGCATCACCCTGGCTTCTCAGATGCCCACATGTATGGTGAGTACCGCATCCTGACTAGTCTCATGAGTCTCTGCCCACGTCACTGCCTTTTAGCTTCTGCAGGCTAGTCTCCATTTTGAATGTGAGTTCTTCAGTGTCAAGACAACTTACTCTGGCCTCCCGTCCACCCTGAAGCCCCAGTGCTCAGAACTGGGGATAGACACTCTTGGTGTCACAGGTAAGCAGGTCCCAAAGACAGCTGAGCTAATGTGTATATCCTGGTTTAAAAAAGGACGGCTTTGTGTCTCTAGCTGGCTGAAAATAAAGATGGCTTTCTTATTTGGTTATCACTTGGTTATCTCCATGAATGTGAGGAGGAAATTGCAGGGTCCTGAGAGACAAACAAGCTAAAATGTTTCACTCTCCTTTAATCTCTTCTTAATGTAACGTCAAACATTATTACCATCATATCCAGCTCTCCTCCCACCTTTGGCAGGGGGAATGGATCTAGGTATTTCCCTAGAGGTATGGGCCATACAACTTGTCTGGCTTTCTTTCCTATCATGCAGAAAGCAGAGAGGCCACTGCTGCTTCACAGCTGTGCCTGACTTCCATCCAGGCTAGAAAGGAGAAAGGCAGAGACTAAGGTTTCCACCCTGCTCCCAGCTACCACTCCACTGCAGAATCTGTCTCAGTAGAAGAGTTTCCTATTCTTTCATTAAGCCTTTTTTTGCCTAGTAAAACATAACATGTGATATGCATATAGGAAAGTGCATAAAATATAAATTCACAGTTTAATAAATTATCATAGAGCAAACATCCTCCAAGTGCCTTCCAAGGGCAAAATGAGAACACTGCTTACAGCCCGAAGGCACTTGGCACTCCGTTCTCGATCAGAATTCTTGCCTATATCCTTGGATTACCCTGATCTGACTTGGACGGTAATCATCTGCCTGCATTTCATGAGTTTTGATACCTATGTATGAATCTCAAAATAACATTGTTAGCATTGCTTATTTTTTGACCTTTACCCAAATGAAATTATATGTTGTGTATTTTTGGTCTGGCTTCCTTCTCTTATAATTATATTTTTAAAGTTTTTTATTGTATTATACTGGGTAACATAAGGCCATTTTCATGCAAGCACATAATGTATTTGGAACCTGAGCATGTCTCCACCAATTCCTCACTGCCCTCCCCTTTCTCCTCTCCACTCCTGCTAGTTTCTTTAGTTGTCCTTGACAGTTTTTGTTTCTACTTACCTGACATCTGTATCTACATAGTTTTCTGGATCTGAATAAAATCTGGAAATCAGTGTGAATGAAACATACCTACCGTTTGACCTGGCTATGCCACTCCTCAGCATTTACCTGAAGGGCTCTGAGATAGCCTGCCACAGAAGTGTGCTGTGCATCAGTATTTCACAGAGTGTTTGAAGCCTTATTCACGATAGCTAACATATAGAACCAACCAACCTAAATTCCAGCAACAGAGGAATGGCTAAAGAAACTATGCATGGATACACAGTGGTATTCATTTGCAGCATAAGTAAGAAGGAAATTATATCATTTGCAGTAAAATGGAAGCAACTAGATTGTCTTTGTTACTAAATTTTTGCTATTCCTCTGAGATCTCACATAATGCAGAGTTAACAGGTGGCCACTCTTTCTCATCACATCATCCCATTTCCTTAGACAAAATGTCTCTGTAATAACCCTGTTGATGAGGCCACGAGGTTGCCTTTCGTATTTGGGTTGTTATAAACAGTGTTTTTGAAAGGGCATTTGCACAGTTCACCTTAAAAGTCTTTAATGGTTGCATGTGTGTGGTCTTACACACACACACACACACACACACACACACACACACACACACACGCCTGGCTCAAAGCTGAAAGAAACTTTTTGTTTGTTAGCTTGTTTCTGTTTCAAGCATGTAGGATATTTAATGCCTAATCCAAACTGAGTTCAAACTCCATCTTGTCCTTTAATTAAAACACAGTGGAAAACTGAAGTATAGATTTTTAAAAGCAATTTATCTTTAAATATGTCCCATATCCCTGGGAAGCAGGGCCTAGAGCTGAATGCTACACTGATTTATAATTAGATTATTATTTTTCTAAGGAGGAAGGATTCAGGGGATTTTATGGCCTTATATAAGATGTATATTTTCTCTGCATTGCAGGTTTGTTCTTTGGTACGCTGTTTTACTTTGACAGAAAGGTGAGGCATGTTCCGAATCCTGTTCTACTGGGTTTGTCTTGACAGCGTGTCTCACCACAGCGTTAAGAGGGAGGTGCTTGGTCACATCGATTGCACCACTTAGAAGAGGACTTTGCTCTCAGAAGAGGCAGGTGCATGTGGCTCAGAAGTAATTACAGAAACGCTTTTGTCCCTCCACCTCAGCCTGCGTTTTCCAGCTGCTCCCCCAGATAATGCATGTCCCTAACAAGATGAGGGCTCAGGGGGACTCATGGCTGCTAACTTACAGTCAGAAGGAAAGAAATGGGGGAAGGTCACAGTTCAGGGAAAACATTGCTGGAGTACAGACTGCGTGTCATACCTCTCATAAAGAGAGAAGCTTAGCTGGCACATGGCAAGTGCCAGACCATGGAGAGTTTCACTCCACTCAACTGACAAAGCGTTATTATCAATTTTCAAAGACTAAGAATATCCATCCTCTGACCACTCTGTTTCCTCTGGCACTGCAGTTTCTAAAATCGGGTTTGCTTTACAATTTTTCTCTTTCTCCTTTTTCTTTGGTGCAAATGTAGTACCTTGAAGCCAGTCCCTTGGGCAGTTATGTCAGAATCTTTAGCTCATCTCTAAAAGGCTGGCTCCCGAGTATTCTTTAATAACACAGGATAAGTATGGGGAGTGTGCAGTACAGACAGGATGGGGGAATGTATAAAAGGAGCCTGGTGGTTCAGAAGTGGAGAAAAAAAGACCGTGTCAGCGGAATCAAACGTTAAGTTGTAACCATTTTTACTTGGCCATATGCCAAGCTAGTCTGTAATCACGATTTCACTTTCATTTCCCAAGCTCTAATGAGATGCAATGCAATATGATGTAATCCCAGGCAGACGGGCTGTCTTTGGTTGCAGTGGCTATAATGTAACAGGTCTGAGCTTGAGCTGACAGTGTTGCTTGCGCAGTCTGTTATATTTCCCCTCTGGCTGTGCTGTGATTAAGTCAAGTCATCCACAGTTTATTCCAAGGTTGCTTGAAGAGTGCTAGTGGTCTTCAGTGTGTTGCTGGGAAAAGGTTATGAAGACAGGAGTTTGAAGAAGTGGGTAGCTGTGATGAGAACAAGATTGATTTTCCAAACTACAACTTTAAAATAGTGTTCATGCTAACAAGGTGCTTCCTTTTAGCAGTATCTACTTTAAAATTCTCTACGGATTCAAAAGCCAGTGACTCCGATGGGAAAAAAACAATACATGAGATGGCATAACCACTGAAAGCTAGATGGACAGTATACAGGAAACCAAGAATTCTACATTAGCAAACCCCCAGCAGCTTCAGTACTGTAGCTATGAGTGCACGGGTCATAAGATACCAGTGTCTTCTAAGAAAGGGCATCTTCATGTATTATAACATATTAGATGGTAAAAAAAAATTATTCTTAGCATGTTTACTTCCTGAATAATGTGCCAAGAGACTCAAATGCCTACCAACCAAGCCTGCTCACAAGTTTGAAGATTAAGTACTGTTATGTTCATTTTCAAGGGAGCAGTGTAAGTTCAAAGATGCGCAGCTCCATACGTGAGTAACAAGGGGCAAGATGCTATTGAAATTGAGTCTTGCATAACTCTCTCTTCCTCTCTCTCTCTCTCTCTCTCTCTCTCTCTCTCTCTCTCTCGCTGTGTGTGTGTGTGTGTGTGTGTGTGTGTGTGTGTGTGTGTGTGTGTGTGTGTTCATTTGGCTATCCCCATCTCTCCTTCTCTGGAGAGGAATTAATATACCCATTCTTCCCTGAGATATTACTCAGTCCCTAACATGACTCAGATACTCTCTTCTTGATGCTAAAGCAGTGAGTAAAAATAAATATTCTAGCCATAGGAATCTCATTCCAGCAACGGACAATATAAAGATCTAAAGAAGGACAGGGAGAGAGGTAGAGAGATGACTGGATATCCGCTTTAAGTAAGTATGGTGGCCAGGAAAGCTCTGACAGAACATGGTGTTGTACTGGATACCAGATAAGATACCTGGGGAAGGAGTTTTCCTGACAGAGGAGAAATGCAATCCAAATAACTGGGACAGATATGTAGATACAGATTATATAGATACAGATACAAACACTGATACAGATAGATAGAGACAATATTATAGATGGAGATAGAAATAGAGAGACATAGAGACATGTCCTTTAAAAAAACAACGGAGTCTGGAACTTCCAGAGCCAAGTGAGCAGGGAGAACATAGGAGGAGATGACAGGGGGTCACCTTGCAGGTTCTTGTTGGCCATCAAAGCAACTATAAGTTTTAAGTCTGACAGGAAGTCCCTGGAAGGGTGAAAGCACACAGTGGCATAATCTGGTGTGCATCTAAGAAGGATTGCTTTAGTTGCTACAATGAAGGGAGCTGTAGGGTTATAGACAAAGCGATGAAGTGGAGCAGCCACTCAGAAACCCTATCTAGATGTGATGCTTGAACCTTAGACAGTAAGTGTAAGAGAAATGGAAAGAAATCCTCCCAGGGTTTGCAGCCTGAGGACTGGATAGCATGAAATGGCATGGCTGACCCAAGACTGGCACAATAGCATGCTTGGTAAGATTTGAGGAACTAGGTTTAGATTCAAACACATTGAGTGGAAGCTTCCTCCTAACTGCCGTCTGGACAAGACTAATGAAGACTGAGGACAGGGCTGCGAAGTGAGAACAAGGGTGACAACAAGGATAGGACTGTATATTTAAAGTGTCTTTTTGTGCAGTTGTTCACATATGTGTGGGTGCACATGCATGTGTGAGTATGTGGAGTTGGGTAGGCAAGCTCAGCCCTCATTCTTCAGGAGCTACCTGGCTTCTGTTTCTATTTTATACAAACCCTTTACCAACATAACCATCTATCTCCTCAGCCCCAAAGTGTCTGTTTTTATACTCAATGAGTGGCAGCTGTTTTAAATTCATTAAACATTTTTATTATTCATTATTAAATTTGATACCAACAATTATAGTGACTATCAATATTAAGCACAAATTACATGACAAGTGTAAGAACTTCAAGTCTATTACTGTTTTCATTCTTACTACACATCTTAGTGGAAGTTACTATTATTATTTGAATTTAAGAAACACGAAAATTGAGGCCCATAGCACTTCAAGTATTTTATCTAATAACCTTCGGCTACCAGATGACATAATCGAAATTATAGTCTGAAGCAACCAGATGGCAGAGTCCATAGTAATGAGTATCAACACCCATAGTGACATCAGCTGGTTTGCTGTGGGTTTGAGGCTCCTGTTCAGGTCTTCATAGGTTTCCTGATAGCTTATGTGTAGCCATTTCTCCTGGAGGGAAAAGAGAAGTTTGTAACAGCTCACATAGCTCAGAAAGCTTGCAATCCAAGTGTCACTCACAGTTTACACTGGCAGTAACAGTTGCTGGAGTCAGAGAGGAGACTCCCTCCACCAGCAGGGCTGTCTGTAAGCAGTGAAGCAAGCCCCAGAGATGCTGACTTGGGGCATTATCACCCATACTAGAGAGGGCTTTTTGATGATAGTGGTTGCCTTTGAAACATATGGGCTTCTGTAACTAAGCCCTCATGTTCCTAAACTCAGTAGGTCACTAAAACAACTTTGGATGGCATCATTTCTTTTTTTTAGTCTGTTGTCAATATCTCATCTGGGGTGAGTAGACATTTCTTCACATCTCTTCAGGAAAAGCCACACAACGCTATGGCAAATGGCTCCTGATGCCTATGGAGTACTTTAAATATTTAATAGTGATAAAAGTGTACTGGAGTTGATGGTGCTACCATGGTGCTAAATACCTCCCATGACAGATTAATCAGTGAGACTGTGAACTGACCATTACCTCCATCAAATAAGCACATGGTGCCCTGTCATTGATTGTTATTTGGTCTTTGCGCTCCAGCAGTCCCTCTCCCTTTTCTTCCTTGAAGCTGGGACTCCTTAAAGATTCAATCTCCTAATGCTGCAACCCTTTAATATGTTTTCGTGACCCCCCCCCAACCATAAAATTACTTTCATTGCAACTCAGAACTGTAATTCTGCTACTGTTATAAATTGCACCGTAAGTATTTTTAGAGATAGATATTTTGTCAAAAGATCTGACCCACAGCTTAAGAACCACTGCCTTAGAGCCGTCATTCCAACCCAAAATGAAAGGTGTTGCCCGCAGTAAATACCTTGTGTAGTTTTTTGTTTGTTTGTTTGGGTTTTTTTGTTTTGTTTTGTTTTGTTTTTTGTTTTTTTCGAGACAGGGTTTCTCTGTGCAGTCTTGGCTGTCCCAGAACTCACTCTGTAGACCAGGCTGGCCTCAAACTCAGAAATCTGCTTGCCTCTGCCTCTCAAGTGCTGGGATTAAAGGCGTGCACCACCACCACCCAGCCCTTGAGTAGTTTTTAACAAGAAATCTTGTTAACTTGTTTCTAGAGCGGTGACTTCAGCAACGTGAACTGACTAGGGCTATCCTAAAGAGAACTGGAGGCTCTGGCAAGGTGACTCACTTTTACTACAATGGTCTTCTGTGGAAGTGTGGAGAGTTTTCACTCACTAGACATTGAATTAACCCTTCTGGATTCACAAAGTTTTATTTAGCAGTTTGTACAAGAAGTATTTATGGATCACATATTGCAGGTCAGATACCTTTGAGTGCTGGTACACAGCAGCAGGAAAACATCGACCTTGCCCTTGTAGAGAACTGAGCAAAGTACTGAGGGTTGTTCAGTGCAGTGCAGAGCAAGCATCCAAAAGTCCCTAATCTCAAAAATCAAAAAAAAAAAAAAAATCCAAAGTCCGGAATGCTCCAGGATATGGAATCTTCTGCATGCTCAGATGACCCCACAAGTAGAAGGTCCATATCTGACCTCACGAAATAGGTTGTAGGCAAAGTGTAAGCATTGTAAAATTATTGCATAAAACCACCTTTAGGCTGTGAGTACCAGGCACATCGGATACCGAAACTGATTTTGTGTAAAACTTGAATCCCATTCCCCATCAACTAAAGTTTCACACTACAAATATGCAAATATTCCACAATCTGCAAACATGCCATCTTAAATATTTCCATAGTACTAAGCATTTTGAATAAAAGACATTTACCCTGCAAATGCTAATGTGTAGTGTTTACTTTTTAAAAAAGCTAGCATAAGATCTAGAGAGATGGCTCAGGGGTTAAAAGCACTTGCTGCTCTAGCAGAGGATCTGGGTTCTGCTCCCAGTAGCCACAAGACAGTTTAAAACCATCTGTGATTCCGGTTCCAGGGGACCTGATGCTCTCCTATGGCCTCTGTGAGCACTGAATGAATACATGTGGCACATACATGCATGCAAGCAAACACATATCGATAAAATAAAAATAAATCTTTATATTCCAAAGACTAGCATAATGTGGAAGAGTTGCAAGCCTTGCCATGGTTAAAATGTCAGATGCCATCAGATCTTGGTGGAAACACTGATGTCTGCTTCGCACAAAAGGACACGTATTTGTGCCAGCAGCTGAATGAAACCATTTCCTGGAGCCTTGATTTTATTACATGTGAAACAGGATAAAACAGACAACTGCCTTTTTATCAGCAAAATCACTGTAAAGACAATATATTTAAAGAGACACGATGATTTGGTAAAAAGCCTCTGTCATATTCATATATATATATATATATATATATATATATATATATATATATCCCCGTCAGAACTACATTTTGTAACAGTGACTTTTTACCACAGATCTGCAACAAATGCTCCACTTTCACGGTTCTCAGGAGAAACAATTTCATACTCTTGGGTTACAGCTAAGTCAGCTCCCTCAGGGTCTCAGGAATGCTGGGAGCCAGGGAAGTGACCTAGTGAGTAGCCCTGGCCATCTTAGAATCCACATCCAGGGACAGCAGTCAAATCTAGGAAGGAATTCTTCCTGCATGTCCCTCCCGGTTCTCTGTAAGACACCTCCTTGCCACTCACAGATTCACACAAACTGCTGTCCACCAGTTTGCTTCCTCAAATGCTGTCTGCCTCCTTCATTACCTCCCTCTCCACCTCTCATTCCCTCTACCTCACTATAGAATTCAGCTCTTTAGGAAAAAAAATGTTGATACAGCAACAAAAAATGCAAAAGAAAGCAACAACCCTAAGAGCCGTCTCGTCTGGCTCTTCACTTGCTGAAGATCCTCCTGCCCGCATGGGAGGAGCCATTTCCATGCACACAAGCCGTTTGCTGACCAACCGTGCCAGTCCTTAGCAACCTCTCTGTTCTTCGAATGCTAACAGCGGTTATGGTGGCAATCTGCCTGTCTTTGGACAGTGGCATGTCCTTCTCAATGATAGCCACAGCAACTCTTTTGTGTCATCTTCTGAGTGACTCTTTGCCTGCACTATTTTCACTGGTAAAATCTCTGCCTTGTGGAACACTAACAAAATTAAGGATTATCATGTGTTTTCAAAACATAAGGACGTCTTCCATTCTGAAGGTGCTGAAGAAATAACCTCGGCTCTTGCCTTCCTTTTTCGTCTCCAGTGAACAGCATAGATTTTTGGATAAACAATAAAAATGTCAACCACGAGGATAAGTAGTTATTGATGGACTCTGCCATCTTCAACGGTCCCTTTGGCATTACGTCATTTCTGAGGCTGTGGTGAAAGAGCCCATCACTTTTGATGCTCCACCCCTTGATTAATATCCTCTCAGCTGCTGTCCTGCCTAATTACACCAGGCCGCTTTAGACCCATCTTGTTATTAGCTGATTCGGAGGCGTGTTTGTTTGTGGAGCCCACTTAAATTTCCACTCGATGGGCTAATTGCTGCTGAGGTTATTGAAGTAAACAGCTCAGGAAAGCTGCCAGTGCGTGTGCTGTGAATTCATCGCTGGCGAGCGCTCTCAACCCTGCCAAGCGTGCGGAGAATGCATGAAATATTCAGAACGGAAACCGACTTGCTCACGGAGCAGAAATATCCCAGCAGATCCACAGCTCAGCATAGCCCAGCACACTGTCAGTGACAGAAGGATGCTGAGGTGGTGCATCACACAGGGTTTTTTATTATTATTATTATTATTATTATTATTATTATTATTATTATTATTA
>JANHMN010000001.1:211781534-211814728 GCA_030674055.1 Rhabdomys pumilio | reverse complement strand
TATTATTATTATTATTATTATTATTATTATTATTATTATTATTATTACTTAGGGTAGAGGGGGAGAATAAACTCTGTCCTGGAAGTCTAAGAACTGGCTGGATGCTATAACTCCTGGTTCATGGGACAAGCATATGACAAAAACATACATCCTACATTTTATATCCTATCCTTATACCAGATGACTGTTCTAAGAAGCGGGAAGGCCAGTTACCCCACCCCAACTCTAATATCAGTGTTTCGAGGCAGCCGATTATTCTGACAGCCTCCTCGTGCATGGTCAAGCCATTTAAAGCATAAGCTTTTACCCAAAAGAAGATCTCACTGGTGGGTAGAATCTTCTTCTCACTCTAAGTCCTTCCTCAAGGAGTGTGGAACTAATTTTCAAGAGAATTGAGCTTTCTCAAACATTGAGAGGCCATCCTGACGGACAGATGTGAGCGGCCAAGGTGTTTGCAATCCGGTTGTGTAAACTAACTGGCATAGAAAATTGCATCTCATTCATTTCGGTTTCTGCTGTCATGGAAGCCTTCTCTTCTACATCACAGCTTCCCAGCAACAGGTTCCGGAAGCACCAAGCACAAGTCTCGCTTGCTAAAGTTTTATACTGTAATTAGAAATGTGACAAAGATAGGTGAACAGGGACTTACATTCATGCCAGAAAAAAAAATGCAAAGCCACCCACCCCAGATGAAAATCCTCTGCAATGGAGAAGCCAAGCTAAAAGATGGCAGGCATCGACTCCTGCTCTTTTAAACAGGGCCCATGTTCGTCACCTCCACTGCAGTCCCTTCCTCTGCAGTGGAAAGCGGCCTAAACAAAGGCAGATGTGGCTTCTGAAGGTAAGCATTCCCTGCAAACATGTCCATTTCTACCCATTTAACTCTTTACGCTGTAAAAATGCACAGATAACCAGCAAGAACTAACTAAAGGTTTCCGGTTCAAAGCAAAATCACAGGTTACATATTTAACTTGTTCTCCCCCTCCAGCTTCATGAGCATGATAAAAGGAACGTAAAAGGGATAAGCTCCATGCCTGCGTCTAAAACCAAAAACACACCACTCCCAAGTGCGCAATTACAAGAAATTTCTCCAAGATCTGTTGTATTGGGAAAGTCTAAACTGAGGGGTCACCTGACAAGCATGTGGCTCTCTACATCCTTTCACATACATGGAAAAAGAAAAAGCACTTGGCATGAGATGCTGGAGCTCAAGGGGATGTACTGTCACCTAGAGAAAAATGAAACATGCACCAAATATTGTCTAGACAGCTCATCAGGGCTGACACGGGCTTCCCTGTTCCTTCTGATGTTTTGCAGGGCCTGGGCCTGAGCTTAAAGGAGTAAGAAAGTCCAACCAAGTTCCAGGGAAAGAAAATATCATGCTCCCAATCACTGCCTTCTGCATATGCCAGCAATAACTTCTTCGAATGTGTAGTGCCAACCAAGAAAATCTCATACACAATAACAACATAAACTGCATCAAGCTCAAGACATATAAAGGTAACACCATAAGCCCTAACATAAAATTAATTTATTACTAAAATAACTAAAAAACACAAGAAGAAGAATCAAAGTACTTACATCAATGTTATTTCTTCTGAAATAGGCTTTGAAAGCAAATTGAATCATATATTGAAATGTTAAAAAAATAAATTTGTAACCAGATACATGAAATGTTGAAATTAGTATACAATTGAAAGTATTTGACCTACACTGAGGTCTGTATGACAAAGTCCTGAGATACCAAGAATGCTAATTTATTACTATAAGAAATACAAAATATACAAAATCATGTCATTTACCCAATGAACATCAGCTATACCATAAAAATATGGAAATACTGTATAAGTGTTAATTATAAGCAGTCCCAATGTTTAAACAAATTATAGAATTTTAATTTATCACTAGCAAGAATCAGGCTATGACCACTCTCATGTACTGCCTGGATAATATCAGTGGGGACAAATGATTTGAAATACACATTAAAATTTTAAATGGACATCCTGTTTATCCACTATCCCATTTCCATAAGTGACTTTTAACATAGTTGTAATTATAGCTAACCCCAAAGATATCCATTGTGATATTGCTTAAAAGTAAGAGAAGTGGAAGTTTAATGTTTACATTTAAAAACTGATAAAAGTCAGATCATTGCATGGGTTACATTACATTCCATGCAAAATATGTAGGCTTAGGCGATGTCTCGGTGGGTGAAGTGCTCCCTGCACAATCATGAGAACCTGAGTTTGGGTCTCTAGAGTGAATCCACATAAAAGCCAAGTTGAAATTTGTATCTCTAAGTGTAGTTCAGGAAGGAAGAAAAACATGGACCCCCAGAGGCTTACTGTACATCCAGTCCAGCAGGAACAGTATGATCCAGGTTCATCAAGGAACCCTAGTTTCAAAATACATACATACATACATACATACATACATACATACATACATACACACATACATACATACATCATAGATACATACATACAAATGATTCAGGAACCTTCTCAGAAGAAGAGGCAGAAAGGTGAAAGAGCCAGAAGCTGAGAAAGAGCACTGTAAACTATCTTCTGGACAGGACAGGGTACTGCACTCATGAACTCACGGTGGGCTGTGGTTACCATACCAGAGGAGAATAAGATCAGATTGCTCTTACTCCTGTCATAGATGGGGACAGGGGTGTAAAACCCCCACCCTTTGCTCAGGAGTTTAGGTGGTTGAAGACTGCTAGGACAGGGAGAGTCGGTGTTCTTTAGAGAGGTAGCCTATGCTCCAAGGGGATGGCCCTATACCCAAACATATATGAGATGTAGTTGGGATCAGGACTTGATTAGGTCTTGGGCTTCAGAAGGAACTGGAATGAGAGGAGGATAAAATAAAAATACATTCTGTATATTGTGGAGTTCTAAAGAATAGACATTTAAAAGAAAAATTAAATTAATGATAAAGCAGAAAAGTGATTGAAGAAGACATTATGGCATCAACTTCTGACCTCCATGTATATCCATGCAGGCTAAAGTCCATGCACACACACATACGCATATACACACATATATACACACATATGTACATATACACACATGCACGCATGTATATGCATACACACATATGTACACTCATGCGTGTATACACACACACATACACACACACACACATACACACACATGCACACACACATCCCCCACAATAAAAAAAATTATTAGTAAAGTGTGTGATTGGTCTGGGAGTGTTGCTCTGTGGTTAAATACTTTCTCACAGTTTTAATTCCCATAGCTCAGTCCTCAGCATAAAAAAACAAAAACAAAATTAAAAAAAAAAAAACAAACAGAGTATGGGATTAGTGACTCAACATTTAATACAATTCACTTTATGATAAAACAGCATGTTTAAAGAATTGCATACACATTATGGTCTAATTGCATTAGCTATACATTACTCACTCAGTCATGCACTGACAGCCTCCTAGGAGTTACTTTTAGAAGAAATCCAGGCATTCATCGATTGTATTATCTCACATATGCACTTGAAAGGCGAGTTCTCAGTCTGTTAATAGAAATTTTTCTCAGGTTAGACCTGTATTTACACTTTCTATTTTTCTAAATTTAATATATTAAATAAAGAGGTTATTTTAAATTTTTATTATCTTCCCTTATCTAATGTGTGTGCATGAATGCACACATGCATATTGCAGCCATGCACACTGCCATTCCACATGTGTGGAGGTCAGGGGACCACTTGTGTAAATCAGTTCTCTCCTTCCCATGTGAATCCCTGGGGTCAAACTCAAGGTGTCAGGCTTGACAACAGGCATCTTACCTGCCGAGACATCTCTTTGGCCCTGAAAAAGTTATTTTGAAAGGCACTTAGAACTAATAATAGTATGGTTGACCTGTCGTGTCAAGGACTACCAAATCATATTAGCAATTGTCTGTTTTGGTTTGGTTTGGTTTTTTCTCCTTAAAAACCTACTCCTGGAGGGAGAGGCAGAAAAACAAGCTGCTGCTGCTGCAGCTGCTGCTGCTGCCGCCCCTGTGCTTGCCGTCTGCCCTTCCCTGATCCAGAGGCAGCCATACTTCCTGCTTGCCCTTCCACAGTAATAAATCTCCTTTGGGCTGAGAATTTGGTGTCTGGGTATGTCCTGTTCGGACTCCTCAGCACATCACACAAAGGTTACCCAAAAAAATAAAATAAATAAAATAATAAAGCAACACTGAAGGCTTTGCTTGTATAGAAGATGCTGCTTCAGTGCCCCTCCAACAAGGAGTCCATCCTAGTAGATTCTGAGACAAATAGAAAATGAACAATCTTCTCCTAAGGGCTTTGTACATAAATGCTGACTGGCCTCAATTCCTACCTCTAAAATTTTCTTCCAAACTACTTACAACTTTGTGTTGTGCATCACTCCCAATGCCCTCCCTAAGTCATTTTGCTTCAAGTTTTTTTAACTTAATCTTTCAAAGATTTACTTACTTTTTAATGTGCATAAGTGATTTGTCTTCAGGTTCATATGTGCACTGCACACATGTGTAGCAACTGAATGTAGTTCAGTCAAGCATGCCTCACAATAGTTTACACACCTTGTTTGGCATACACATTAGCATGTGCACAGCATGAGCTGTGTCGAAGAGCAAACAGCATCACCCTTGCCTTCAGAAGTTGGAAAGAGAAAACACAGAGTAGACACATGCTCGAATGCTCACACACATGCTATAGCATTGTGTAATCTGAGATTGCCATCCCAATATGCCTTGAATCCCAGAAATGGGAGCTGGTCCCCTCCTGAAGGACAGAACAGAAGACATTTTGAAATTTACAAACAGTGCCTACTTTATCCTAGCCTGTCAGTGACCATTCCTGCTTTGATAAGGATATTTCCCCCATTCTCTAGTTTTTCTTAAATTGAAAATATTAATTGTACGTTTCTACTTTTGCTGTTCACTCACCTTGGTCTCTCAGAATGGCAATTAGCCCTCACTTCTTCAATCTCTTATGTCCCGCCCCCACATTTCAAGGAGATTGCAGCAAATCTTAAAAGCAGAACTTCCTCTGCAGCTGTCTTTTATCCAACCTTGACAGGCTTCTAAGGGATCGATAAGCTATAGAGCTTCTCTTAATGCATGCATTAGCTATCCTGACAATAATGAAGTGCTTGGCGGTTGCTTTTATGTTCATACATAAATGCATATATACAGCAGAGATTTTTGATGGGAAACTGACATCCCGAGAAGTGTACATAGAGTCGGCGGCATCATGGGATTTGATCACTCGTCTCACATGTGAGCCCAGGCCTCCATATGTGATCCCAAATTTCTCAGAGTTTATACTTGATATTTGAACTCAATGAAAATATCTCTGACATTAAGTAAGAACTGCACTTGGGATTTGATTTCTTGAACATTTTACCCTTTCCCCAAACCTTTTACTACCCTAACATATTTTCTTCAGGATTTCTCCACCTTGTGTCTACTTACTGCTGGCAAGTATACACCAATTTGTGTGCACTCGGTATTCCTTGTGATATGCCCCCACTCATACCCCCATTGTTGCTAAATTCTTTGCAAGTCTCTCATGATGGACGTGTCTGTGTTCACTTCCAAACTTTTTTATTAAATAAATAAATAAATAAATAAATAAATAAATAAATAGCGGTGACTTTCTGCTCATTCTCTCATAGTTGTTCTGGTTTCTTCTCTGAATACCACATCTCTTTGCTCTGTCTTTCCTCTCTGTCCTCTTGCCTCATCTCCCCTTTTGGTCCCACCAGCACCACTTCCAAGTCTTCAAACTTTTCTCCTCTCCTGCTCCTTGCCATCCATGTTTATTTATGCCCATTCTCTGCTTTTTTACTTCATTTCATTGATCTACTTCCTCTTTTTTTTCTTTTGGTCACTTGCTCCTCCATCCAGGGCTCACTGGCCTCTTCCACCACAAACCTGGACACTAGGTATATAAACAAACCAAGCACAGCATTATACATCTTATGATCACTTCATCACGATTCTGTAAGTCTTTGAGCCAACTGTTTATCTGTGAAAGTATATTTGTCGTGATCATTTTAACCTTTAAATCCCAGCAATTGTCCTTTGCATCTTGTGCTTTTGAATACTGTATCACTAAGCACAAATAAATATTAGTACATAATATAATTTGGATAAGAAAGCATGGACATTTTAGTATTGTTATAGCTGTGGATATTGAATAATCTCAGGAGTAGTAGGTTTTCAGTGCCATATTAATTATGGTTATCTGTGTAAGTGATTTTTATGTACATCAGAAATATATTTACAATTACTGATTTTAATTGTGCTTTGGTTTTCTAAACTCCACTTTCATTTTGTTTGGTCTGAGCATCAAGATAATAAAATGTCCAGAAGCCTAAGAGCAACCCAGAAATTCCTTAGGTAATCATTAAAAACAACCTAACAATTCTCTCATAAAGTATTTTATTCAAATTATACAAAATATGAGTTTTTGATCAAAGAAAGGAAAATAGAATACGTATGAAGATAACATTTTTAAGCTATTTCCAAATTCCCTAAATTTGGTGTTTAAAATGATTCAGAATTTATGTTGCAAAATACAAATAGGAATTAATATATAGATTAGAAATAAATGTTATTTAAATAAAATGATCCTATAATTTAACTTAAGTTATAGTTGAATCTTATGAGTACATAAGTTAAATTCTCTGAAAACACTGAGATTCACTTGTCATTTCAAAAATAAATCAGAATCATGCATCATCTAGTGTAATTTTAAAAAGTAGGGATAAAGCTTCATGCAGTTATTTTAAAGAATCAAATCATGTTTCAAATATATATCTGCTCTGACATGTGTGCAAATTTTAAATAAATATGAATTACGTAGTGCTGTGAACGATTGTGCAAAGTTTTGTTTTTTTTTTTGTGCAATTCTTACATATTACACTAACTTATGCCTCTATAGTAGTAAACTTGATCCAAGGTAGAGTAAGAAGATGGATGATCAATACTTCTGAGAAATGAGATTTTCTTATTCAACATTCTGCACCATGCACATTCAATAAGTTGATTGGTTGCTATTCTCTACTACCTAACCCTCCTGCTTCCCAGTTCCTCCCTGAACTCAGAAACAGCATCAGCACCAATGTCAGTGGCAACATGATCGGTCAACCTTAACAGCCTCAGGAAACAGTGACTTTCTGTTATGAGAATCTGGCTAAGCTGCAGAGGCAGTGTCCTAGGCCTGAGCAGTACTCGCCATGCGAGTGGATAGGAGGATGCAGTCTGCATGAATCATGCCAATGCTGACTCTGGATTCCAAGTTTCAGAGAAATACAGGACCATTTGTGGATCTGTAGTGTTAAGGATAAGGAAGTGTCCAGAGCGCAGGAATCAGTCCAAAGTTGCTTTCTGCTGGGGCTTACAGGCAGGAACTCCAGCTGAAATTTCATGATTATCACTCTGCCTTTACAGATGAGGAAAGTCAGCCATGATGAGAGGCAAATGCGCTCAACATCACAAAGCTAAGGAAGACTGTATGTCTCAGATGTGAACCTAGAAGTATGGCTCCAGGACTAAGCTCTTCTATTTAGTCTCTCTAGAAAGATATATGTTTTAAGATAACAAAATGATAGCCTTAATGCAGCCCAGTAACAAAGACTAAGCAAAACCTAATTACCTTCAAAAGTAACTCGAGTTACTCAACTCTGCAAATGAGTTGTTAAAGGGAATAGTTATGCATCCACCTTGTCTTTTTTCCCTTAGAATCTGCAGTGCATGCTAACCAGAGAGCCCCACTCATAGAAGGAAGGTGGGGAAATGATATTCTTCTTTGTAATTAAATGCCTCTGTTGATAATTAGCAAATGCCAGGAGACGGTGGATTGAATCTCAGGCACCTTTTCCTTTTCTTTTTCTCATCTCTATTCTTTTCCCATCCCAAAGCCTATCTTAGATGGCTGCTGCATAATAGCAGCAAAGTCACTCTAGAGGGAGTCGCTAACCCATTTCCTCAGCTCCAAAAGTAAGCTATTTGTTAAGAAGAGATTAATTTATGCTAATATCTCAAAACCCTGCCAAAACGGTCCTTGGGATTTCCATTAACATTTAATATATTCTAGCTGCATCAATATAAATTTTAGCATTGATGTAGTAATTAAAGATCTGCAGTATCCTTTAAAGATTGCTTTTATAGTAATCTGCTAATGGAAAGCAAGGTGAACAGCGTGTTATTAAACTGAGCTATGTCAGCTACGTACGAAGAATGTTCTAGGGAGCAAATGTATGAGAGACGAAATTGCTCATATGACCTTTGCTAAGTGTTCAGGTATTAAATATGATTGCTCTAGTTCCAAGGCAATTTTTCTCAGAGAAACTAAGTTATCTGAAAAATTTTGTTCAGGATTAGGGTCTGGGTATCATGGAGGGCTACCCCTTGTCTTCAGTCCTGATATATTAAGATAATATTCTACCAATTCTAGAAGCATCTATTCCCTGTCCCCTAGTATTCAGCTACTAACACACTGTGACTTAATAAAGTCCCATTAATGACTAGACAGTCTAGGAGAGTATTCTGCAGCTGTCTGTCTAAGGAAGCACAGCACTCGGAATTTTCTCAAAGCCATCAATTTTGAATAGTGACATATTAAACGCTAAGACCTTTTAAAAGAAGATTAGGAGAGGGGTAATGGAGAAAGACTGCAGGGTCCTTTCATTGGTGTCCCCACCCAGAGCAAGCCCACTCCTTTCAGAAGAAAAGGTGGTCCAGCATTGTCAACCTTCTGACTCTGTCATCTCTTCCCTCAATGCTGCAGTATGTGACATCATCGATTCTAGGGACCTATGCAGTCCTAAAGCACCATGTGCAAACACTACCAGTGCAATTTTTGTTGGGAAGGTACTTTGATTCATTAACACCAAACTGTTTTAAATAAGCTCACATTTCTTTAAGGCTCAGGGTAGACAAGTTTGTGAGAAACAGTATCTATTGTCATTTAATAGCCTTCACGGTTCTGCAGA
The DNA here is from genome assembly GCA_030674055.1 of Rhabdomys pumilio. Taxonomy (NCBI): domain Eukaryota; kingdom Metazoa; phylum Chordata; class Mammalia; order Rodentia; family Muridae; genus Rhabdomys; species Rhabdomys pumilio. Next base: position 211,805,733 of record JANHMN010000001.1, on the reverse strand, counting down.
ATATTACATTGGATAGGCAGTTAGCTGGTTAGATGTCTTAATTTCTTTTCCTGTTGCTGCCACAAAATACACTGACAAAAGGAACTTAATGGAGAACAGTCTGTTCTGATTCATGGTTCAAAAGTACAATCATCTACAGTGGGCAAGTCAAGGCAGTTGGAGTTTGAAGAGGCTGGTCACATCCCCTCCGTTATCAAGAAGCAGAGAGCTATTACTGAAGGCTAGCACTCAGCTACCTTGTTCCTTTAGTACAGTCCAGGGTCCCAGTAAGGAATGCCACTGTCCACAGTAGGTAGTCTTCCTCCCTCAATATAGTCCCCTACAGGCATACACAGAGGCCTGTCTCCCAGGTGATTCTAGATTTTGCCTACTTGACAGCTAACACTAAACAAATCAGGGGTTGATCCTGCTCTAGCAGAGGACTCAAGTTCCGTTTCCAACACCCACATCAGACAGGTTACAACCACCTGTAACTTCATCTCTAAGTGATCCTCCATCCTCTTCTGGATTCAAAGACCACTGCATGTAAGCACCAAAACCATATACATAGGAAAAATAGAAAATTAATCTTAAGCATCATACTAAATTTTCCCTCATTCTCTATGAATGTCTGAAAGGGAAAGTACATGCTGCAAAAGTCAAAGGGAGTTAAGCACCCTAACAATTCTCACCTACCATCAGGAAATAAAAAGAGAGAGAGAAAATAGGAAATGAGCCAGGAATGGCTAGCTTCGGACACCTCTTAACAATGCAGAGTCACAATCCAGACAGGACCCAGATCCAGACAGGACGTCAACAGTGAGCCAGGCCAAGGCAGAGTATGCCAAGGTCAAGAACTAAAGTTCCAGGACATCAGCAAGAGTGCTTCATGGCTGGGGAAGAATGTAGGGCAGGCTGGGCACAGAAACAAAGGAGACTCAGCCTGTGTCTGCTGCCATTGTTCCAGTCTTCCCTACTTGAAGATTCTGTCTACAAAGTTCTAGCTAGGACAGGAGTTTGGTTTTTCTTGATACCATTAGGTAAATACCAAGCTACCACACTAGTCAGGACTACAAGATAAACCCTAGCTGACACACATTTTACAACTCAGCATTCCACACGTGGCTAGTCCTAGGAAACACCAAGAACCTATCCAAAGCACACATTCCCAGGATTATCTCTTGGAAACTCAGATTTGGTAGACTGAAAGGGATCCAGGGTTTTTTTGGTTTCCATCCTCAAAGTGATTCTAAAACTCTAATAGGTTGAGAGGAGGGGACAATACAGAATTATGAGCTTTTCTGTGGTGCAGGTCTACTTGTTATACACTTCAGGCAAGAATTTTAACACTTCCAATGCTTATCTGGCTCATGTATAAAGCATGAATATTAAGTTGTCTCCTAGGGACTGGGGAGTTAGTTCAGTGGTTAAGAGCATTTGCTGCTCTTGCGGAGGACCTGGCTTTGGTTCCCACCACCCACATGATAACTTACTACCAGCCCTAATTCCAGTTCCAGGCCATCTGAACTTTCCTGAACTCTTCAGGTACCAGGCATGCACATGTTACACATAGATACATGTAGGCAAAACACTCACATGCATCATACAAAACATATAAATCTAAAAGGATTTTAATTGTCTTCTAAAACCAACCTCTCTCCCTCCATGAACAGAAAGTGACCCAAACTCAATGACTACCATTGTCTGTAGTTTTCTTCATTGTGTTCTAGGTATTAAGATTTAGTATATGACAAGAAAACTCCTAGTTATTTAGACAGAAGACTATTGCTTGCTTTACAAAGAACAGTCTGGAAGCTTTCAAATGAGTAACAAATAGGAATAATAAATAGGAGAGTGCTTACGTCCAACTCCATTTGCTAAGCACAACTACTGCCATACAAACCCCAAGAGAGAGAGCTAGAACCTGAAATGCAGTTATTTCCTCTACTTCAGGACTGTAATCTGTGTATGGGGGCTTATTTCTGCCTCATTTATCCCCTGGCTATGTTCTAACTCTATTGTGTCCACCACCTAGAATTTATGTTTTTCTGGCTTTGGTTTGCCTTTGAGAGTAAATAACCTGTTTCATTTCTCCTCTTCCTGGATTTTAGGTTCCCTTCAGCATGCAAACTTTCTACCACCATCCACAGAACCCATATCTCCACTTCAGACCCTTCTCCTGAGGGAAGAATCTAACCTAGTACTAAGAGTAGAACTGGGTTTTGAAAAGGTGCCTTTGTACGTTGCTGTTTGAGTCTCATCTCAAAGGAAGTTACGTGGTGCATTTGCAAACACTGAATGAGGATTGCTGACTTCTGTGAGCACCAACCAAGCATGAACTTGTGTTTCTGCTTGGGTGTGGATGTCAGGTCTTTAACCTGGTCAGGTTCTGAAGAAGAGAGCTAGAGAAAGAGACTGGGGGAATAAGGAAAAACAAATGAAAGAAAAGGCCCCTAATAAGGAATCTAAAGTGAATAGAGAAAATGTCTGTGATTTCTGCCTCTGAATCCTTAAAGACCCAACTCTCGCTCTTCAGGGTCTCTTAGAAATGAGAGGCTCAGTTTTAGTAAATATGTGAGTAAGCTGAATGAGTTGAATATGAATAGGACTTCATGGCTTTGTAGAATGTGTCACAGTGAGTGTAGTCCAGTTAGTCCTACCCTTTGGGAAGAGCCTGGAGGATTCTCATAGGCACACTGATACATACTGAGGATTGTGTTGCCCTGAGTTTCAGGAAAGCCCCCTCCTATGGCTAGTCAGGATCCAAGTACATATGTAATGGAGGGAAATATAAATTATCACTTCACTGCGGTTATGTCTCAATAGGCCACCAAACCGTTGTAGAGACTGAGTCGCATAGGCAGCTCTGCTTCATGTCAGTTCTCGCCCACCAGGCAAGGTAGAGAAGACTCAAGGAGGGGGGAGTGTTGACGTGTACGGCCTGGCCAGCAGATGATAGTCCTGAATCAGAGGTTTCCAGGGCTGCTCATATATCTGGTAGTAACAGCTGTCCCATCATAGAGATACACTGGTCACTGCCTCACCCTGGAGAGCACTAATGTTCAAAGAGGCTTTGACTTGTATTAAACCAAAACTAGTGAAGAAAAGTACAGCAATTTCACTTCTAAATCCAACCCAAGTACCTATCTTATCAAATATGGCTGCCTTCTACCCCAGAGCTTCCCACTTCATCTTGTACCCTTTTACAGAATCCTATGCTTGTTGAAAAAGAAACTCCTTGGGAAAATGGTTGCACCCCAGTTCCTGCCTTAATTTGGACGTCTATGCCAATGGGGCAAACCACAGTGTGTTGAACTTCTAGGGTGTGATTACGATCCACCTCTGACCGATGGAATATTTGAATAAAAATAAATATTGTTATTTAATATGTTTCTACAGTGCCTCATCATGAGAAGTCAAGCCAACCTGAGAAAAGGGCAGATACATGAAAGATCACACTGTGGAGAAGGGAGAAAACCCTGGGCCCTTGATGAAGTCATTGATCTGCTGAAGTGAGAGCCAGGAAGCTGCCCTACTTAAGACTCCTATGATGTAGTACTACAAATACCCAGGGCATTTGTGAACTGGGTTATATGTCAATTGCAAATTACATGCAGATGTAAAGCGCATGGTGGGAAATAAAACAGATGAAGCAACAGCCCAGAATGATAGAGAGAGAACACCATGTCAGTTCATGAGCAATTCAAATGACATGGAAATGAAGAGGCCACCTGTAGAAGCATGCACACATGCCTAGGGTTTTTCAAAACAGCATCTGAAGATCACTGCAGAGTCAAGTACTTTCCAAACTCTAACAATTCCTTTTCCTCCTCAAAGTCTCAGGAGACTTCCTTCCATGGGCAGGAGACTTCCATCCATGGGCTGTTCACTCAAATGTAGGAAAGCTTAAAAACCACCAACTCCTGGGCCATCACTAGGGATTCGGATGTAATTCATCCTGTAATTTGAACAGATTTTTAAAAGCTCTCCAGTTAGTTCTACTTAGGAGGCAAGGTCGGGTGGCTGGCTAGCTAATCATACTTTCAGTTGAAAGGAAGCAAAACACATCCTCTCAGAAGTCCTGTTAGCTCAAAAGAGATAATCCAGGCTTTGCCATGTCACACTGGACACAGGAGATTTCCCCGTCCCCAAGAATAGTCTGTAGTTTTAAAGAGCAGGACAGAAAACAGTAGCAACAGAAGTCATAGTTACCAGACTTCAGGCAACTCCAAATTCTGAGACTGTTTGATGAGAAAGGAGGAAGAGCCAGAACTTCTGTCTGCTCTCTTCAGTTGCTTGGGAGAAATCTTGTACTCACTCTGGGCAGTCATGTCACTCCTTGTGCATAAAACAGGGACAAATCTCCCTTTATCTTTCTCTAGAGCACTGTAAGAATCAACCAAATGATTTGTGTGAGATGTTTGACAAAGACCAAAGGATCATTCCCTTCTGAGGTGTTCTGCCTAGTGAGTGAGCATGTACAATCTTGGTCATTTCCGAGTGCCACCCAGCTATTATTCTGTGCTTGAAGCACTGCAGTCACTCCGGGTTGCAATCTTTGCTACATATTAGATTTTTTTTTTTTGAGGGGGCAGAGGCAGGTAGGGATCATCAATGCCCTGACTTTTCCTTCACATGCAAATTTAAGCTGTCCACAGTGCTAGGTGGCTACCAGTTTTTTCTAAAGTTCTTCTGTGTGTCTCTTATTTGGAGGTAACTAAAGAGCCTCCAAATCCAGATCCATAGACGGTGGTGTTCTGTAAGCGGTTTCCCTTCCAGAGTGTTACAAGAGCCTCAGCTCTGACCTCCTGTAGTACAGTGAGTTCCAGCCCTGAACTCCTACCTGCTTTGTGACCTTAGCTTTGGAGTCAGGTGACAGCTTTCTCCTCTGAATCATCCTCCTCCAGGGTGAGGTTACGGCTTGTCCTCCCAGCCCCAGATGCCTCCTGCTCAGTTTGTTCCATTGACAAACTGCTGATGTGGCTCTTACCTGTGCCCTCTGGGATATGTGGATCTCATCCACTTACCACCTGCAGGTCATTTGGAGGCCAGGCAGCAAAACGCTGGGGCTGGAGGCGTTGTGTTCTTTCTATCCCAGTGCTCTGTTGTCCTATCTGCAATTACATTTACTGCCCCAGGAAACCATTCCAGGATCATCACAGACTCTTGGAATTAGAGGAATAAATAAGGTCAGGCAGGCAAGTTCTTACCCAGGCAAAGCCTGGTATCACCTCTGAACTTGAACCTCATATAGATGGGCAGGTATGGAAAGAGATGATGGCCCAGCATGGTTTAGGACTATGACATTCTGAAGAACACTGTCACTAGTCAGGAAACTAGAAGACCTGTAATCCTTGTCAGCACTGAGATGGGGTTGTCTCAAATCAGCAGGCAGCTGATCTACACTCCCATCCCACACCTACTCCTGGCCCTGCCCCAGCCCAATACTCAGACACCCTATGTCCTGCTTCTCAATCCATTCCCTCTTATTGTGGTTATAGATAATCACATCGCTGACTCGCTCACTGAACTGTGTCCTCCCAAATGGTAGAGCATCTTTTGGTTTCACTCTGGAATCAGTTGGGAGCTGACAATCACCAAGTCTCGGTAAGAATACGAGTAAGAGGATGAGCTGTGAATAAATAAAAAGTGACTTTGAAAGAACGAATCTGCTTCAGAAAGCTTCCCCATCTGTCTTTGGAGGAGCAGTCTCTGGGACCACACCACAGCTTTTCCTCAACCAGCTGGCCCTCCACCTCTACCCTTTAATGAGTACATTTGCTCGGCCTCTCCTTCTCCCGTGGACACAAGATGAGTTTTCTGCCAACTCTCACTGGGATGCAACCCTGCCGGGGTACTCCACTGTGGGGCCTCCACCCTCAGGGCAAAGGCGCTTTTTGGTTGTGTGGACTGCTGTTTTGAATGGTTTCCTCTGTTCTTTTGCAGCAGAAACAGGCTGTAGCTGACAACGCCCCTTTGCCACGGAACTGCATCAGGATGAAATCTGTGAGAAATGTTCTGATCGCCACTGGCAACGCACGAAGACTGGGCAAACCAGATTTCTGGGAAGAGGTGCAAATTTCGCAGGGACACTCTCAACAAGCAATTTCATCTAGGGCTTTCTGGGGCACGGTATTTACTCTGTGCTAAACTTCCTCTATATATTTACTACCTGTAATCCTTTTAGCAGAGTAAACACCATGTGTAGTAAAACAACTCCTTTTATTCTCAGCTACTTCGTTTGAAGGCTTTGCCTTCTCCCTTAAGTTTCAAAAGCAGCAGCATTTTGTTCTTGGTGCTTTGTTTCATTAAAATGGTGACTAGAGACAGCTATGCCACTCCCTTTTTAAAAAATCAAGCCAGTTCTGGTTAGCCCCAAACATCTAAGCCTAAGGAGTTTTCCAATAAGCTCTCTAGTTTCCATGCGGGTCCCCAGACCCTGACCTTGCCCCACACCCTGGCTTACCACATGACTTTCAGCGCCTTTGTATGACTTTCAACCTTCGGCTGAGGAAAGGAGGACCTTGAGAGTCTATGTGACATTCTGACTCAACTGATAAACAGCTCATCTGTCCAAAAAGAGTTTAAGGTGGCTTAAAAGCAGACATTTATATATAATGATTGTCAAATAAATGTTTAGGAATTATAAGCATAAGAAATGGGAGGAAATAGATAAACAAGCCAGACCAACTGGTAGACTTATTATAAAGTACAAATATTATGGGGTTTTTTTTTTTCTCTGCAGCTAGAGCAGAAAGAGAACCATGAAAAATTAGTACACTCTTATTACTGGGGATGAGAGGGGAAAGGGCAGCAAAAACACATTCTAGGAGAAGCAGAGCCCTTTTGAACCTGGTTGTAAAACTGAAATGGAATATTTTATAAGAGACCTTGAAAGTTGGCAATGACCTTGACAACAGAATTCAGGACAGATTTTCCTACAAATACACCAAAATGAATTTCATATGGTGCTTTGTTTATAACCTACAGATTTTAAGCTACAGGATATTTTTTTGAGAACTGTAGATTTCTGTTTTCTCCCCTTGGACTGGATCGTGAGAGCTGTGCAAGACTCTACAAAGGAGCTACTGTCACATGTTTTCAATTTTAAAACAATGGCAGTTGAATGTGGTTAAGAAGCTCTCCCGGTAACACACTGCCAGAAAGGACAGAGCTGGGACTGGAGCCCATATTTAACGTTTTAAATTCTGAAGATGAGACGCTAAATATAATTACATTAAGGCAATTTAGTAAATTGTCCAAAATACAACCATCCAACAATCTGACAGAAGCCATCTTGAGTAAATGGAGAATGAGTTATTTTTCTTGAGAGTCATTCTGCTGAGTTAGATTTCTGATAAAAATCTATGCTGCAAACACTTGCAGCTATGTACCAGCAAAGGGCACTGGGCCACAACAGTCTAAAGCCCTAATAGAGATCAAAGATCTGGGGTGTAGTTGAGCCAAGCTAAAGTTGCAGGATTTAACTAAATCAGCTTTTATCCTGAGTCATGTCCACTACTCCCCAATCAATTCCACAGTCTTGAAGTCAAAAATGTATTCTGTGTATATTCTTTAAATATTTCTTGAAGTCAAGGGTTATCAATTATAGGGTGTGTGTGTGTGTGTGTGTGTGTGTGTGTGTGTGTGTGTGTGTATACACGTGAGCAGGTCCAGACAAGAAGGTAATAAACTAGTGTTTTCTTCCACTGCTCTCCACATTATATATTTGGAGACAGGATCTCTCACTAAACCTGAGATACCCTGGTTCCAACTAAGCTGACCCAGCCGTGTTGCCTAACGAGCCCTAGGATCCATTTGTTTCCTATTCCATAGCACTGAGATTCCTCTGCCATGCCCCACTTTTATGTAGCTACTGAGCATCTGAACTTGGGTCCTCATGAAGGCAAAGCAAGCACTTTATCCCCTGGACCATCTCTCTAGCCCTTGGGATACAGACATTTTAACCTGATACAGAATGGTCCCTCTGTGCCCAGTGCTGATCAGGAGATGGTGTGTCTGGAACCTCATGGAACGGGATTATGCAATAGTCCTTCTAGACTGCTTGCTGCGCTGAAAACAGGCCGAGGCTCTTCTCAGGAAAAACACCAAGAGACATATATCATATGGAGGTAAATTCCTACTGCCTTGATGTTCAGTTTTATTTTCCATCACAGTAGTTTACATCCCTTAAATACTCACTTCCGGTCCTCAGCAATGTCCCTGAGGCACTGAAACTTAATGTATTCAGCTGTGACTCATTCAAACACCACTTGAATAAAGGTTTGACTAGAAAATGCTAGATTCCTTCCACAAGGGTAATACTATCTAAAAAATAAAGAAAAAGATGAGGAATGTTAGAACATAATCAACTCATTCTCAGCAACTAAGTCCAAGGCTGCTTTGGAATGTGTGTGTGTGTGTGTGTGTGTGTATTATATGTAATGTATTATACATACATTCATATGCATAATCTGTATTATGAAATTCAAAGAAACCAAAAGACTGACTCACACAGAGACAAGTAAGCATGAATAGACTATTCCATAGACCCGTTTACATTGAGCAAATGTGTGTGTGCACACACACTTAAATAATTTATTTTAAATGTATTCAAACAGTTAAGGGAAACTATGTCTGAAAAAAAGCAGGAAAGGATAGTGTTCACCTCAAAAGTATGGGGAGCACCCTCATAGAAGCAGGAGAAGCAGACATAGGAAAGGGGATAACATTTAAAATGTAAATACATAAAATATTCAATAAAAGAAAAGAAGAAAGAAAATTACTTCATACAACTGAAAAAATATCAATAAAAATATATAAATTATAGAAAAAAATTGTGCAATTTAACGGTATGAGTTAAATGAAACTCCATCTTTGGACAGGAAGAAGAAAGACAGGTGCAGTTGAAGAGATGCCCATTCAATGGAATGGAAACATAATAAAGAAAGCATTAAGACACCGTGGACCTCCGTAAAGCATATGACCAGCTCATAACAGGAGAGTCAAAGGAAAAGAGAACTGAAAAGACAAAGCAGAGCATATTTGAATTATGATCATAAACTTGCATTTGGAAGTTGGCTTACATGTTATCTTGATATCTAGTTTTTGAGTTTTTTACATATTTCTGATGTTAGCCCTCTATCACTTTTCCCATTCAGTAGGCTGCTGCTGCGCTGTCTGAACAATTTGTGTCCTTTGCAGTGAAGAAGTTTCTCAGTTTCATGAGGAGCCATTTATTACTTGTTGATCTTGGTGCGTGTGCTAAAGGTATTCTATTCAGAAAGTCTTTTCCTATGTCAATGAGTTCAAGACTATTCCCCGCTTTCTCATCTATTAGGTTCAGGTTCTCATTTCGGTTAAGGTCTTCGATTCATCTCAAGTTGAGTTTTATACAGTGTGCTAAGTATCAATCTTTTTAGATTCTTTTACATGCAGCCATCCAGTTTGATCAGCACCATTTGTTGAAGATGCTGTCTTTTTTTCCAGAGTGTGTTTCTGGTTTCTTTAACAAAAATCACATGTCCATAGGTGTGTGGATGTATGTCTGGGTCTTCAGCTTGTATCTATTGATCAGCGCGTCTATTATGTGTCAGTACAAAGCTGTTTTTATTGCTGTAGCGCTGTTCCACTCCACCTAACAGAATCTCTGCAAATCTCATGTTCTCATTTCTAGAATCACAAGTTTGAAGGTGCCATGATTTGGGGTAGGGATGAGATACAGAGTTTATTTATCTTGGGGGTCTCTGGAATCCATGGCTTTCTCCAAATCCTATCGATGTAGTAGAAGTTCTGGTTTGTATGTGGGCTCACTGGGTCTTCACTGAGTTTTGTGTTTTGGAGGAAGGAACAGTGTTTAGACATATTTATATTCTACTAGCTGAAAATGTTGCAGTTTTTATAATTCCAACTGTATGGTTTAGGGTATTTATTATGTCCATCCTGTGTCTTTGATATCGTTTACAGCAAATTTAAGAGCAATTAGATAAATCAGGGAAAGAGAAAATTCCAGAAGCATTTTGGAAACTAAAAGGCATACATTTCAATTGCATCCAGGAAATGAGAATAAACTCATAACAATGAGCCAGGGGCTTAAAAAAAAATCAAACATCACACACTCTCCTAATTAATTATCTTTTGTGTTTAACACCAATTTCTACAACCTAGATTTTCTCTGTAGCTGCTAGAATCAATAGTGGATTTTTTTTTTTTTTTTTTTTTTCTTGTCATTAGCAAGCATTTCTCTTTTTAGCTACTACAGAGAAACATGAAGCATTAAAATCTTCAGTATTTGTGTCTGGTGCCCTCTCTGCTTCTTTTCCATGCTTTTATTTGGAAATGCTATTCGTGTTCTCTGATGGTTTTTCCGATGCTTTGTCTTTGCTGAGAAGACTTCACTGGTTCATCTAAAACCAGACATGGACAGTGAGCCAAGTTCCAATAAGCAAGTAAACACATTGTCTAAAATCATTTGGGGGATCATTGTAGGTAAGGTTCGTTTTGTAGTTAATAGCTATACTATTCCATATTGTGGGTTAAAATCAATTAACCTGGAAGTACATAATATGAACAACATGTCTCTGTGCACCTGGAGTTCTTAATTTTTCAGGTCTTTGTTCACAAGCATTATTATTTATTGTTTTCAAAGTTTACTCAATCACAATCACATAGATGTTCACCTTTCTTGCTCATACATACTCACAAATATGAACAATATCTTTGTTTTTCACTTATTATGTACCACACAATTGTTCTTCCCTCAGACATTTTCACAAGCTTTATGCTATTACTCTGTATCAAAACTCCATCATTAAGGGGGCTTTAGAAATGGCTCAGTGGTTAAGAACTCATACTGCTTTCCCGGAGAACCAGGGCTTGATGCCCAGAACCCACATAGTAGCTCACAACTGTTTATAACTCCATGCGCATGGGACTCAATGATGTGCTTTTCTGGGCACCAGGCATGCAGACGTGTACACACATGTAGGCAAAGCACCCATTTGCACACATTAAAATGAAACACATCTTTTTAAGATTTATTTATTTATTTATTTATTTATTTATTTATTATATGTCTGTGAGTACACTGTAGCTGTCTTCAGACACATCAGAAGAGGGCATTGAATTCTATTACAAGTAGTTGTGAGCCTCCATGTGGTTGCTGGGAATTGAACTCAGGACCTTTGGAAGAGTAGTCAGTGCTCTTAACCACTGAGCCATCTCTGCAGCCAGCACATCTTTGTTTTTAATTAAGTAATTTAAAACCCATAGTTTGAGTCAATGATCTCTTATTAACAAATTTCAGTAGTTAAAAAAATTATTGAAATTTCAATTTTTGAAAACAAATTTTGTTTCAAAATTTAAAAATTGATTTGAATAATTTATTTTTAAAAAATGTGCCCATTTATTTAAAAGGGAATGTTTTCTTAAGCAATAATAACAACATACTGTAGATTTGGACTAGGAGGGATATGTGAAGAACACAGGCAGTTTCCAGCAGAAGGCCTGAGCAGCGGCATTCACATCCTTACAAGAAACTGAGCAACTTGTCATTAGACTCCTGAAAGACTGGATATAAGAGACAGACTACCAGTCTGAAGTCAGTCAAAAGAGAAAAATGGACACAGAAGCTGCAGCAGAGACCATATTAACCTGAGAGGAAGCTGTTGGAGCCATTATCTGAGAGAAACACCAGTTACCATGGGGACGACTTGTAAGAAGCCTACTGTGGGCTAGCAAGAGAGTCAGAAAGGCATGGCTTCAAACTTTCATCAAATTTTACCTCCTAAAACCCTATCAGAAACTCATAACAAGTCCAAAGAAAACAATCTATTCTTGTCTCCTTAGAAAAAAAAAAACTCCTAAAATATACCAAGATGATTCCCCATAAGGAAGTCCTGCTTCACAGATAATCATACCTACAAGGGAGAATGTCTACTGAGTGTCCACTGTCTCGGGAGTTTGCCTGTCACCTAAAGAGGAAGGCTGAAGACCTAAGCAAACCTTGAGAAAGTTGTACCTCAGGGTCAAACACTCAACAGACCAAGAGTGTGTGTAGGTGTAGGTGTGTATATATATCTGTGCATATGTCTGTGTGTACATATATGAGCATGTGTGTATGTGTGTGTATGTGCATATGTATATGGTATATGTATATGTGTGTGTGTGTGTGGCATGTGTGTGTGAGTATGTATGTAAAACTCAGGCCTGTCTCACATATGGTAATCCTTCTACCTCAGTCTCCCAAGTGTTGGGATTATAGTTTATGCCACTTATGTCTGGCTTTAATGTGTTTATTACCTACTTGGGTGTCTTCTTGTATAAATTCTGTAAACCTTTTCTCCACTTTTATTGAGCATGTGATCTTATTTTGGAAATTAAGAATTTCTTACAGGTTCTGGCATATGCCTTTTGTCAAATGTTTGTGGAAAAATCAGCTCTCAGGTGTGTGGTTTCCCTTTTCACTTTATATATCTCCACAAGAGAAGCTTGAGTTTGTATATATAACTACAAGCTTTCTTTCATGGTTTGGAGGTTCTACATAAGGGCTCTTATACATTCTATACAAGGACTCTTGTTCCATCCAAATGCATAAAGGTGTCCTCCCATTTCTTCTGAAACTGTATTTTTATGTCAATGCGCATTTGTAAGCCTGATGTCAGATGATCCACCATCTAAAGCATGGGGTGAGCCCCACTGTGTTTCATTGTTTCTGGAAAGGCTGCATATTCTCACTAGGTACCTTGTTCCTATGCTTACCTATGCACACAAGCATAAGTTTTAAGGTGCAGTTATGGATCGTCTTGATTTGGTAAAGTTGTGGTTGCAGGTTCTTTTCTGAGATCTATAACCTTATTAGTAGTCAGACCAGAGTAGTTAACTAAGTTTCCAGTAACAGGCCTGATTTCCTTCCTTAAAGAGGGTCTTAAGTCCAATTAGACAGCTGTTAGTTATATCAATATATAAGTGCCACTACTGAACCTTCAGGGATATCATGCCTCATTTAAGATTAGATAGATAGATAGATAGATAGATAGATAGATAGATAGAGATTACAATTATAGTTAAATATAAAATAATACAATTTTGAGGCTTTATTAAACATCTTTAGTGTTATTGTCTCCCCTCCTCCCTCTCATATATGTTACATTACCAAAATCATTTCTAAGCTTCAATACCTATCTTATAAATATTGATCATATAAGTTAACATATTCAAAAAGCTGTCAGCTCTGTTTCTATTCCATTTTTTATGCCATCAACTTATTCTGTCTAGTGCAACAGCCATGGTTTCCTCAGATATTTGGTCACATAGAGCATGTAACTGTAGATGCTTTATGTCCTCTTCTACCTAATTCTAGCATATGTCACTTATCGGTCTGTTTACATTTATTTTTTACTTTATTATGTGTCATAGCTCTCTTTTCTCCACATAATACCATATTCCATTTGGGCTAGAGAAGGTATCATACACTGAATTTATAAGAATATAAGAAAAGAATATATCTATAAGAATATAAATAACAAATACTTAATACACAGTTCTAGAGACAGAAAAAGCTTTTATAGAGATGATTAAACAAGCCGCAGCACTCACTCCACAGAGAAGCTGACACGTAATTCCCTTTTAATGAGGTTTATTCTAAGGAGAGGGCCTCAAGGTCGTGATAGGAACTCAAGGTGAGACAGGGAGCATTAGACAGTTGCAGTACAAAGTGGAGAAACCTAAATATAATGGGGTCTTGAAGGTAAGGACAGGCTTCCCTCTGAAGCCTGAGGAGGAGCTTCATTAAAGATGAGAATAAGAAAGCTAGAGACAGCTAGAGAGCCAGCCATGAGAGAGCTTAGGGGTGCAGGGAAACCTCCTCAGGAAGCAGTCCTTGCTTCTGTGCCAATCTCCCTGTGGAGTCCCTGGGGAGTCTCAAGCCAAATTAACAGAGAAAATGAAAGGCCTGAGTTTTATAACTTCCCACTGGTTCCAAAAGTTTTACATCATGTGATTTCAGGATAACGTAGGTGACACAGAGCGAGGAGGAGCCAAGTTCCATACAACGAGAGCTGTCAAATCATAGCACAGACTGCTTATTAACTCTCTGTCCCAGAGGGAGCTACAAAGAGGAACAGCCTGATTCAATGTGTGCTGGTGGAGAAGAAGGGAGAGGAATGGACTGGGAGGAGAGGAGGGAGAAGAAGCTATGATCGGAAGGTAAAATTAATTAATAATAATAATAATAATAATAATAATAATAATAATAAAGATGCAGACCTATGTTCTAACAAAGCCCAAGATCAAACTACTGTCATAGGCAGCACCTGGTGGGAACACGCTTCCTGACTGATAGACAGTCATCTCTTCGCTGTGTCTTCACTATTTAAATGGTATCAGGAGTGAAGATTATTTTTATAAAGACACTAATTCTGTTCACAAGGCTCCAATCTTTATGACTTAATTACATCCCTAAGGTCCCATCTCATAACACACTACATCAGGTGAGGCTGGGGTTTCAACATGTAAACTTGAGACAACACCAACATTCAGTCTATTGATTGTGGCTTGAATAATTATTTTGTTACAAGCTGAATGTCCTAAGCTAAATAATTAAGCAAGTGATTGCATTGAACTCCCTGGGAAGAGAGCTGCACTGTTCCGTGAAGGGATCTTTACAGGTTATGTTCACCGTTTCAAGTTGATAAACTTTAGGAGGGATCCGGAGTAGAGTCTTTGTGATGGTGGGTTATCCCTGTCTTCACACATCACTGTTCCGTGGCCCCTGTAACTAGACACCCCTAAATGAGGGTGTCTCACTTTTCCCAGAGGAGCTTCAGCGCCCTCACACCAGCAAGAGCTCAAGACTGAGTCACTTATAAGTTTACAGTGTTTCCTCTTTCTTCAGAAGTTGCCCTTACCAATATCTTGGTGCCACTCCTGACACAATGCAGATTCTTCAACCAAAGATGGAGGACAAATCTCATCTACTCTTCTAGAGTTTTTTTCTATGTATCTCTCCACACCTTGGCTGCTTTCCCCCAGAATTCTAGACGATTTATCTTCTCTGAACTTTGAAGTTTGTCTTTGTTGCTCCTCGGGGATGGTTAGAACGTTGGAGCTTCATTCCCTGAGCCAAAGCTTAGCCCCCAGGAAGAGAAGCCTGGGATGGATGACTCCCTCATTACTTCTCTGTTTCTTCAGCTGTCCATTGCCCATAGCTAAAGGCCATTGTTTAGAATTTCTCCATTTTTAGATCCTTAAATCAGGGAATCGGTTCATTCCCATTTGTTTTCTTATGGTAAGAGCATAAAGTCATTTGAACTGACTTGGTTCATAACAATCTACCTCTTATTCTCATTATTAGGCTTGATTATGCCCATCATTAACCTATTAAAATCAAAGAATAGTTCTCTTGCCCTCAAAGTATTTCAGAATAATTAAAGACAGTAAAATTACCAGCATGATAGATATAGAAAGAACTACCTTCCCAAATGAACCATAGTAACTGAAAATCACAGCTTAAAAGTTCACACTGCCTTAATGTTTATCTTCGCTGAGTTTATTAGAGTTGGGGATATTACAGGCAATTTACTTCTCTCTATGTCTGCATGCTGGGTTTAATGTTCACCTTCCCTAATAGGCTCTGTATGTTTCCTTTCCCTATGTCACTGTGATCATGCTTCACCTACACTCTATCTCCATGCAGCAAGTCCTCTCAGTAATTGGTTTTAAAATATCCCATTAGCATCTCCCACCATGTAACTGATTATAGCAAGAAAAACTCTACGAAGAATTCTTATCCCAGAAAATTATATGGGTTACATTTCTAATGCCAAAAAATATTCACGTTGTTTTCCCTCAAAATGTTTGGTGCTGGAGAAAAAAAGGTGTATGTGCATGTACGCACTGTGTGTGTGTGTGTGTGTGTGTGTGTGTGTATGTGTGTGTGTGTGTGTGTGTAAGTAAAAATAGTATCTCTGTATCCCTGTTTTATGGAAATTACATTCTCTAACAATGATTAATTATTACAAAAATGTCTACTTGTTAGTTTCAATTGTAGTCAAGATCCTATAAGACAGCAAGGGAACTCAGCTCTGTTTGCAAAACTTGGGACATCTCAGTTACTATAGAAATGGCCATTAGGAAAGGAGCCTGTCCTGGGTGGGTTTATCTGTGGAGCTTTGTGACATGTAGGTGGACAGTTTCTGAAGACTGGATGTAGCCATTTAGTAAGTTGTCCCATGGAGACAACTCTCATGTGGTTAAGAAACAATCTTCCTTTTTTCTGCCCTATTACAAAACTGATAACTAGATGATATTTTTCAGTTTGTTTAATACACTTTCTGACTGTCAGCCACTGGTGTCCTGCATGGGGTGGATTTTTTTTTTCAAAGAGCAAAATTATTCTTGATCCTGATCCTCATGAAGCTTGTAATATAGTAAAGAAGAAACAAGTAAATTAAACGTGTCTGTGAGTATAAGCAGGTCCTAGAGAGATGAGAGGCATGTCCCCGTGAGTCACTAATAAAAAAAGATGATCTAATGTACAGAATCAGATCAATTTTCTGGGTAATTGAACTGAGAGCTAAAGGATAAGTTGGAGTTAAATGGGGCTAATAACATCTTGTCACAGTGTCATCGAGAGAATTTACAGAAGCACCACATGCGAAGCCTCGGGCCATGACAATGTCTTTGCCGCTAAGATAGTATGAATGAAAAGACACAGTAAGTTGACTTGGAGGAAGAACACAAGCGTTGATTCGGATGCAGGTTAGGAGTAGAGTGCTTTCTTAGGACACACAGGACTGGGCTGCATCCTCAGCACCTGACCCTTGCCAACGAACAGAAAGAAAAGGAACGTAACACTTTATATACATACACGTCACATAAAGTCCGGCTTTACTCCCAAACGAACCCACACATAAAGACTGGACACAGAATTTGTTCCTATGCCTTGAGCGTTCATTCCATGCAGTACACCTTCAGCAAATACCTGTGAGCCAAATCCAGATCTGTTGCATTGCTACCCCACTTTCTCTCCTCCTTGTCACCGCTCAGGTATATTTAGCTCACTTCTCTCACTGAGGACAACTTTATTTGCTTCTCACTGGTGTTTTAAGTTATCCATTCCTCCTTCAAAAACCATTAAAAAATATGCTATGGAGAAAGCAATGAGCACACTTGGGAAGTAAATACACACTTGTAGAATTTTCTGCATCTCAATTAAGACTGTTTTGAGGTGAAGGCTCAAAAGTCTTCTATTAGAATAAGTAACACGGTAACAGTCTACTTCTGGTGGAGTGAGTGTCCAATGTCAGTGGGTAGGTAGCCTATAGCTTGTTCTCTGTGGCCATTGAGATATCTGTCTTTCCTCTAACTCCACTTCTCCTCAGTTTCTTCTCAATTCAGTACCAGGGTAGCAAAAAAAAAATATGAAATGTATAATGAAGATATTTGAAGGCCAGAATGATGACAAACACACATCAATTTTATTGACATTCTACGTGCCAGAATTTGGTGTTATGGCCACATCGAACTGCAATGGACATTAAAGCAATAAAGTCTGAGTGATTACCCAATACAGGGAGAGACAGATAGTAATGAGTAAGAACTTTATCACTCCACTGCAGCACCTGTTCTACTGATACTGCAGCCACTGTCATCACATAGTCACTCACTGACCAACGGGAGTGGTTCTCAAAGACTAGCACAAGTTAACTCTGCTAGAGTTTATTAAAGAGTTGGCATATGAAAATCATCCAAAGAAGCTTCCCATGATCCCAAGCAACATTTCTTTTGGAGAAGGCAGTAGTGGAAGATTTAAAAAAAAAAAAGAGCCTAGTAACTGTAGAGCACATAGATGTAAATGGGCCTTCAGTGGAGTATTTCCATATGAGAATCTTATGAAGTAGAGCATCCTACGTCACATCTATGAATGGGAAAGCAAATTGGGCCATGTTTAAGAGCAAGCTGCACCCCCATAAGGCACAGAGAAAAGAAAGAATGAGATGAATAGGAGCCAAATCCTTCAAAAAGCCAAATCCTTACATCAGTTAAGAAATGAAGGTAGATGGTTATAGCTGAAAATAAGAAATAAGCCTCAGACCAAACAGAAGAAACACAGAGAGAAAGAAGAAATCTGGATCAAAGAGCTATAGTCATTCCTGTTGCTAGGGAAATGAACAGACAAATTTGAGACTAGACTACTGGGAGCAGTATAAATTAACCAGGAGCATAGTTAGTTGCAAATTAATCATTTTGCAAATATAGAAATGAAGCATTATAGAGAATGACATGCCATTGTGATCCAAATTGGAGCCCAGTACTGACTGTCTTAGGGTTTTACTGCCGTGAACAGACATCATGACCAAGGTAAGTCTTATAAACGACACATTTAATTGGGGCTGGCTTCTGGCTTACAGGTTCTGAGGGTCAATCTATTATCATCAAAGTAGAAACCTGCCAGCATCCAGGCAGGCATGGTGTAGGAGAAGCTGAGAGTTCTACATCTTCATCTGAAGGCTGCTAACAGAATACTGACTTCCAGGCAGCTAGGATGAAGGTCTTAAAGCCCACACCCACAAGGTTACACCTACTCCAACAAGGCCACACCTACTCCAACAAGGTCACACCTACTTCAACAAGGCCACACCTCCCAACAGTGCCACTCTCTGGGTCAAGCATTTACAAACCATCACACTGTGAGTCCACAGCTCCTTCTCCTGGGGTCTGCTCTTCCGTCTCACTCTCTTCCCTGACTCTTTCCTTCACTTGCTTTTTTTGATCCTGCATACCACATCCATGATTATTGCATGGAGACAACTTTGCCATGTGGAAGGTTTCCCTTTTTCCTTTCTAACCATGAAGAACCATAGAGCCATGCTGTAGAGGGTTCTACAAGGAAGTCTTTATGAAGAACCTGCTGATGGCTATTGGTGATGACAGAAGACAGTAAGAAATTGATGCCGTAAGCACAATATCATTGAAGAAAGGAATTCTGCCAATGACCTGTGTAGTAACATCCTGGGTACAGACTCTTCCAGTCAACTCTTCAGCTGAACACATTGCCTATCTTATATCTTCATTACAATCCGGTAGAACCTTCAACTAAAAATAAAACTAAACTGAGAGAAGGGTCCTAGACACACACACACTCACACACACACACACACACACACACACACACACACATACATGTATATATAATGTATACTACATTATAATATATTATAATAGCTATATATATAATTTTTTATACAGAGGTAGAAAAATTCAGTGATTCTTTTTGCTCATCTGATATAGTCATGCAGCTATGACATACGTTAATAATCTCAACCCTTAAATTTAATTAAGTTTTATTTTTAAAATTTTATGTGTATGAATATTTATTTCATCTACACGTATGGCTGTGCATCACTTCTGTGCAGTGCCCACAGAGACCACAATAAGATACCAGTTTCCCTGCAACCGGAATCACAGACAATTATAAGCCACCACATAGGTGCTGGGAGTTGAACCCAGGTCCTCAAGAAGAGCAACCAGTGTTCTTAATCACTGAGCCATCTCTCCAGCCATTTCTCCTTAATTCCAATATCAAAATGTAACTGTTAAAGATGATTGTTCAAAGGGCAGGATACAAATCGACTAGTTTTTCTAATCCTTCAGAGAAGACTTCTCCTGGATCTGATATGCTAATCATCTTTCCACTCTGATGCTATGCTCTTCTTACCAGACTTAGTCCATAAGCACACAGCCTTATTATCTGTGCAGTTATTGAAATTTCACCCAATGTTAATTTCATGCCTAGTTGGGTTTTAAATGTACAAACAGCATTCCAAACTTCACCCAGGTGGGTCATGAAAAATAAGATGGTAAAAGGAACCAAAATAAGCACAGTGTTCCTTCTCAAACTCCGGAGAGACAAAACACTGTGGCCCCCTGAGGCTGCCAATCCCATGTACTCAGGGCACTGAGCTGAAGAATGCTTGGCTCCAGTCTGCTCTCCTATGGCCAGAAATACCAGGTCCCTGGAGAGTAAAGAAATGCTCAGAACAGGCTCAGAGTAGGACTTTGAACTGCTGGACTCTTCACCCATCCGGAACAACTGACAGATGGAGCCAGGTTTGCCGCCAGGTGGGAGGCTGAGCTTCATTTCAGCTTCCCGCCCATCAATTCATCCTTCTGCTATGCTGAGATATCCCAGCAGGAAGCCCAGCAGCAGCAGGGACTCAAAAGGACTGAAAACACCTTAGCAGAACCTTTTAAATCAGACACACAGTGTAGCCAGCCTCTGAGAATACAAACCCCTTTGCTGTTAAGGGGAAATAAAAAAGATACTTCTCTGCAGTGGACTGTGGAGGGGTTGAATATGTGTTGTCTTTATCCTATAGGTGTGATTAAATATAAATGGGCAAAAAGCCATGAAGTCCTCATCTTTTTGTTGTTGTTGTTGTTTTGTTTTTTTGTTTTGTTTTTTGTTTTTGTTTTTGTTTTTCGAGACAGGGTTTTTCTGCATAGCCCTGGCTGTCCTGGAACTCACTCTGTAGACCAGGCTGGCCTCGAACCCAGAAATCCGCTTGCCTCTGCCTCCCAAGTGCTGGGATTAAAGACGTGCGCCACCACCACCTGGCCCTCATCTTAACTATAAATAAAAGGATCTTTTAAAATTATGTTGCATGTATTTATATCTCTTTTTACTTGGATAAGCACACTACATGAAATGTACCCTCTTTTAAAATGAGAAAGTGCACATTATGCTACTAGTGACTCAGGATATAATGTCATACAAAGCATCCCTGGGGTTCATTCATCTTACTCATTAGAAACTGCATGCCCATTGATTAGTAAATTTTGTTTCTTCCTCTTCCAAGGTCCTGGAGGACAAAGGGGTTTTATACATGTCTGAAGCATCCTGCCTTCTTTAATCCTCCAAACAACTTGTGGCTCCAAATTCCAGCTCATCTCTTCTCTTTCACCAACCACTCCAAACATCAGTCTTTCTAATGCTTTGCACTTCATCCATTCATTTTCCTCTCTGATCATATTCTCTTCTTTGCAACAAATAGAATTTAAAATACATAAATGTAGGAGGAGCTAAAGTGGGAGAAGTAAGGAGAGGAAGAGGAGGAGTAAGGGAGAAGGAGGAGAAAGAAGAGGAGGAACTAAGAGGGGGAGAGACGTGGAGAGAGAGAGGCAAACATGGAGGCGGATGCTCACATGTCTCTGCCAGTCAAAGGTAGTTGGTATATCTAGGTTTCGGAATGGGTTACACCTCTGATTGTAAGGGCATCTTGTTATTGATCATTACCAAATATATAATCTTTTAATTAATCTTTAAGTATTAGTGTCTCATTTTTCTACTGGGCCCGCATGGATGGTGGGATGGTCTGGGCAATGCCCAGCCTTGCAGAGACAGCATGGAAGACTGGCAGAGCTATCTCCCATGCTGGCGTCTCATGGGTGGCAGAGTTGGTGTTTCTGGCTGGCCATTTCTAGCTACGGCATACATGTGGCCTCTGGCCATGCAACATAGCGGCTGAGCTAGGCAAAGACGCCATAGCTTAGATAGCCTGATTGACCAGTGGCCATTTTTTAAATAATTATTACAACACATAATCCCCCTATAGATTAGATACAGAAATACTGTTCTCACTGCTGGGACAAAATACTTGATAAAAGCAGTTTAAGGTAGAACATGTTAATTTTAGCTGATGATCCTTTGTGGCTGGAAGGTATGACAGAAGGAATTTGAGTCATTTGGTCCCATGTGTCCATAGTCAGGAACCAGAGGGTAATTACCAATTGGACTCAACATCCTTTCTTTTCCAGTCCCAAGTGTCAGTCACAGAATGGAGCAACCCAAGCTCATAGCTGGTCCTCTAGCTCAGTTCATCCTGATCTAGGCAGTCCCTCTCAGACCTTCTCATAGATTGGTTACCATGGTAATTCTACGTCTCATCAAGTTAACAATCGAGTTTAAGTATCACAAGCAGGAAGGCACGTTTAAATGGAGAACACATGCTTGCCAATAGCCATAAAAAATTAAACATATTTGGGGGAAAGTAGGTTGGTCTCATTTGCAAATCAAACTAGCAGATATTGATGGGTGTTTGCTGAACTGGAGATGCTAAGGTTGGTGTTATAAAGAATTCAAGCTTATTTACATTATAATTCCTACCCTCAGCAGTCTAAAGTTTGTCTTGAGAATTATACAAATATAAAACAATGGAGAATCAATGGCATGGTGACTTACCACCCACAGTGTACTTCTTTTCAGAATCCATTATTATATTTCTGATCTTGACTTTTCATGTGAGGAAAGATGTGGTGACAGGTTTCTTACTATTATTTTTTTAAGTGAGAATTTGGGATGGAGAAATGGCTCAACAGCTAAGAGAAGTACGAGCACTTCCTGCTCTTGCCAAGGACCATGGTTTGGTTCCCAGGGCCAACTAGGTACTCACAACTGCCTGTAGCTCTGGTTCCAAAGAATCTGTCTCCCTTATTCTGATTTTCCAGGCACTGTATGCACATGGGTGCTTATACATACATGCACACAAAACACACATATACATGAAAAAAATAAATCTTTTTTTTTCATTTTTTTATTTTTATTTATTTATTTATTTTATCGGATATTCTATTTACATTTCAGATGCCATCCCCTTTCCCCATTTCCCCTCCCTAGAAAACCCCTATCCCATGCCCCCTTTTCCATTTTGCTTTTATACAATTTTTTTAAATGTTAATCAAAGGCTTTATAAGTATGGTAATGCTCAATCAGAAGTGCTGAGAGGAGTTAACAGACAACAGTCCAGGTTACCTTACATGGATAGTTGGATTTCAAAACGTCAGAAATCCATAGAATTGACGTCACAAATATTTCTATATTAATGTTCATCTTGATTAGAGACCTGTCTGCTCCTGACAGCTTCCTGTCTTGGATTCTAAGAAGAAATTGAGCATCCTTGGAGTTACTCCAGTTGTGGTGAGACAGCCACTAGGCAAGAAATGCCTCTCTCCATCTACAGACAAATTACTGTCCAGAAAAGGACACACTTGCAGAATAGTCGACTTATTATATCTGCCTAGACAGAGTAATCAGCCCTTAATAATTCTGCATCACTAAGGTCTGTCAGATGAGTTTGGGCCAGAAGGCTGAAGATTTGATGCTCCAACGTTCGGTAGTATAGGGGCTGTCCAGGTGTTCAGCGGTCTCTATAAATTGGCTAAGTTTTAGAAGCTATGCTTAGTGTTTCCCATAACTTCAGTTAACTTAGTTATTCTGGATTTCTGACGGCGTTGAAGACCTATAGTCTCATAGCTAATCCTGGCTATTTACTTTGAGAGAAAAGATCTGAGTGGATGGTTTTCAGCTGACATTCATTCTAAAGCCAAGAAAAAGCCAGGTTCAGAACTAAGTGTTTTAGTCAAGAGAGACAACAGAGGTTCTGGTTAGTCAACAAAAGGATGGACTGGATATTAAGACTATCTTGTACCTCACTGGCACAAATAGGAATAATTATGCTCTAATTATATTTTGAGAGAAAAGTTTTATTTTAACAGGAAGGGTAATATGTAGGAGGAGCTAAGGGGAAAGGAGCACCGAGAGGAAAAGATGGAGTAAGGAGAGGAGAAGATGAAGTAGAGGAGAAGCTCGGTAATGAGAGAGAAAAAGAGAGAAAGAGAGAGGGGGCATGGAGGCAGAAGTTCACATGTCTCTACCAGTCAAAGATAGTTTACATATCTAGGTTGGGTATTGGGTTACACTTCTGATTGAGCAAAAAAAATCTTTTAAAAATGAAAAGTTAACCAGGAATATCAAAATTTCTGGGCTTTCATAAAGACCATACAGCAAATAATGTTTGTGAATAAGGCTGTGAATGAACGTGTGTGTGTGTGTGTGTGTGTGTGTGTGTGTGTGTGTGTGTGTGTGCCTGTCTATGTTAATACATGTATGGTTATGTGTGTGTGTGTGGGGGGTGTCTGTGTCTCTGTGTCTGTGTTTCTGTGTGTAAATGTGTGTATGTATGAATGTGTGTGTCTGTGTATGTGAGTATGTATGTGAGTGTGTGTCTCTGTGTGTGAGAGTGTATTGTATGTGTCTGTGTGAGTGTGTGTGTATGTCTGCCTGTCTCTGTCTGTGTATGTGTCTAAGATATGTGCAGAGCTCAAAAGATAACTTTCAGTAACCAGTTCTCTCCTTCCACTGTAAGTTTCAGGAACACACTCA
>JANHMN010000001.1:211751411-211781524 GCA_030674055.1 Rhabdomys pumilio | reverse complement strand
ACACACACACACACACACACACACACACACACACACACACACACACAGGACTTCTCTGTGGCCTTCAGCTACACATTATTAAATAATGTTTGTCAAAATAAAGTCAGTTTTGACCTTGGTAACTTTCAGAGTATTGAATGCTCTCATTTTGCACTTACATTCTGCCTCTATGCTACAAGAAATCATCTCAGTGTGCTCATCCGTCTAAATTTTCTCCTCTGAGGCAGGGGTACAGGGAAGGTTAGGCAGGAAGCAGCCACAGTGAAAGCAGTATCCAACAGTTACATATGTATGCTTGCCACAAAATCCCGTCTTTCATCACTAACTAGCTGTGCAGTTTTTAAATGGAAGGACTGAATTCTTTTTTTCTACCAAAGTATTTGGGTTTTTTTGTTTGTTTGTTTGGTTGGTTGGTTGGTTGGTTGGTTGGTTGGTTTTACTTTTGACAAACAAATTAAAAACAGGGTTGATTTTGCTTACATATGAATGCTATGGAAATTCATTGGAAGTGTGAGATTTTAAGTGGTATGAAGGGTAGAGGATAAAGTGAAGATTCCCAGAGTATCTAGTGTAAATGCCTCATGAGGACTGAGTGATGTCTGCTAAAGCATTCATACCTGGGTGAGCGCTCAATGAACACCAAGCTGGAGTTCACCTGAGCAACTTATGATCTGCTGTAGTAACAACGGTCCAACAATCCAACCTCGAACCAACAAAGCAAGAGAGTTGGAGAAGATCCTTTAAGATCATACAGTTGGGAAAGTAATACTAACAACAGCACCGGGTGCTAGAGACCTCCAACTACTGCTGAGGGTCCAGAGAAAACCAGGTGCCACACCTCTAATTAGAAGACATAGCTTCGTGGCTCAAATTGGCAGTAAGCCTCATATATGGGCATTTTTTCACATTGGTCATAAAAACTGACCATCTTTCTTTAGACTCCAAAGAAGTAGCTGACATTTTATTTCACCCAAACATTTGGTATCTGTGTTTGAAGAACTGTTATTAACGTTCTTGTTTTTATTTATTGAGAACTTCAGATTCCCTCATGGTAAAGTTGGACAGAAGTTTTCTGAACTCTGTTCTTGTCTTAGTCCCTTCTCTTTTGCTTTATCAGAAACAGGAAGTCTGTTTGGATACATACTTACAGATGCAGAAAGGTCCAAGCTGTGTTGCCATCTTAGCAATTACTAAATTTGGGGATTGAATGGATTCGTTAAGTTGGCCTCAAACTTTTAAAACGCAACCATTTTTAAGTAGAGAAAAAGAAATATTTTGTGTTCCCCAAACAACCCTCGTCTCATTTTGTTCCCTCCTAGGGAAAAAGGCAGAATCCAATCAGAGACCAACTGAATATTTGTAGATATGGTACCAAGGGGAGGCATTTTCTTGTCTTTTAGGCTACCATTGCTCATTTATTGATTGTTACATTGTTATCTCAGAAGTAACATAAAGACAGACAAGTAACAAAGCTGGAAAACTGAAGGGATGATGAATGAGAAGAGTATAGACAGAGCATCATAGAAAGCCTGGGGTGGACAGCACCTACTCTGGGAGCATTGCACCACTCCAAGGCATGACTGTACAAGAGTTACTTTCTGTATGAAACTGAGGCCAAGGCATCACTGTCTTGAGATGTGAGCTCTACATATGGTTTAGAGCTCTTACTTAGGTATGCCAGCGTTCATAGATATATCAAGAGCTAAATGGTTTATTCAACAACCACCTTTTATATCACTAAATGGACACCCAGAGTAAAATCAATAAAAAAATTCAATCAAATTCACCTTGCATTTTCATTTGCAACATAATGGTTTCACTGACTGAAATCATGATGATAGCCTCTTACAATAAGCCAAACACCACCTCTAAGTCTTTGTGCATTGTCACTGTCTATTAATCCTGTGAAATACTATTATCACCTTTTGAAGGACAGAAAAACCAGACACTGGACAGTTAGACAACCTTTGCAAGTCATAGTGGTATAAGCAGAGGAGCTGAAATTTGAATAGAGGAAAATGATCTTGATTAACCTCTATTGTCTCACATGTGCATTTCAAATACAAAATAGAAACAAAAGCATGGAAACTGAAGTTCAAAGTTGCACCATCCATCTTCCATGGTTTTCTGTACACTCTGTCCTTTTCTCTTTGTTTCTCTGCATGACGAACTTCTCAATTTTTCATTAACTTACTTATTTATGCTCTTTACATTCCAATATCAGCTCCCCTCTCCTCCCAGTTCCCACTTCTCAGAGCTCCTTCTCCCTTCTACCTCCTCTTCGCCTCTGAGAATGGAGAGCCCCACCCCCTGGATAACACACACACACACACACACACCTCACATTATGTAACTGCAAGACTAGGTATATACTCTCTCACTGAGGTCAAACAAGGAAGCATACTTAGGGGAACAAGGTTCACAGGCAGGCAACAGATTCAGGGATAGACCCTGCTCCGGTTGTTGGGGACCCACATGAAAACCAAGCTGCGCATCTGCTACATATGTGCTAAGGTCCTAAGTCCAACCCACGTTCACTCTTTGGTTGGTGGTTTGGTCTCTGGGAGCTCCCAAAGGCCCAGCTTAGTTTACTCTGATGGTCTTCATGTAGAGTCCCTATCCTCTTTAGGTCCCTCAGTCCTTCCCCCAACTCTTCCAAAAGACTCAGTGAGTTCCTTCTAATGTTTGGCTATGAGTCTCTACACCTGTCTTGGTCAGTCATTGAATGGAGTCTCTCAGAGGACAATTATGCTATGATCCTGCCTGCAAACATGATGGAGTATTGTTAATAGTGTCAAGGATTGATTCTTGCCCATGAGATGGGTCTCAATTTGGACTAGTCATTGTTTGGCCATTCCCTCTATCTTTGTTCCATCCTGTAGGCAGAACACATTTTGGGTTGAAGGTTTTGTGAGTCAGTTGCTGGCCTTATCCTTCCACCAGGAGTCCTGCCTGGCTTTAAGAAGTGGCCACTTCAGGATCCATATCCCCCATGGTTAGGAGTTTCAGACATAGTCAC
Source organism: Rhabdomys pumilio (assembly GCA_030674055.1). NCBI lineage: Eukaryota > Metazoa > Chordata > Mammalia > Rodentia > Muridae > Rhabdomys > Rhabdomys pumilio. Next base: position 211,778,505 of record JANHMN010000001.1, on the reverse strand, counting down.
CTCTATAGACACCTCAGGCACAGCACATACTGGTGAGAATGTAGAGCAAGAGGAACTCCTACACTGCTGGTGGGAGTGCAAACTTATACAACCACTCTGGAAATTAATCTGGTGGTTTCTCAGAAAATTTGGAATAGTTCTACCTCAAGACCCAGCTGTACCACTCCTCACATATACCCAAAAGATGGTCTACCATCTCACAAGGACACAAGCTCCACTGTGTTCATCACAGCTTTATTCATAACAGCCAGAAACTGGAAAAAAAAAACCTCAATGTTCCTCAACTGAAGAATGGAGAAAGACAATGTGGTTCGTTTACACAGTGGAATACTACTCAGCTACTAAAAGTAAGGACATCATGAAACTTGCAGGCAAATGGATGGAACTAGAAAATATCCTGAGTGAGATAACCCAGATGCAAAAGGATAATGTATGATATGTACTCACTTATAAGTGGATATTAGCCATAAAGTAGAGGGTAGCCACGCTACAATCAACAGGCCCAACATAGACAAATAACAAGGAGTGCAAAGGGAAGATGGTTGAATCTTACTCAGAAGGAGAAATAAAATAGATATCAGAGGAAGTAGATGAAAGAAGGGAACTGGGTAGGGGGAGAGCAGGAATGGAATCAGATCACATGTTAGGAGAGCATGAAACAGAGAACTGAAATTGGCTGTGCTGGGGAGTGTGCATCTCTAGGACATGCCAGAGACTTGGAATAATAGGTGGAGGCCCCAGGATAATTTTTCATATTTTTAAAGCACTAAAAACTTAGAACTCACAGGCTACTCTGACCATAGAAACAACTAGGCTAACTTCAGAGCTTTATCTCTTGCTCCTCTCCTTTAAAGGCAATCCCACAGTCTCAGCCCCAGCTCTGCAGATGATCACCTGCTGCGCTATCCCTGTACCCCATATTTGCTGGATCACACAAACTCTCCTAACCTCACTCCCAGCGGACAAAGCAGATTCTGATAGAACACATTGCTCTCCCCCATCCATTCAGCCCCCACCTCTAACCCAGCTCCATTTCTAAGTGTTAGCTACCAATACTTAGAAATACATTATACCTGAAACCCCCAATGGACGTGCCTAGCAGTATTCCAGAAGAATTTCTTCTGGGCAGCATACAGCCACAACATTCTCCTAATAACCAGAGAAAACAACAAAAGCCAGGGGGTGAAGAGATAGACAAAGACAAGACCAGATATCAACACCTAGATTTATAGTCTTCCCAAACTCGGATGCCTAGAAGTCAGTGCAAACCAGAATCAATACCATCCAGGACAATATGTTTTCCACTATTGTTCAGAAAACCTACCACAATATGCCTTGAGTATTGCAGCGTAATTGATGCACAAGAAAAAGAACTTAAAATGGTCTTTAGGATAAGTGACCTTAACATTTCACCAGAAAACTCCTAGAGCTGATTAACATATTCAGCAAAGTATCTGGATATAAAATTAACTAACAAAAAAAAACCAGTATCCCTTCTATGTACAAATAACAAATGGACAAATTAAGAAATCAAGAAAATAACACCTTTTACAATACTCTCAAGTAATATAAAATCTTGGGGTAACTCTAACCAAGGAAGAGAAAATTTTCCATAATAAAAAACTTTAAAACATTGAAGAAAAAATTGAAAAAGATATCAGAAGGTGGAAAGATTTCCCATGCTCATGGTAGGATTAGTATAGTTAAAAAAAAATGGCCATCTGACAAAAGCAATTTACAAATTTAATGCAGTCTCCATTAAAATAACACAATTTTTCACAGATCTTGAGAGGACAGTTTTCAGCTTCATGAGGAAGCCCAGGGTAGGTAAAACAATTCTGAATAGTAAAAGAACTGCAGGAAGCAGTACCCTCCCTAATTTCCAGTTGCACTACAGAGATATAGCAATAGAAATAGCATGGTATTGATCCAAAAAACAGACACACTGATTAATGGAATCTAATTGAAGACACAAAAATTAGCCCACGCATTTTTGTATATATTATTTTTCATTTAAAAAAGCCAGAAACACACACTGGGTAAAAGATAGCATCTTCAATAAATGATATATCTGAATGCAGATAATGGTTAATCTAGATGGCAGAAGGTAGAAAAATCCAAATAGATCCATACTTAGTATCCTGCACAAAACTCAACTCTGAAAGGTCTCAACAGAAAGCCAGATACACTGAACCTGATAGAAGAGAAAGTTAGGAAGAGCATGAATTCACTGGCACAGGAGACAACCTCCTGAACAGAAAGAACAGTGTTAGCACAGGCAGTAAGATCAACAGTAAGTAAGCAGAACTGAAGTGGAACATTCTGGTTGTGTCATGTGATGCAGACTCATACAGTGTTTTGCATCACATAATACACCAGAAACTTCGGCTTCACAGGACCTCATGAAGCTGAGAAACTTATGCTTGAAGAATTTCATTTTTCCAGCAAAGTCACAGCCTACAAATGGGAAAAGATTTTTACCAAACAGTGGAGGGCTAATATCCAAAGTATATAAAGAACTCAAAAACTAGATATCAAAAATTGGGCACAGATATAAACAGAGAATTCTCTAAAAAGCAAACTTGAACATTCACCATCTTCCATTGCTAGTGGGAGTGCAAACTTGTACAGCCACTGTGGAAATCAATATGGGAGTTACTCAGAAAGATGGGAATCAATCTACCTCAGCTATACTACTCTTGTGCATAAACCCAAAGGATGCTTCATCCTACCACAAGGACTCTTGCTCAATCATATTCATTGTTGTTGAGTTTTTGTTTGTTTGTTTGTTTTTGCTTTTTCCCCCCAAGGCAGGGTTTTTTTTTCTATGTAGCCTTAACTATCATGAAACTCACTCTGGACCAGGATGACCTTGAACTCAGATATCTGCCTGCCTCTGCCTCTAGAATGCTGGGGTTAAAGTCATAAGCCACCACTACCCGGCTCTGCTGTATTATTAATTTTGAAAACAAACTAGATGTTTGTTTTTCTTCAATAAAAGAATGAATAAAGAATATACACAATGGAATATTACTCAGATAGTTTTTTTAAAATGACGTCATGAAATTTGCAGGCTAATGGATAGAATTAGGGGAAGAAAAAAAAAAAACATCCTGAGGTAACCCAGACCCAGAAAGACAAATATGGTATGTGTTCACTTGTAACTGTACAATAGCTGTTAAATAACCAAGCTACTATCTGTTTTTGAAATACTTAATTCCAATCTGGGGCTTCTACCCTGCCTTTGATCATTTAGTTCCTCAATAAAAGACACACAACTTTTATTATTTACAATAAGCCTTAATCATCATTAGAGCTGGGCAGATATCTACCCTCCATGCTATTAGAATCTGCTTTCCTATTGATAACTCTAAGTTCTTACTTGTTATGTTTTATCTGGGCTGTACTTAACTCCAATTGCCCATGCTTTCTTGACTCCTAACCCATGGCATCTTTCTTCTCTCTTCACCTTCTTTTCTTTCCCTCTCATGGTTCTTCTCCAACCCCAACCCCAGGAGCCCTAAAACTAGCCTGTCTTTTCTGCCCATCTATTGGCCAGCAGCATCTTTATTCACCAATCAGAAATAACTCGGGGACAAGGTTACTTAGTGTCATTTGCATCTATGTGTGGACTCTCTTATCTCTGGGGCAACCAGGGCTTGAGAGCTTGTATTTAGCATTATAATACATAGCAACAGACCAAACATCAACAATAATCCATAGACCCAGAGTGGTTATATACAATGAAAGGATTCAAGGGGGATACATGGATTTCCCTGAGAAGAAAAAATAGAACAAATTTTATGGGCAGACTGATGTTGTGGATGCAAAGACAAGAACAGGAGGATCAGGTGAAAGGAGGAGGAGAAATGGGATTGGGGAAGAACAAGAGTGGAGAGATATCTAGAACTGGAGGACATTTGGGGGGCATTATGGAAACCTAGTGCAGTGGGAACTTCCTATAATATGTAAAAGTAATCCTAAGGAAGTCTCCAAATGATGAGGAAGACAGAACCTCAACTGGCCATCTCTTGTCACAAAACAAAACTTCCAGTACCAGGAATGGGTTTCATCCAATGGAGTTGTTGGCTGAAAGGTTCCCATGGAAATTCCAAAACAAGCCAGGCTGTTGCCAAGACAACAAACTGGCAGCACAGCACGGTTCCATTGCTGAAGGTAACACACACACACAACTCACCCAACATGGAGAAGCTAAGTTGGTACCTACATAGAGGCCTCACATCTTTGTTCCAGTGTCCTTGTCATAGAAAGATACTCTGCAGGCTACCAAAAGGGGAAATGTAAACACCAAGCCAACCACAAAACTTGTGATTTACAATCTGTCCTACCTGCAAAACATGTTAATGCCATGGTAGCGCATAGTTTGTAGGAGTAACCAACCAATATCTGACTTGATTGAAGACCCACATAACCCATACCTGACACTGGGTGACCAAGAACAAGAGACTAGCTAGTCCAGGGACTAGGGTAAAATCAGATTCTACTGGTCTTTAAAAGAGTAGCAATAAAAGGAATCCATGAATCCTATTCATATTCTGTTATATCTATAGATTAGTGTCATCTTTAGAGATGCTTCCTCCTGAAGCAAATGGAAATAAATACAGAGACCCACAGGCAAACATTATGCAGAGGATGAGAGACCTTGGAACAGTCAACTTTAAATTGGGTGTCTCTATCAAAACCCTCCGCTCAGAAGAGAAGGAAGAAAGATTGTAAGAGCCAGAGGGGATGGAGGACACCAAGAAAACAAGGCTTCCTAAGTCAACACAATCAAAGCTCATATGAATTAATGGAGACAGAGGCAGCATGCAGAGAGCTGCACAGGTCTGCATCATGTCCTCTGTATATATATTATGGCTTCTACTTTAGTGTTTTTATGGTATTCCTGAGTATGCAAATGATTAGTTCTCTGATTTTTGTGACTTCTCTTACACTCTTTTCCTTCTGTTTGTTTGTCTTGTCTAACTCCCATGTATCTATATATTTTTATATTTTTTACTATTATCACTTAGAAGCCTGTTTGGTTTCTAATCAAAGACAGTGTGGGAGTAGATCTGAATGAAAGGGGGCATGGGGAGCAACCGGAAGGAGTAAAGGGAGGGGAAATACCCTATCTCCACCTAACTTGAGAACTGTGATTTTGGGCAGGCATCATACCCAGCCAGTTTTTACGTGGATGCTGGGGTCTGAACCCTGAGCAACACACTTACACAACAATAGATTTGTCCACTGAGCCATCTTCCTACTCAAAAGAAGTATCTATTGAAATTTTGAGAAAAAAATGGAAGAAAAGGAAATAAAAGAAAGAAGGTTTTGAAGATACTTTGAACTGGACTGCCTTGTCTGGCCTCAATGGGAGAGGAAGTGCCTAGCCTTGCAGAGACTTAAAGGACCAGGGTAGGGGAGATACCCAAGGACCACCACTCACTCAGAGGAGAAGGGAAGATGAGATGAGAGAAGGATTATGGGAGGAGGTGACAGAGAGGGGGATGTAAAGTAAGTAAAAAAAAATTAATTTTTAAAAAAGAAAAGAAATTGCTTACACACAAGAAAGAAAGCCAGCTCCCTATCTCTGGTACTCTTATCCAAATGAGATATTTTGCTGATTAAAGCAAAAGCTGCTTCACTTCCAAAAGCTTGCCCACTATTTATTACCTTTCATTCTGTCTAGAGGTTAAAGTATGCAAACCTTCCGTTGCTCGCATACCTCATGTCTTGGAGACAGGCTTCAATTGCAATTAGCCTCTCTGCTTTTGCTGATGACAGCTATGCCCTTCATCTGTCTTGCTCTTTATAGCCATCTGCAATGTGGCCTGGCTCAGTCAACAAAATCATGCAGAGTGGCCCTAAATTTCCGTTTTTACGGGACTCGAAGACATCATCTGTTCTCTAAACAAAGATTCCAGTGACCCCCTACTTCTCACCATCTTAACCAATATTGCCTGAAATTATCTAAGTCTTTCTTCATCTACAAACTCCAGCGGTACCATTCTGCATCTGCCTTACCCAGGATGCAATGTGCTCTTCGTCATCACTAGGCTCACTTTTCTACACAGCTTTGTGTTTAAGCTACATTTTCTACTTTGAGAGTTGTTTCAACTGGGCCAAAGGTTTGTGTAACTTTCCTATAAATGTCAAGCAGTGCCTGAGATGAATTAGTTTGGAGGCGCCCAGATCCATTACAAGGCTGACCCAAGAGAACCAAGATCCCAGCAGCAAAGCCAAAATGGGTTGAGGGTGGGTGGCAGGGTATAGCCTCCATGTATTTTATATAATGAAATGATAAAAGCTATTTAGTACTGCAGTGAATTCCATCCATTAATCTGACAGTATTTTTTTTAAAGCCAGTCCCCAATGTTGGTCTCTCTGAAAAGCCATTTGTACCAACAGAATAATTTGTTAAAAGCCTATGAGTAAGCAAGACAAACATTTTCTCATTTTCTCCCTAGTCTCAGATTGTCATGTTCAGTTTTACAACTGTTTTTTTTATAATACAGTTTTAGTTGAAATAGAATTACATCACCTTTCCCCACTCTTTCCTCTTTCCTGGCCCTCCCTCCCTCCAATCCTTCTCATATCACTCCACTCTAAAGTTGATAGTTTCTTTTAATTTGATTATTGTTGTTATATATGTATGTATTTTACAATGTGCATAAAAACCCCAGTCCATGTACCAAAGCCCCTGGAGCTGGTGGTTATGAGAGAGAATGGTAATGAAGAGTCAGCGGTGGAGAGATTACAGGGTATAGAGTGCTTTGGTCGTTATATAGACAAAAGTCAGCTGTCATCATGAACTAAGGCTTTATAAGTGCCTGGAGTCCAGAAACCAAAACTGGAAAAAATATGTGACTGAAAAAGAACACCTCTGGAAGACCCCATGGTTATGTGTGTGCATCTATATCCAGTAGAACTTCTGTAATAACACGCACTAAATTACAGTGCCTTTTTAAAAGAGAAAGTCAAGCTAGGGTTAACAAAGAAGTAGGGAAGGATAACTCCAAATATTTTTTACACAGTATTTAAATTTGTGTCATCCATAGAAATAACATCTATTTGACACCACCTTTAATTAACCTCCTGTCTCCATTCTTCCTACCTCACATCCCAATATTCATATTTACACCCTGCTGTGTCAGAACCTTTATGAAATTGACACTGTAATTCCAAGTTTCCACTTAGGAGCCTTTCAGGGGCTTCATTTCCTGCTAAGTAATTCCTAAACTTGTAATATGATAGGAAAACAGCCCTGAGCAAGCTGTTACACGCTCTCCAGACCTGACCTAAGTCCACATAAGCTTTATATTTGAAAAAATCAGGCTCCTCAGCTATTTCTACACTGTAATCTCTCTTATATTCCATTTTTCTCATGCCTGAACTGCTGTGCCCTTATTACACGATCAGGCAAATTGCCCCCTGCCTATTTCTGCCACCTCTACATCATTTCATCTCCGTTGTAGAGTACTCTCTCAGCCCCTGCTTCCCGGATCAGGCATTGTTACCTGCCCTCACATCGATTTTTTTTTTCACATTTTTAAATAATCCTCAAAAAAGCCTGAGCTCAGTGACCTGGGTTAATTATCACCAAAATCCACATCCCTGAATACATCATGAACTGGGTTTTCTGTAAGTTTTAAAATTCTAGTAACCTGCAGGGCCTGGCACTCACACACACAATGGATACAGAATACCTATTGAATTGAATTGAATTGCAAATTTTATTCTCAGACTATATCTTTAAATAAACTGCAAGGCCATTATTTTGAGCAAAGTGTAGAGGAAATGAAAAACTATATCCTACGTATCAAGATTAAAAGAATCTGATGGAGCTCCCTTTCCTATAAATTCAAATAAATATTCCCCCAAAAGTCATAATAGTCTTTTGCTTTTGGACCATGGAAGAAAGAACAAGGAAAGCTGACTGGCTAGGCTTTGAGAGTTGGCACAGTAGTAAGTTCTCTGGTTTTTCCATCTCTCTGTGGTATACACTTTCTAAGAGATAAAGGTTAAAGAACTCAGACTTCTAACAAATGAAAAAGAAAAAGAGCTGGATGTGGAAGAAGAGAGGAAAGTGAATAGAAGTGAGAATAGAAGGAAAGGTACATGGTGCCATCCCAAGACATTCTAATCAAAGGATAAGAGACACAGGAACCCGGAAGCAAAGACCTTTGTGACAGTACTGATTCTATGTAACCAAAAGTCATGACTGACAGCCTCTGCACAAGGCTGTTAGTGCCAGCAGAAAATGAACAGGGCTTCCATACTCTAATTAAGGTTTAATGATTGGAAGCATCTTCATTTCCTATTGATGGAACCAGTGGATGCCAGGCAGGGCACTGAGTGGATTAGCACCACCTTACTCTATGAATCTTCTGTCAAAGACCAACTTTTCATTTTGAATGCCCACATCTATCAATATACTGTCCTCCAACCAAAAGAGTCAGGGGAAGATCTGAGAAAAAAGAGGGTGTATTAGGGATTCCTACCTAACACTACGATGGCAAGGCTGCTGAAGTCAGAAATGCAATGGGCCAGAATCTATATTCCAAGTCTGAGAACTGTTTTACGGCACAGAACTCCACTCAGATCTTCACGGTGGAATTAAAAGTATAAAAATGGTGGACATGCTACAACCACAGGGCGCCTGAGAACTCAAGTGACATTGGTGCTTCGTCCTCTAAAATGCACCCATGCAATGTGCAGAAACCTAAGCAGGATCACTTTTTCTGAGGAAATAGAAAATGCTGAGAGCTAGGAAAATTAACACTTGACTGATAAAAGAAAGTTAACAGATGTCACCACTAAGTTGACTGACAAGAGCTTCTAAGCTCCTCTTACAAATGACCTGAAGAGATATTTTCTCCAAACAGACGTTGTAAGTTGTAATAGCCACAAATACATAGGAAAATGCACAGCATCACTAGGAAATGCAAATAAACCCACAATGAGAAGTCTTTCCAACCCCACAGCAAGGTTTTTATCACAAAGGCAAAAAGTCAGAACTCCTAGTGAGCACAGAGGAAGGGAGCTGTGGGTGAGAGGGGGAATTAGCAGAACCATCATGGAAAACAGTATGGATGTCTCTTCAAAGACCAGAAATAGAATCACCATATGATCCGGCAATCCCACTCTAGGGCAGACGGCCAAGGAAACGAAATCAATATGTTGAATACATCTGAACTCGCATGTTTACTACAGCACAGGAACAAAGCACGCACTCAAAGTGTGTGTTGATTGACAAATGAGTGTATAAAAAAATGTAGTGAGTTTATGTATAATGGAATATTACTTCTCCATAAAATGAGTGAAATTCTATCATTGGTAGTGATATGTATGAAACTGGAGAACATGTTAAATAAAATCCCAGGCACAGGAAAATAAATAACGCATGTTCCACATTATATGTGGATGCTAAGATGGTAATTAGAAGAAGGGATGCTGGGAAGATGAGTCAGTCAGTAAGATGCTTGATGTGAAAGCAAGAGAACCTGAGTTTAGCTGTCCAGCACTCAATGAAAATTCAGGTACAGTGACGCATGCTTGCAATCCCAGCAGTGGGAGATTCCTGGGGTTTGCTGGCTGGCCAATCTAACTGAATAGATGAGCTCCAGGTTCAGATAAATACCCTGTCTTGATAAGTCTGGTGGAAAGCAACTTAGAAAGGCATCTGGTGTCAACTTCTGGTCTCCCACACATGCAAGCAAACATACCTACATGAACACATGAATACACACACACACACACACACACACACACACACACACACGAAACAATAGTGGTTACAAGAACCTAGAACAGATATGGCGAGGAGGGGGAATGAACAGAGATGGTTAATAACACAGGAAGGAGCAGTTAGAACAATCGCTTCAGTCGCTCTTTAGAACAGTAGTATCACTATGGTTGACAATATTTTGTGTATTTTAAAGTGCCTAGCAGAGATCACTTTCAATGTTTTGTTTCTTTAAAACTAATGATAAATATTTGAAATGGTAAGTATTTCAGCCACCTTGATCTGATCATGGCACAACGAATAGAGGTATTGAAATGTCACATAATATCCTAAAAGATATATTCTGATCAGTTAAAACTAAAAGCACCTTAGTGCTTCCCATAACTTCAGTTAACTTAGTCATTCCGGATTTCTGACAGCATTGAAGACCTATAGTCTCATAGACAATCCTGGCTATTTACGTTGAGAGAAAAGGTCTGAGTGGATGATTTTCAGCTGACATTCATTCTAAAGCCAAGAAAAAGCCAGGTTCAAAACTAAGTGTTTTAGTCAAGAGAGACGACAGAGGTTCTGGTTAGTCAACAAAATGATGGACTGGGTATTAAGACTATCTTGTACCTCCCTGGTACAAATAGGAATAATTATGCTCTAATTGTATTTTGAGAGAAAAGTTTTATTTTAACAGGAAGGGTAATATGTAGGAGGAGGTAAGGGGGAAGGAGCACCGAAAGGAAAAGATGGAGTAAGGAGAGGAGAAGATGAAGTAGATGAGAAGCTAGATAATGAGAGAGAGAGAAATAGAGAGAAAGAGAGAGGGGGCATAGAGGCAAAAGTTCATGTGTCTCCACCAGTCAAAGATAGTTTACATATCTAGGTTGGGTATTAGGTTACACTTCTGATTGAGCATTACCATACTTATAAAGCCTTTGATTAACATTTTAAAAAAATTGTATAAAAGCAAAATGGAAAAGGGGGCATGGGATAGGGGTTTTCTAGGGAGGAGAAATGGGGAAAAGGGATGGCATCTGAAATGTAAATAAAATATTCAATAAAAAATAAAATAAAACTAAAAGCACCAGTAGAAATGAGCATCTCTGTGCTTCAGGACAGATCATCTATGGAAATGGAAGGAAAGAAAAAGGTGGTCAGGAAAGAAATTGATATCGAAGACTTCAGAGACAATAACAAAAGATTTAGTAATATCTACATTATTACAGTTCCAAAAAAAGGAGAAATGTGAAGCTAAAAAATAGCCATGGAAATAAAAGTTAAAATTACTCCAAATGTGTGGAAACTGAGGAAACTTCAAAGACTTTACCCAAAGAAACTCAAGCCAAGATACATTACAATGAACTTTCTAAAAATAAATTTCTGGGAAATGTTGGAAATCTTGAAAGAAGCAGCACATACGGGTGACACTGATCTGGGACAGCAGGCTCTTCACCCAGAATCGCTTACTAGGAGGGAGTTGGAACATTTTAAAATTCTATACAAATTGATAACGTGAATCCCTGTGAGCACCATAAATATTCTAAACAGTGAAGAGAAAACAAAAATCACTCAGCTAAAAGAAAACTAAGAACTTATTGCTATTGTGCTTACCCTGGAAACAAAGCTGAAGAAAATTCTGTAAACAGAAAGAAAGTACAGAAGAAAGAGACACAGAGGTGCAGAAAGGATTCCCTCACAGTGCTTGGCAGGGTGGAGCCATACAGCAGCCATAGGCTCCTGTTGGTTTTCCCATTTCCTGAGGATCAGTGTTCTTTTTGTCTGCAAGCTGTTTTTTCATGTGGGGGTGTAAAGCTCCTCTTTGCTATCACATGTTAACTAGAAGTTCAAATCCCCTGACTGTGCAGAGACTGGGGATTCAGTAGGGGTCCACAGATCCCCAGACACCCTGAATTTGGGAGGCAGAAGTTAATCTGAAGAGAGGAAACAACTAGATAACTCAGGTCTTAGTTCGACGAAAGAGATACCATGCGGCGGGGAAGGGGGTACGGGGGTGGGAACAGCGATCTATGAAGGGGGAATGCTGGGAATTGATATTTCAGGTACATGCATGGGTGACATTGCCAAGGACAGAACAAAGAACCATCTGAAGATTAGAGAAATCAGAAACAGGTGATTGATTATCTGGAATGCTTTGTTATCTCCAGATAGACAGGAAACTTTATGCTTCAATAGTGGAGTGGGTGGGATTCTAAGACCAGCTTTGTAGTCATAGTGGGAAATGTTGTTGCTCTGATCTCACCTAACAAATCATAAAGTCAAGACTCCCAAGGACTAAACTGTTGCCAAGAAACTTCAATATGTGGCAAATCTTACAGAATTTTAATATTATAGTACTCAGAATATTTATATAATATTTATAATTAAATATATATGATATAACTAAATTGCTATAATATTTTAATATTACACTGTTCAGAATACTTATAATAATACGGAAATATCCATGACCCAATAAGGAAAACTCTGCAGTGTCAGCATCCAACAAAGTGTACAAGTCGTTCAAGAAGGGGAGGCTGTGACACACAATGAGATGGCTGATCATTCTGTCCCTCCCACCTCGCACATGGCCTGAACAACTGACATTTATCATTAAAAAAATAGGACTTATGTACTTTACATTGTTTACTTTACATATAAGATCTCCTTTTCAGGACATCATGATGAAGCCATGCATTTCATAACGATCTTGAAGGCTGATGCTGGTTGTTTTTAATTATCAACTTGGCATAAAATAGAACCATTCAGGAAGAAAGTCTTAATGTCCTGTAGGATTGTCTGTGAGAGGAAATAGTCTTAATTCTTAATTAATGAAAGAACTAGCCCCTTGTGAGAGACACCATTACTTGGGGTCAGGGAGTGTCTTAAGGTATATACTACAAGAGAAGGCTAGATGGGAGGAAGCAAGGAAAGATCCATTCATTTCTCTCTGATCTTGACTGTGGTTGTGTTGTGCCTAGCTGCCTACATTTCTCCCCAAACTTCACCAGAATATGGACTGTTACCTTGAATTACAAACCAAATAAATGCTTTCTCCCTTGTGTTGCTTCTTATTAGAGTATTTTATATACTAAATATACATAAAACTAGAATGGAACGTAAATTTGTCTGACAACAATATCCCAAAACTTACTCAAGGTTAGCTGTGTCTGTCAGTCAAACTGCACTCTAAAAATAACCAGCAGGGATCTTACTCCCTCTCCCCAGCAGTGGATTGAAGGTCAAAGTCTTGTTTTTGCTTGTTTTCATCGGGAAGGTCTCAGCTCTGATACGTCAACATCACAAGACGCTTGAGTGGCTCTGAGACAGCAGCATGCTGGAGCTGAAGAACCTTCATAGCTAAGCACAAACTGAACAGGGGGAGTGGTGGAAATTTGCCCATGGTTATGCTTACCCTGCCCAGCAGGTGGGAAGGGCCAAGTGGAAAGTCAATGCTGACCCTGTGTTCTACAGATTGATAGTGTCGGCGATTGAACAGATTACCTCCTGTACAGAGTGTGCTTTGCTGAAACAAGCCTTCAAGAATTCGCAGGGGAAAGACTCCCAGGTACTACATTGAAAGTCCTCTCGGACCATTTGATTTGCTTCTCTGACGATGACCCAATATGTCAGCTTTTCACTCTCACTCTCAAGTCACCTTGAACAAGTCATGAACTATCATCAGGCTTGTGGGAATAGAAATCAAGACAGAATGGAATCTATTTCTATTAATTTCTCTTGGGGAGAATGAAATAAGACTGTGTACTCTTTGCTTTCCCCGCTCCAGAAAGGCCTCTGACAAATATATAACGAATTATTGTTCTTGGAACCAATCCCAAACTGGTGCCTTGAGAAACGAGTCTCATAATCAATACTGCAGCCCGATAGATTGAGTCATCAAGCAGAGGTGTCCATGCAAGGAGGCTATCCTGGGGAATTGTCCCCAGTAACTATGTAAGCAGCCACTCTACGGGGCTTGCAGTCTTGGTGCCCTCCTCAGAGTCAAGAGGAAATCCTACAGGAACAAATAAGACAGCAAAGAGAGTGTGTAGAGCATGTCCTTGAGCCAAGAAGACTCAGGCAAATATGTAAATCCAATAACACAAAAATCCCTAAGAAGGTGCTGGAGAGCTGGCCCAGTGGTTAGTAGTACTTGCTGCTCTTGCAGAGACCTTAGGTTTGGCTCCCAGCACCCATGTAGAACAGCTTGAAAGTGTCCATAGATGCATTTCTAGGTATACACAATTCCTGCTTAATATTTATTTTTATTATTTTTAATTATGTGTATGTGTTTGGTATGGGGCCAGTGTGTACATCTGAATGCAGTGGTATTGGATTCTTCTTCTGGCTTTCTCTGGCACTAGGCATGCACGTGGTATACTCACACACATACAGGCAAAGCACTCGTCCACATACAAAATAAAAATAAATGATTTGTTTGCCAATTTCAAAGAAACCACTACTAGGTATCTACAAAACGTGTACTTTCATTTCTTGGAAAGACCTAAAACTCTGTAAGAGATCTACATGGGGTACCTGTCTGCTAACTCCCCTAAACAAGCAGAATTACTGTCCTCATGGCATGTGGTAGTTACTTCTACTAGTTCTTTTTGTTTAGGAAAATATGACCCAGAATCTTACAGGACTCAGAGTCTAGGAAATAGTTTCAGCTAAACATTCCTCTGTATACACAATTCTTTTATACTATTTATTTTTATTATTTTAATTTTGTGTATATGTGTATAGTAGGTGGCATGTATATTTGTGTGCAGTACTCATGGAAGCCAGAGGTATTAGATCTCCCTAAACTGGAGGTACAGGTGATTGTGAGATACCCTTCCTGGGTGCTGAAACCAAACTTGGATTCTCCAGACAAACACTACACAGCCCTTAACTGCTGAGTCGCCTTTCCAGTATATACAATTAGAATTGTACATATAATTCTAATGATCCATGCACAATTCATTAAACTTACATGTTAAGCAGAGGTGTGTCTGATCATTTTATTTATTTTTTAATTGGTTATTTTATTTATTTACATTTCAAATGTTATCCCTCTTCCCAGTTTCCCCTCTGCAAACCTCTTATCTCATCACCCCTACCCCTTGCTTCTATGAGGGAGCTCCTCCACTCACCCCCCACTCCTTCCTCACCACCCTAGCATTACCCTACGCTGTTGCATCGAGCTTCCACAGGACCAAGATCATCTCCTCCCATTGATGTCAGATAAGGCAATCCTCTGCTAAATATGCATCTGGAGCCATGGGTCCCTCCATGTGTACTCTTTGGTTGGTGGTTTAGTTGGTAGGAGCTCTGGAGGGTCTGGTTGGTTAACATTGTTGAGCTTCCTATGGGGTTGCAAACCCCTTCAGCTCCTTCAGTCCTCCTAACTTCTCCATTGGGGTTCCCATGTTCAGTCCAATGGTTGACTGTGAGCATCTGTATCTGTATTGGTTGGGCTCTGGCAGAGCCTCTCAGGAGACAACTCTTAGCTAGCACTTCTTGGCATCAGCAATAGTGTCCAGGTTTGATGTCTGCACATGGGATGGATCCCTAGGTAGGGCAGTCTCTGGATGGCCTTTTCTTCAGTCTCTCCTCCACTCTTTGTCCCTGCATTTCCTTTAGACAAGTCCAATTCTGGGTCAATAATATTTTTGAGATGAGTGGGTTGGCCCCATCCCTCAACCAGGGGTGTGTCTAACCTTTAGATATGATCATTTTACACTAAAGGCTTTCTCAGACATTTCCTGGCTTGTAGCAGTAGTCCTGCTGGTATTGGGAGCTTTTAGCATGTTCCTGCAATGGGCTGCTTCAGTACTAGCTGTACCCTCAAATGTCTCACTTCCACCTGTATGTACCAGTCATCATTTATATCTAGGCTGCCATGTCCATGGTTACTTATAAGTCTTGTTTCTCAGAAATTGGGGGTGTATATACACATAGATAGAGATGGGTGGCTTTTGCAAGTTGCACAGTCAAATTACTTGTTTAACTTAGAACCATCCTTTATCATTTAGCAGATAGACGTTCATAAATAGTGAGAATAAAGGTCCTTCAGAAAGAAGAGAGGGGATCCATTTTGCTGTTTTGGGATCTTATAGGAAGATGGCAGGTTTTCTAAACACAAATGAAATGGAGAGAAGAAGAGATAACAAGTTCCATTTTGTCTTGTAACAGTCACTACGTCTCAAACGCTTTTTAATTACTATGAGTGAGCAGTGTTTAGAAAATAAAATGAGAGTATCATATGTTGCCTCCTCCTAAGCAAATGCATGGAAAAGACTGTTTACCATGATTTGAGATACAGTCAGACAAGACAGTGCCCCAGCTGTGAGGGACTTGCCTTGCGATTATGAACATGGGCCTGCTCAACACCTATCCACAAGCATTCCTGTCCAGGAGGCAATGGGTGTAGAAATCAGAGGACTGTGAACATGGAGTGGATGCCTCATGCCAAAAGCTAATGGAACCCTGCAGATGAAGTTAGGCCTGGAGGCTGACCCTGTAATATAGAAGATGAAAAATGAACTGATGCCATCCGAGTGGGGGGCAGACTCAGCCAACTCGACTTTGACAAACGATTTTGACTTTGATTCTAAAACAAAAGGAATGCATTAAGTATGTGCCTCAGGACATGCCACGCTGCACTTGCATTAATCAAGGCAAGTAAATTCTCATGGCAGACCCGATTCACAGGAGTATGCCGCAGTGTTGTAGGAAAGGGAGGCGCATCAGGAGGTAGCTGCAGTCATTACTGAGTGCCTGCTGTTTGACATACACTCCACTAAGCACTTTACTAGTAAAATTCTACTCAGTCCTCCTAGAACTCCCTGTGACAGGCAGAAAAGGGCCAGCTTGCATCAGCCTGTGAGGCCATCTCTTTGTGTTTAGATCTCTTTTACAGCTCCCTGTCTAGTGACATCATAGTAGCAGCACCAATCCAGAATGCTACAATTTAAGTCTCAGGGTTTTTTTTTTTTCTTTCTAATTCTAGGAAGTTTGCTATTTGGAGTTTGTCAGCACACGTGTCTGGTGACAAATGTCATTATTGCTGGAATTATATGATTAAGAACATAGACTCAGAGACATTATACAGCTCAACAATGCTATCTAGCCAAATAGTACTGAAACTAACCTTAAGTCTGAGTCCACAATCGATGCCTGCACCTCATATGGTGGGGGGGAGGGGGGACCACTTGGACCAAGACCTGCTCTGATGCCTCAGAATTCATCTCTAAGATTCTCTGAACTCAAGCATCCTACTCAGCAAATAGGACCAAATAGATGGAAAGACCTGGGGTTTCATGTAAACTCTGTAGTCTTCTGTGACAATATCTGTCATGATTCACACCACATCACATCAAAATCTCCCAAGAGGGAGAGGGTGATACTGAACTCATGTATCACATACATGTTCTTACCTCCTCAGTATCTTCTCTGCTCACTCAGCATCTCGACTTTCAGAATTCCTGATGAGCACCTTCATCCTTCAGGAACCAGCTCATCTTTCCCTGCTCAGTGAGTCTACATGTGCTGTGGTTATAAGACAGTTATGTGGTACATTAAGTGTGACCCAGAAAAATATTTTGATGAGAGTCATATGATAGTATAAGGAATATGATATATTCTTTTAAATATAAACAGGATGCCTTTCTTCAGTGAACATGCAAAATATACTTGTGAAACAATTTGATGGTTGGAATACAAAGACAGGTAATAACTACCAGTTAACTTTTTCTGAGACTGATTTTTACACAGTCCACGTTGGTCTCTCACTTACTATAGAGCTGAGAGTGACCTTGAACTTCTGGTTCTCCTCCATTCACTTCCCAAGCCCTGAAATTCCAGACATTCTCAAGACTTATCTTGCCAAAGATCAAAGCCAGGACTATGTGCATGCTAGGCAAGTTCTCTGTCTACTGAGCTACAACCTCAGCCTTAAAAGTAATTTTTAAATATAAAACGTTAACTGTTATTACTCTCACATTTTGCATTCAATAATTTTAACTATTGGAACTATTACTATTTAACTGTAAAAGGAGCTAAGGTGGGAGGAGTAAGGAGAGAAAGAGGAGGAGTAAGAAGAGGAGTAAGGAGAAGAAGAGGAGAAGAAAGAGGAGGAGCTAGGGGAGAGGGATGCAAAAGAGGGGAACAGGGAAGCAGATGTGCTCATGTCTCTAGCAGTCAAAGGTAGTTAGTATATCTAGGTTGGGTATTGGGTTACACCTCTGATTGTGTGAGCATCTTGTTATTGAGCATTACCAAACATATAAAGCCTTTGGATAATCTAAGCATTAGAGTCTCATTTGTACTGAGCCCACGTGGATGGCAGGATGGTCTGGGCTCAGCCAAACATTGTGGAGACAGAGTAGTAGATTGGCACAGCCATTTCGTTGGTGGCAGGGCTGGTGTCTCTGACTGCCTGAACAAACAGACCGAGCTGAGCAGTGGTATGGCTGCAGCCACTCCTGGCCACAGGCCTAGGCTAGTTGGGAACATGGCGGCTGATTAAGAAAAGTCAGATTGAATGCCGCTATTTTAAATATCTCTCGCAGTATTTAACTATTGAAATTAAAGCCTTAATGGAAACAAAGGGGGACTGTCTATCACATTGTCTGCTTGGTTTTTAGTTTGTTCCCCATTTTTAGTTAATTCATATTTTTTATTGTTTGAGGATTTTGGACATGCATGTAATGTGTTTTGGTCAAATTCACCCCATTCATTCTCCTCTCTGATTCTTCTCCTATCCATGCCCATCACTTCTCCATCCCTACTTAATGTGATCAGAAAACAAATAAACAAACAAGACCTTAGTCCTCTTAGTGCTTCCCATAAGCACATGAGAGTTAGAACCAATTCCAGGAGCATGGGTACACACTCAGCTGCCACATCTTTAAAGCAAACAGACTCTTCCTTCCACAGCAGCAAGATCGTATTATATAACCCAGGCTGACCCAGAACTCAAGATCCTCCTATGTCTGCTCTTCAGGTGCTGGCATTACAGATGTAGACTACTGAGCCTGCTTACATCAACACCTCAATGTTGAGCTTAAGTTTTTTCTCGCTCCTCCCATGTTGTGCTCAAATAGGATTCCCTAGTGACTGAGATCACCAATAATTGGCATAGCAATAGCCTAGCAAACACTTTAAGATTTGAGAGTAATAGACAAAAAGATAATACAGATGCAAATATTTAGAGAGATTGACAACTGTATAGACATTCATGTTTCATGTTAACTTATGTTAAGTCCTTTAACACAATTATCTGATCTGTAACCAAATTCTGAGAAGTCATCCTATGTCTCTCTCTCTCTCTCTCTCTCTCTCTCTCTCTCTCTCTCTCTTTCTCTCTCTCTCTGTCTTTCTCTTTGTCTCTGAATCTTTTTGTCTCTCTGTTTCTCCCTGCTAGTGTAAAACTTCTATGCTTGAAAGAATTCACTAAGAATTTAGTCTTCAACAATAAATCTTGAATAAATTGCTAAGATCTGACCACCCTGCTAACTTATCAGATTTTACAGACTGAAGCATTTTCATGGGCTGCTGCTTCTGTTGCTCCTCTCTACCCTGTGAACAGTGGGGGCACCTAGCTTCACATTAGCACTGACTGTCCGTCTCTGACATTAAGCATGTCTTTGGCTTTAGGCAAGCCACTTAGCCTCTTTGAACATTTCCTTTCTCATCTGTAAAATTAGGTTAATTGTTCCCTTTTCTACCCAATTCTAACTAGATTCAAACAAAATGTTCTATAGCTTGTCAGCCATAAGTACTCAGATTTGTTTTTGCTGAGAGCACTGGTTTCTTTTGAGTTCAGTCAACCTGGTAAACACTCAGATCTTAGACATCAGCATGTTCTGATACCAGGAGCATCCATATCAGCCTCCTCCCAAGCTCCTCTTCTTGTTCTTGGTCATCTTGAAACTTAGGAACTCCAAGATTCATACCATACATTCTACATAGTTATTTTTTAATTCATGTGTGTCATATATGTGCATACTCATGTATATGAATGGATGCTGTAACCTTGAATATTATTATTCAGGTGCCAGCTATCTTGATCTGTGCAATAAGGATGCTGACTGGCCTAAGGCTTGCCAATTTGATCAAGCTGGATGGCCAGAGAACCCCTAGGACCCACATGGATTACCAGTACATGCCATCATAACAGTATATGATTCTCATGTCTGTCATACTCATGTCCTCATGCTCTGCAGCAAGTACTCACTGACTGAGCCATTGGTCCAAACCTTTTATGTAGGTTTGAACACAAAGACAACAGGTATCTGACACCTCATCACCACAAAGGATGTAGTTACTAAATGTATGCTCTGCCTAGCTGATTACTTTAAGCTTAATAAGGGCAGAGACCATACTCTGCCTGTTATGAAATAGAATGCAGCGAATAGTTATCCTTAGTAGGCCAGTGCCAAGAATGCTCCTAAGAAAATAGGCCACATACAGACCTGACATAAAAGAAACTTACTGGGAAGAGTGGGAGACATGTGAGAGCTTGGGGAAGGGGTAGATGCAGATGAGTAGACACATAGACAGGTAGACAGAGGGGAGCAGAGGCATGAGCACAGAGAAGAGAGGACAGAGGGGGAGGGAGAACAGAGAGAGAGAGAGAGAGAGCTAGAGTGGCAGATGGGTCCTTGTAGCCACAGCATGCACCTGTTGCACCTAATGGCAGCAGCTCATGTTGTAAGCAGTTGCTAGGTTCTTGAGAGTCAGCCAGTGGAATGCCTGGATACTAACACAGCCATTTTCTAGTCTTTTTACTAAGAAGTATCGCATGATGGATCTAAGACAGGGGTTAAAAATCAGCCAATCCAAGTTTAACAACAGGCTCTGCCCTATGTTTGCTGCATGAGTTGGAACAAATTCTTTAATGCCTATGAACATTAGTGAGGGTGGTGATATTTCAGAAAATTTGCTGTAAGAAGTGAAACCACATTACAAACAGGTGAGCACTAGACCTAATATAATGTCTCTGCACTTACTAAATGGCACACATTTCTATCCTGTGGTGATAAATGTTTTACCTAATGCCTTTTTTTTTTCTGTTGTTGGACTAATTTTATTTCATTTTGATTTGTGAAAGAATGGGCCTATCCATGGGCCTTAGCAAATCTGTTCAGAGGTCAGAAGAGAAAAGCAGTCGTGGAAGGACGTTCTTTCCAGAGCCAGTGGCTAAACTGACTCATTTCTTTGCAATGAAAATGAAGCATTGGGAAGACAGGTTCTCCTTGGAAGGTCTGTTCATGAGATTTGTTCCTGTAGTCTTGTTCAATAGGACTGAAGACCGTCCTAATTAGAGCACAACAGGATTAAGAAACACACTGGCCTGCAAGTAAGAAAACATTTATCTTGCTCAAAAACAAATCAAAGCACATGAACATTCTTAACACAGGAATAAGTCATGGAGATCACTGAGTTGATCTGGAGACATTTTTTTTGTTTTTTTGTTTTTTTGTTTTTCGAGACAAGGTTTCTCTGTGTAGTCCTGGCTGTCCTGGAACTCACTCTGTAGACCAGGTTGGCCTTGAACTCAGAAATCCGCCTGCCTCTGCCTCCCAAGTGCTGGGGTTAAAGGCATATGCCACCACCGCCCGGCTCTCTGGAGACATTTAAAAGAACACTCTAGAAAGAGTCTTACTTTTAACTACTGGTATAAAAACCAGAAAGTAGGCAGATTAGACAGATCCAAATGACCTTCAGTAATTGAAAAGACCTGCTTAAATTTTTTCTGTCACCTCTTCCTCAGGGCCTGTACCTCTCTCTAGACCCAGAGGCCAATGGTGGTTTTCTGTTGGAATTCATGAGAGACAAAGGTGGTTTTGCTAGATCAAATCTTGCCTGCTGCTGTGAGAGGGATTATTTTTTTGCTAGGGGTAGGCAAACACCTGAAAAAAACAAGTATATTTTGGAAGAGCTGACATGCCAAGTTATCAGCTGAGAGCTCTTTCCTGTGTGGATCATTGTATATCATGAGAATAAAACTAGCAGGTGACTCAAACTGAATTCTCTAAGCTGTCTTCCTCATCCCTGCCCCTTGCTGAGGAGCCCAGTCCTCAGCAACCTGGCCTTCTGCTTCAAAGCATCCAATCGATTTTCCCAGGCAAGGGCTGACTCTCTGGAATGGAGGATGCTGTGGAAAGTTCAAAAGACTGACATTTTTAAACACCTGGGGGAGAAGCTCCTGGAGAGAAAAAAAAAACAGTGCATAACTGAGTGGGCTTCTCAATGTGCTGAAAATCTTCAGCAGATGGTAGCTAGAGATGCAACCGTGCTTTGGCTCAACTCAAGGCCATGCTCTTCTCCTTATGATGCATCTGGGGAAACCTCTGAGTTTTCTGAGAGTTAATTTCCTCATGTCTCTGTAGTCAGAGGTAAACATCCATCACTGGGTATTGGAAATATATAAGTGACTCCCTGGGCAAGATGCTCTGACTCAAGAGGACACAGTGATAAGCCATTGTGGTTATGAGTCAGGGGCCTTTCTCAGCAGGTAAAATAAACCCATTTAAGATGGAACATGCAAAATCTACTGCCACTGGAAAGGCTGTTAAGAACAAAATGAAAGGTGATGACATTTAGTCAACTCCCAACACTGAAATTCAGTCACCAGGTAGGTGGCTAAGTAAGAGATTCTTCAAGCAAACCTGCCCCAAGCAGTGAGGGGATTCAGTTAAGTTTTAGTGGTTTCAAATCTGTGGCAGTAGAATGCTAGAAGTCTCGGCAAGAAGAATGAAAGGAACTGGCTAATTCTCATGAGACTAGTTCTAAAAAGTATTTGTTAAAGAGTAGTTTCCAACAACCCCAGTAAGCCTGGTTCTCCTTGAGCCTGCTCCAGCAACAGTCTTAGTTATCATAGAAGTTTGTCTCCCATTAATTCACTCCACCATCAAATTTCTTCTTGAACTCATCAACACCAAATTATGAGCTGGAATATTTAAAAAAAACAATCTGCTGGAAATTTCTAGTAGTTGAAGATGAAAACTGAATATATAATGGATACAGTGTGTGTTCTTCTCAAAATTATCATGAAGCTTAAATATGACCATTCATGGATGCAGCTATAACATCTAACACTACTATACAGTAGTTATAAGAAACAGAGGTAATAATTATACAGAAGCATGTACATTTCTCCCTCATAACTAAAGTTACCAGAACAATGCACAAGTATCAGTGGCAGGAAGCAGATGGATCTTAGGTTTAGTTGTTAGCAAATTATTCAGCCCATTATGGACAAAATGGCATGATGTCTGTGATGGTATCATGTTTTAATTGCTAATTTGACATAGTTTAGAACCATCTAGAATCATCTATAGGGTTTCTCAATGAGGCTTGTGTAGATCAGGTTGGCCCATAGAGATTTTTACAGAGGTTATCTCTACTTTCTATGATTGATATGACAAGACCCAGGCTAAAAGTGAATGGTAACATTTCCTGGTATTGGTCCTAAACTGCATATAAGTGGGGGGAGGAAGCAAGCTGAGGACAAGTATGCATGTTCTCTCTCTCTCTCTCTCTCTCTCTCTCTCTCTCTCTCTCTCTCTCTGCTCTTGTGCTTTTGACTGTGGATGTCAACTAGTCCTTCAAGTTCTTACCACCTTGACTTGACTTTCTACAATGATGGTCTGTAACCCGGAACTGAGAACTAAAATTGACCCTTCCTCTCCTAAGTTGCATTTGTTGGGGCATTCAATCACATTAACAGGAAGTAAACCGAGACAATGCATCATGTGACAGACTGAGAACACATCTTCACAAGGCTGCCAATGTTCATATTTAGAAGAAACAGAAGACTGGAGCAAGGGAAGGCTGTGGTGTGAAAGGACTATTCCATGTCACATCTGTTTCACCACTGCTGGGCAGCTGTTCAGGGGCACCATCATTCTAGAAGAGAAAAGACAGCAAGTGATGAGCTTCCTGGTACACGAGCCCCCCAAAAGTTCAGTCATAGCTCACCATGGACAGGGATTCCCAAGCTCAGCTACATGCTGGAATTACTTGGGACTCTTAAGAAATATCGATGCCCACAGCCCCTTTTCCCCCAGAGTCTAATTTAACTTGGTATAGTCAAGCTTAACTACAATGCAAGAAAAACTAAAACATAAATACAGAAGATTAGCTCTTCCATCAACAGCTTCATGACAGAAGAGACACTAATGTGTGTTCCTGGCTCCTGCTGCACTCCCTGAGGCACAGGACACACAGCCTCCTCTAGGGCAGAAGGTGAGGGAAGCTTCAGGAAGGGATAGACTGGGGTACCCCACAAATATGGTGATGTGTAATAGGATTCAGTTAGCTCCAAATGCATCAAGAGGGATTTCTTAAACATGTCCAGTTTTTCATACACTGGTCATAATTTGAAAAGAAATGTTAGAAGTCTAACTTGTTAAACTTTTTAAACCATAAATACAAAACCATTAGCACTGTTTCCTGAAACAAAGAATATTAACAGTTGTAAGTTGGAAAGCAATTGTTTTGACTAATTTTAATGGCCTTTTAAATTTATTTTATTTTTATTCAAAATAAATTTTTCTATAGTATATTGTGATCATGATTTTTCCTCACTCCTCTAAGATCAGCCTTTTAAATTTAATCATGAATTAAAATTAAAATAAATTTTGTATAATATATTTTCTCAAATAAATATTAAGAGGTATATATTTCACACCATAGTAGAGCATTTTCTAAATATGTATAAAACTCTGGGGTCAAACCCCAGCACTTACAAAAATAATAATAAATGTATCTATACACCAATAAATAATTCTAGCGGCACAGAACTGGAATGATGATTTCAGTGAACTTCTTACAATAATTTTTAGATTTTTTTATGTTGTCACATTTAATCCATAAATTTATAAGGTAAGAAAGATAATTTATTTCTCAGACAACAGAATAAAGGTACTAAAAAGCAATAATCTTCTCTAATGGTTAATATTTGAAATAGTATGGTTATATTTGCATGGGTTGCATGTTTTCAGAGGAGGTTGAGTGACAGGAAAAGGTAGAGAAATGAACGAAGATTTTTGAACCCCTATTGTCCATGAGACACCTTTTATAGAATAAATAGTAACACCTTTAGCCAAAGAACTGAGAGTGACGGTTATTATTGTCCATTTGTTAGACTGGAAGATTTAGAAAAAAAATTTGGGGGCGTGTGCACGAGGACATGTTTTACAACCACTGCAAGAGGAACACTGGCCCTGGAAACTAGATGGAGAAAAGAGACAAGAGATTCAGAGCAATGGCTGGATACGAATTTGCATGAAAGGACCAATGATTGTGATGTTTTGGTGCACGCGTCATCCTCATGGCAGTGGAAGGAAGAAGCCGGTGTACTCCACAGTGTGTTTCTCTGGGAGCATGGGTTTTCAATGTCTAGAGAAAACCAAAATATGCCACACACTTTCAGAGAGATCGCCCTATTTAGAAGGATCTAGTATCCTTTTTCTCGGAAACCTCGACTACACACTGCAGCCTTTCTAGACTTTTATCCTACCAACTATCTTTCAAAGTTTTCTGTACCCAGTTAGCTTTAGACCTGTCCAGAAATTTCTCATCAAGCTCACAAGACTAATCCTATTTTATGCTAGCCTAACTGTTTAGCCAGGATAGAGCAAGGTCTTGTTGTAATAGCAGAGACATGTCCTTGGGAAAATACATGTGGCCTGAGCTCCTGGCTCAGGTTTCTCCGACAGTGCCCTCCCTTCCCAAGCTGACCCCTTCTGCCTTGTCCACAGCACACAGGCAATGTTGTCTTAGCCTGAGTCTCATTCCTCTGCTGACATTCTCATCTCAAAAGACCAGCATAGAGAATGTACTCCAGCAATGTACTTCCTAGACAGCCCTCCATATCCTTAACAAGAAAGGGGACATCTAGATAAACCAGATTTACAACAAATATAGTAAATCCTAACATTATAATGCTCCTTCCCTGTGACAGTGTACAGGCTAAAACAAACATTTCCTTTAATGTGACTCTGGAGATTTCCAAAGACGAATAAGATATTAGCAAGGAAAGCTCTGGCGTGTTATGACTCTTTCTTATGCTGTGAAACCATGCTCTTTAAAGTCCTGCAAATTATCTCCCAGTGTTTGTGACTAGAAATTTACTATCACTCTTAGCCTCTAATTTTTTTTTTTAGATAATAAATTGCAAGTGGTGAAGCACATATAGCAGACCATGCCAGGTGCAATACTTTCTGGTTAAAAAGAAAAAGAAGCAGCTGCCATAAAAGATACTGAACTTGTCACTGCATTTCAAGACATTTCTATGGTGCCACTAGGTTTTTCAAAAGAACATAATTCAATTAGAGAGGAGTGACCTTATTCTGATTGAAAAGAAAATAAAGTCAGGAATTTGAAAATGCGCAGTAAGGTTGTGTGCTTAGGCTATTTCTCCAATGGACAGGATGAAGAACACAGCAGAATAATGAAGACTGTCGGGAGGGCTCCTTGGTTTTTGACTTCGGCTTTTATTCTCACCCAGGACCCACTTGTTTTATTTAATGAGAATGGCTTTAGGGAACATCTGAAGGTAAACTTGAAGTGGTTACAAAGGCCCAGGTAAAGAAACACAATCATTGCAAAAATGTTAAAGGCATCTTTTATGCAGTACTCTCCCAGGGGATTTTCAGTCATTGATTTTTCAATACATATTTAATGAATAGCTATTATAAGAAGCATTGCTGGATACAGTAAAGGGAAACAAGGATTAATCTGGAGGAAAGAAATTTAAACTACTAGAGAAGACAATATAAATAGATACATGATGATAATTGATCAATTAGAGATAGAGATAATAATGAAGATAATAGATGATAGATCGATAGGTCTATGATATAGATAGATAGATAGATAGATAGATAGATAGATAGATAGACAGATAGATAGTACTGGCTGATTCTGTGTGTCAACTTGACACAAGCTTCAGTTATCACAGAGAAAGGAGCCTCCTTTGAGGAAATGTCTCCATGAGAACCAGTTGTAGGGCATTTTCTCAATTAGTGATCAAGAGGGGAGGGCCCATTGTGGGTGGTGTCATCCCTGGGCTGGTAGTCCTGGGTTCTACAAGAAAGCAATTTGAGCAAGCCAGAGTAAGTAACATCTCTCCATGGGCTGAGCATCAGCTCCTGCTTCCTGACCTGCTTGAGTTCCAGACCTGACTTCCTTTGGTGATGAACAGCAATGTGGAAGTGTAAGCTGAATAAGTCCTTTCCTCCTCAACTTGCTTCTTGAAATAGAAAACCTGACTAAGACAGACAGACAGACGAGATGGACGGATGGACAGATGGACGATAGATAGATAGATAGATAGATAGATAGATAGATAGATAGATAGAT
>JANHMN010000001.1:211737313-211749143 GCA_030674055.1 Rhabdomys pumilio | reverse complement strand
AGAGAGAGAGAGAGAGAGAGAGAGAGAGAGAGAGAGAGAGAGAGAGAAACATGAGAAAAAGAAGCAGAAATGCATAGGCATTTCTTGGATAGACCAACAAAAAAAAAACCAACGTGCTTAGTTTATTTTATTTTTTCTTATTATTGGTCAGGTGGGAAATGGAAAGAGATTCAGATAGAAACTTGAATTGATATTTACAAAAAATGTTTTTAGCAACTACGTGTGCCAGCTGGTGCCTCTTTCTTAGCTAAACTTCACTTTAATATGCAGAGGGAACTTGGTTTAATTACACAAATTGGGCTTATGGAAATGACAAATCAGAAATTATCCTTTAACTTATGTTAAAGCAAATTCCATCTGATCATAATTTGAAAGAGAACAGGCAGAGGGTTCTCTGGGGAAGATTTCAAAGGTCTCCTCTCTATTTTCCTAAGTCTCCTTCTCTCCTGTTCTTTCTCCTCCAGTATTTAAATCAACACTGAGTAAACACACACTAAAAGCGGAAGATTTTATAAAAACATCTTGCCTCAAATATTTGAACAGCTATGATAGAGAGTCTTAGTTCTTCATTCATCTTGGGTTTTTTGACCTTTACATATCAGAGTACAGGATGAAGGAGCACGCTGCCCAGCTCCATGGTGATAAGCAGGGGCTTTATTATCTCAAATGCTGTTGACATGACAAGCTGAGAGAAGTCCTTGTGGATTTTATTATTTCTTAGTTTCTTTTTTCATTAACTGTTTTATTCACTTACATCTTAAATGTTGCCCTCCTCCTGGCTCCTCCTTGCAGAGTTCTTCTCCCTTCCCCCATCCCCTTTACCTCTGAGAGGATACCTCACCCCAATATCCCTTCTCCCTGGGAATCAAGTGTCAACAGAATTAGGTGCATCCTCTCCCACTAAGGCCAGACTAGGCAGTCCTATGCTAAATAGGTGAGGGATGTGGGTAAGGGGAGGGGGCATATGCTCTTTGGTTGGTGGCTTAGTCTCTTGGAGCTCCCAGAAGTCCAGGTTAGTTGACACAGTTGGTCTTCCTATGATGTTGCAGTCATTTCCTTAAATCTTTCCCCCAACTCTTCCTTAGGAGTCCCTGACCTCAGTCCAGTGCTTGGCTGTGAGTATCTGCATCTGTCTCAGTCAGCTGCTGCTAGAGCCTCTCAGAGGACAGCCATGCTAGGCTCTTGTCATGTATATCCTTTGGGGTTTGGGTTACCTCACTCAGAATGTTATTTTCTAGTTCCATCCATTTGCCTGCAAAATTCATTGTGTCCTTGTTTTTAACAGCTGAATAGAATTCCATTGTGTAAATGAACCACGTTTTCTATATCCATTCTTCAGTTGAGGAACACCTGGGTTGCTTCCAGTTTCTGGCTATTATGAATATGAGGCTGCTATGAGCATAGCAGAGCATGTATCCTTGTGATATGGTGGAGCATCTTTTGGGTATATGCCCAGGAATGGTATAGTTGGATCTTCAGGTTGAACTATTTACAATTTTCTGAGGAACCACCAGATTCATTTCCAGAATGATTGTACCAGTTTGCAATTTCACCAGCAATAGAAAAGGTGTTCCCCTTTCTCCATGTCCTCGCCAGCATTTGCTGTCACTTGAATTTTTGATCTTAGTCATTCTGATTGGTGTAAGGTGGAATCTCAGGGGCGTTTTGATTTGAATTTCCTTGATAACTAAGGATGTTGAACATACTTTAAGTGCCTCTCAGCCATTTGAGTTTCCTCTGTTGAGAATAGCTCAGTGGTTAAGAACACTAACTGCTCTTCCAGAGATCCTGAGTTCAATTCTCAGCGCACACAGTGAGGTGGCTCACAACCATCTGTTGTTGGATCCAATCCCTCTTCTGATGTGTTTGGAGACAGCTACAGTATATCCATATTTGCCTGTCTTGAGATAGAGTCTCATATAGCCTATGCTGCTCTTGACTTCCTTCTGTAGCCAAAGATTAAGTTGGACTCCTGATCCTCTGGCTACTGAGTGCCAGGATTGCAGTAAAAATACACACTATGCCCAGTTTACATGATGCTGCGGATCAAACCAAACTTGTGCATACCTGACAAGTGCTCTACTGAGTGTGAAATACTATACTAACAGTGCTTGAGAGATGCAGGACAAGATAGAGTCCAGACGAAGGACAATGCTTGGTGTTTCCTTTATTGCTAACAATCCAGTGCTGTACTTCCTACACTGAAATGGAAGAGTCTTAAAGGCACAATAAACTAGTTATTTTGTGTTCAAACAACACTGGTTATGGTTATGTTAGACATTTACTGAACATATGTAATTGATTTATTTGTTGAAAGATGTCTGAAATGTATTTATCCAGAAAAGTGGCATTTTGGATGTTTATTTTTATTACCATTTTAAAGAACATTCTCAGCCACCTGTGGTGGCACACATGAGTTAGAGGCAGGAGTAATTCTGCGAGTTTGAGGCCAGCCTGGTCTACACAGAAAAGCCTTGTCTCAAAAAAAAAATCTTTAAAAAAGAATTTTTTTCATAAGGTGTATAATTTTTCTCAATGTTGATCACAACATTCATCTATAATTTTAATTGCTATTTTATTTATTCTTTGAAAATTTACTTAACATATTCAATTATGTTCATACCCATCTCCACAGGGTCCTCCATCCCATGCCCTCCCACCTCATTTTTATTTTATTTTTTCTTTTTAATAATTCAGGGGAGGCCATTATTGCTGGCTACATGGATGAAAGTCCATTCACTGGAACATGGGTAACATTTGCCTCCTTCTTCCCCAGCAGCCATCAACTGCCAGTAACAACTCATTTAGAAATGAGGCCTCCTGAGCTTCTCCTGTATCCATAATGAAGTTTCGGTTGGCTTGGTCTTGTACAGACCTTATGAAGATAGCCCTCGCTGCTGAGAGTTTATAAATTCAATGGCATTTAACAGAATTTGACACACTCCTCCCTATCCTCAGACTTTTCATATTCCCCTGACCCATTTTCTGCGACATCTTCTGGGCATCATGGTGGTGGATACAGAACAACCATCTAGGGCAGAGCACTAAACAATCAGTTTATCTCAGCTCTTTGCCCTGTTATGAGTCAGAATTAACCACTTCCCACTGCAAAAGGAAACTTCTCTGATCAAGGTTGAAAGCAACAATAATCTATAGTTACCGACATAAATAAATAGAAGGACTGGCTATAAATTTTAAGTCAATTTTCATTCTCAAAACAGCATCTATCTTCTCTCTTTCCAAATGTTTAACTGCTTATATACTAGCACAACTTCATTTTGGAAAAATAAGACTTTGATTCTTCTCAAATCCAAATCTTAAAACAACTAGAACAAAATACTTTTAGAGTACAGATAACCACTGTCACCCCTGACTTAGTCATTCACCTCTATGATTCATACACAGCATTGTTGTCTGAGTGAAAGCTATACATCAACTAACCAAGTTATAAGTAGAGATACAATTAATGTAAATGTAAGACATCTCACTGATAAAGTCGGGGCTTTGGGTGTTCTATTTAAGTTCCAGACATACATCAAAATGTTCTTTTCAATTTTCTGGAAGCGTGAGGGAGAAAACATACAAAACATGAGAAGTTCCAAAATGTAAAGAAATGTCTACAAACCAATCTCTCCATATCCTTGTTAGTGTCTGTGGCATCACAGCAGGAATAATCAGTGGAGTGGACACGGAAGATCAGGGAAGCCAGCTGGCCAGGGTTCTGTGGAAACAAAATTGCTGTCACAAGCAAGAGAAATAAAGATCCATAATTTTTCCTAGCCATAAACCACCAAGCAAAAGTGCTTGCTTCTGAGCTAGACAGCTCAATAATTAAGAGCTCTTTCAGCTCTTTCAGCTCTTCCAGAGGTCCTGAGTTCAGTTCTCAACATTTGTCCACATCAAGAGGCTCATTACTTCCTGTAACTCTATTCCGGAAGACCTAAAATATCTGTCTTCTTCGGCACCTCCACTCACATGCACATACCCACATAGAGACATACACACCTACACAAAATTAAAGTAGTAAAATTGTGATTATTTTTGTTTACTTATTGCGTGCACATCAGTGTTTTGGTTACAGATATGTACTGAGAAACAAACTCAGGACCTCTGGAAGAGCATTCAGCATCTTAACCATCAGAGTCATATCTCTAACCCCATAAAAACAAACGTTTTTTTAAAGGCTAGATATGCTGGCAGCAACTTGAAGAATAAACAGATGGTGATGATATAGAGGAAGCCACTTGGCAGCTTCACACGTGGGTATAATCTCAATGCCTCTTATAGAGAGTGTCTGATGGTTTTCTGTGCAATTCCTCCAGAAGATAATAAGCTCATTTGGATAGTTGTGGTTTCCTATGGTTCTGTACCTCAGCAGTATCCAGAGAAAGCCTGAGGATGTGTTTGTATCACATCTGTAAGAAAAGTTAAACCTGAGTCTTCACTTAATAACAAAGAGGTTGTGTTTTTAAGCATTGCTTAAAACCTTTCTACACATTTTCAGATTGTGGGAGCATCTCACTCTGGTTGAAAGTTTTCAGAGTAGACTCAGCAGAGGACAAATGCATCAATACCTACTCTGATCCATCTTGTTCCTCCTTTTCCCATTGTGGCAAATTGAAGTGCATCTTCCAAAGAACACAGAAGCCTGTTTGTGGCTGTTGGCTCCGTCTTGTTTTTTTTTTTTTTTTTTTTTGAAAAAAAAAAAAATACAGTCAACTCAGGTCACCAATAGTGAACTGGAGTTTGTAGGATTTGAGTCTATATATGCCTTCAATTTTTGACAGCTAGTAAAATGTTACATTTCTGTATTTCTGGTCACACACACACACACACACACACACACACACAAAAGCAGATCATATATTGGTCTCTCAACTCTATGCAAAGAATTCTCTCCCTGAGTATGTAAGACTACTTAACCAGAAGTCT
The DNA here is from genome assembly GCA_030674055.1 of Rhabdomys pumilio. Lineage (NCBI taxonomy): Eukaryota > Metazoa > Chordata > Mammalia > Rodentia > Muridae > Rhabdomys > Rhabdomys pumilio. Next base: position 211,744,211 of record JANHMN010000001.1, on the reverse strand, counting down.
GATGGCATTTTGACCAAAAAAAGTCGTAAATGCTTATTCTAACAACTTGTTAAGATCTTGCCTATTTTCAAATATGAAAGGTCTTAAGCCCTACAACATTGGGCCTTAGGATAAGTATTACACAATAAATGCCACTGTAGGTCAAGTTGTTTCTATTCTTCATCACTGAGTTGAGAACAGCTGTCATACAAGTAATTGGCAGTGGAGACTTACCAAAACAAAACAAAACAACGACAAAACCCCAACTTGATATGCAAATTGTATTCACCTTAGCCTCCACTTTCCAAAACCAAAGATCACAAAGCACCCACAAGAGAGCCCCTTTACAAGCCTTCCCTCTTACTCTGTTCCTATAGCCATGTGAGCTATAAGAAAGTTTTATTGCAGCCTAAGCAGTACAAAGCTTAAAGAACTTGGCACTGGTTCCTGTGTGAGTAGCTTCGATCATGACTCTGCTCATCATTGGACTAAGTAAATACCCCTATTCCTAGAGCAAACCCACAAGCACCCAGGCACCCGTCAATAATTGAACAACCCCTCGTAGAAGGCTTATGCTACAGACTGCAATAGAGAAACCAGAATTGATAAGCATGCAGGTTTTCCTCCAAGGGATGTGCATAGCTGCTTCCCACCAGGAAGATTGTGAGTGGGTGTGTTAGTAAGCTGGGAGTCTTTGTTGTTATTCTGTAGAGCCAGGCCTCACCCAACTCTCCCTTAGCCTGAGCATTGATTCTCAGTCAAGAAAATCCATCCTTTTGAAAGAGGACCCGTGTACTTCACAAAAGGCTTTACTATTATGCTTATCACCAACCCTTCCTCCCTAGACCCTTATCCTGACGGAGTACGGTTTCTCCGTCAATAGAACTCGTTCTTATGGAAGAGGTTGTAGGTACTTTGCAAAAGTCCAATACTCTGCAATGGAGTTTCAGTGTAGTCACGCCCTAGGCTTTACTGTGATAATTATCATGAGAAAAGTTTTTTCCCAAATGGCATTGTGTTTAAATATTTAAAAAGAAACTCTTTAAGGTCAGATTTGAGATGTTTGAACCAGCTGGGCTAACTAAGTCATGCTGAACCAAGTTTCCTTCTTGCTTCTTGTGGTCCATTTCCTTGCTATTTCATTTTCAGGGACCCCTACTATCTCTGAAAATCAGCATGAGTTAACACAGAGACTCAAGGCTAACCCTCAAAATCTGGGTCCAAGGTGAAGTGTTTGAGAAGTTGGACATGATTTTGAGCTTGCCTTTCTATCCCACCCCAGCCTCTGTAGATGATTTAAAGTGATTTTCTCAGAGGACCCATGAAGCACTGAATAAACCTAAGAAAGTACTGGTGAGGTTAGAAGTCCATCTCCAACCCGTTTGTATTTGAACATCTTCTAAAACATGGTGAATGTATCAGTCTGGAGGTTCATGTCTGAAAGCTTTTGTGTAAAAGAACTCAACCCCAAACCCTAGCCTTGTGGCCCTGTTTGTTTGGCAGCTATGGCCATGAAGCTTTATAGGAATGGGGGCTAGGTAATTGTGGCCGTGAAGGAGCTTTCTAGGAAAGGTAGAGGGTAAGAATTTACACAGACTTCAATGTTAAGAAAACTTAGGATTGAAGACAAATCTTGGGTTTAATAGTGTCCTCAGTTTTTGTTTGCAAGCTATAAAGTGATTATCATTCTATATCTTAAAATTAGTTAAATAATTATGAGTGTTGATATTCAATAAATACTATTTGCTCCCTATTTATATTAAATAAAGGATGAATGATTCTGAATGACTAGAGCAGTTGTGTTCTTGCAATAACTAATCTATGAGGGAAAAAACTTGCAGGACGGAGGCAGGGTCCCACGGCGGTCTGGCAGCGGTCCCGGCCAGGGAGGGCTTCCCACACCAATGGTGGAGGGTTCCACATTCACACAGCCGCTTCGGGCAGGCCAGCAGCTTAAGTTCAAGGTTCCAAAGCCTGGGAACCTGGCGGCAGGCCCAGGAGACATGTGGAGTTCAGTTTTCCAAAGCTTTTATTGTTCATGGCGTGGTAAATGGGTATAGATGATGCGTGCTCCCCGCCAAAAGCCAGGCTCCCCTGGCTTTTATAGGGAGGGGAAAGAGGGGCAGGAATAACTTAATTAGCTAAGCTTCCCCCCCCCTTTAGAAAACTCATTAATATTTAAATCTCTGGAGGTGGAGACCTCTACCTGTGTCCTACGTGATTGATGGTGCAGGTTAAATGGAGTTACATCATCCAAGGCCTGACAAATCTATATAGTAGATGACAGAAGCATATAAATTCCATAATCTTACTCACATAACTTAGAACTTAGGGACAGTTTTCAGAATGGATATTGCTATGTTCTTAGGCTGGTCCCTCGCTTCTCAGCTTAAAGGACTCTCCTGACCAAGCAACTGGAGCTACAGTTGTACAGCCTGTCCTGCTAAACTGAGCTAGGATTTTAACTTTTGGCATAGAATGCTAGAGATGCAGCCCATACGCCTTGGGAAGAGCAAAGTAGCACAGACCACTATAGTGAAGAGGTCAGAAACTTGACAGAATTATTCTATATTTTATGTGCAATAAACTCATCTTTTGGCTAAGTGTTTTCTTTATGTTAATCCCACCATTTGAGAATAAGATCATTAACATAATTTCAAGCCAGATTTGAAGCAAGCATGAATTAAATACTGGCCAGGTTGATGGACTCTCTGGCCAGGTTCATCTCTGGGTTTCCAGAAAATGGCCATTAGTTACATCTTGCAGAGACTTAGAAAGGCAACCCCTCAAGGCCACCGTATTTCCTGTCACTTCCAATTAGAGACAAGCCTATATCCTGACATGTTCCCTACCCACATACCTCCCGCCCACATGTGATCAAGCACATCCAGTGTAGTTTGGTCAAAAATACTTGTTTAGGGGAGTGAAAGCATGTGGCTTGTTATCGCCCATAAAAAACAGCTTCCATCATTTCAGGAAGTATTTATCCTTGGGTAAGGGATTTATAGGTCACAGGCATTTTTTGATTCATGGATCTCTTGGGCACAGTAATTGACACTGAAAACATAACTTTGGCTAACATTGAAACACAACAATTATTGCTAACTCTGACCCTCCACATGAATATATTTATTTTTAAATCTTACTCTATACATGTTAGTATCACTAGCAATCATAAAATCAAGTTACATTTCTAAAAGCTTGATTCTATGGGTGAAGAAGAAATTCAGATATTGGGGCTAAGGAGATAAGCCATTAAGTAAAGATGCTTGCTATACAAGCATGAGGTCCTTAGATCAAATCTTCATTGCCCATGTAAAAATCTAGGCAAAGGCACATTTGTACCTATAATCCCAGCTCTAAGGAGTACAGATAAGACTATTGGAATCTGTCACCTGCCAGTTGTCACTGAAAGACCTTGCTCAATGAAGTAAGGAGATGAATACTCCAAGTTCTCCTCTGGCTTTTGTGGGCCCAGCCACCTAGACTTACATGCAAACATGCATACACACACACACACACACACACACAACAGAGACACACACACACACACACACACACACACACATATATATATATATATATACACAAAAAATAATTATTCATGTATTGAACTATATGGAAAATGAAGCATTTCAAGAATTAAAGATATCCCAAGTTAATGTAAAAATAAAATGGAGTGTATATAGATAGATTGTTTGCCTAGTTCATCTTCAACTTTTCTTCTATATGTTAATGATTCCTGGTGATGGGCTTTGAGTGGGACTCCTAGAGTTGCTACCTCCACAAAAATGTTTTAAGTAGATAGGCATCTACTATTCTTTTTTCCCATTTGCCAGCATAACACCGTGCTTTGAAGCCTGGAGAGAAAAGCCACAGAATGGAAGGACAGTAGGTCTTTGAATGACCGACAACAAAGAAGGGCAGCCAACTATCAAGAATAAGCTCCTGAGACCTCTCAGTCTAACTCATTGAGTTCTCACCGTTAAGAACATAGAAAGTGGCTTTTATTTTTTACATTGTGTGTGTGTGTGTGTGTGTGTGTGTGTGTGTGTGTACACATGTGCATGTTCACACATCACATGAATGCCTGGTGTCCGCAGAAGCCAGAGGAAGGAATCAGATCCCCGGGAACTGGAGTCACAAACAATTGTGAGCCATCATGTGAATGCTGGGGATCAAACCCAGGTCCTCTAGGAGAGCAACCAGTATTCTTAACAGCTAAGTCATCTCTCCAGCCCCAATAATTTTCTTTATCATCAAATTAAGTTATAAAAGTCCACTTAAAGCTTGTAAACATGCTTACAGTAAGTTAACTTTATGTTGGACAGAGTCTATATTCTGTCTTATGGAAACTATAGATCCATATAGAATTTAGCTGCAAAGTGCACTAGACCACTTTAGCTGACAAGCTGCTCAAAGTTTATCCTTACACACCAGAAACGTCATTTTTCAGCTCTACTTTAATAAGTATGATTTAAGTCTATTTCAATGAGTCTAATAAGATAATCAGTAGAAAAGACTTCCCAAAACCAAAGGTATTGTTTGATTTCCCTATAACCATGAACTGTTCTTAGGAACAAGAGTAAACTGGTAACAATTTGAAATTCTTAAATCTCTCTTTGTATTAACAGGCTAATCAAACTTGTGAGTTTCAGATTGCTCCCCAGTGGGCATTTGGTGGAAGGTTATTGAAGATGCAAATGAGCTTCCTCCACTCAATTCATAAGCAGTGCCCTTGCACTGTTATAAGAAGCTTATGTTTGGCACTATTCAACTTTTAAAGCATTGTTTTAATTAAATATCATCAATGCTTTTAACCTTTGGAAACTCTGAGGCTCCCACTGCAGTATATCGTAAGTCATCAAACTGGATGCAGGACTCTGAACGCCAAGTGGAGCTAATCAGGTAGACTTCCATTTGGGAAATTGAACCACTGGCTTCATTCCACAGCTACAAGCCAGTGTCAAGGTTAAGACGATCCTTACGAGAGTTGGAAGGAAAAGAGAAAAAGAGAGAGCACTTCTGAGACTGTGATATTTGATCAGGCACCTATAAAATATCAGGTTTCTGGATGTCAACTTAAGGCACACATATTAAACACATAGCATTGCCCCCGGGATAGCAGGCAGCTAAAAGAAAACAATGCAAGATTTGCCTCTATTAGCTTGCAGAAGATTCCATTGTCAGCCCTAGTTCTAAAAGTTTCCTATGCAACAACATTCCCATGCAACAAAGCCGAAATTATTCATGCTTTGACTGCACCTGAATGACTTGCAAAGATCTCATCAAAACCCATGAGATCAAGCCAGGGTCTCCTGTGAGGATTCTGATGGGAGCCAGGCTGGCATTTATTTCAAGGATCTATGCAAAGCAAATAAAGATGTGAACAAAGAATTTCTATTAAGAGAAGTAGACGAAAGAAAGGTCATCTTTGAAAAAGTAAAAAATTCTGAGACCTTTATAAATAGCCTTGCAGACAAGGCAGTAGATAGCCTAGAACAAACCCTCAAAGCAAGCAAGCAAACGAGCAGACCTGGAGGAATTGCATGTTTGCTTTTGTTAGCCTGATTTGATGACCTGTGACTACTCATCAGTGTAGTCTGGCTCTCTACAGATCTGGGCTGAAGTTTTCTGCTAAATGATCTTGGGCAAGTATTGATTCCTCAGAGCTTTTCTTCTGCATCATAAAATGCTGATGATAGACCTAGATTGCTTGTCAGTGAATTCTGGCTAAAATAAAATAATGCTCGTAAATCCCTAACAAGCAGTGCTTCCACCAAGCTACAACTCCCTTTTATTGCTTCCAGTAGGTATTCATTTGACTAGATAAAAGAGTGACACAATATGAGGGTACCAGCTGAGAGACATTCAGAGGGCCAAAAAGTCAGTTCCCTCTTCAAGGTCAGGATAGAAAGACAAGAAACTCTGTGTTAGTAGAAAATGTTTATTTGGCTCAAATCATGTCTTAGTCATCCTACCTATCTCTTTCTCTCTTCTCCCCTCCCCCATATGTGTGTTTCTTCCTTTCTTCCTCCACCTTCCATAGGCATGAAGCAAAAAAGCTATTCCATCTATTACCCACCCTTAAAAATGAAAATTAGATAAACTAAAAGAAATAACTTATGCAGAAATACTAAAAAAAAAAAAAAGCCACTACAAATTATCTGAGTCACTTTACAAATTTTAATTTTTTCCTCCACAAAGTGACGTAAATTAATTTTCGCTAATTTTTCGTGTTGTAGTACTAAAATACAATCATGATGATATCTTGGTAGTTACATTTGCTATAGTAGAATTGCACCTTGGTCATTGAATCCTAACCCATATTATTGGACAGTCACTTCCATGACTTAGTCCTTCCTCCACTCTACCTCTCAGAGTTTCCAAGGACACAGTGCCCAGAACCCTTTCCTGAATCCCCAAAATATCTTTTAACTTTACAGTTAGCACTTAGTTTCTTTCTTTAACTTACTCAGAAATACTTTTCCCTCTACTAACAGATTGTGGGGATAGCATTGTCTGTTTTATCTTGGTCACTGAGATCCTGGGGACCTGCTTGATGGAACAGGCAGAACTCTATGTGGTATCTGATTTACCAGCACTTACTGGAAAATACTTATTTCACTTCTAAGTAAAAAGGCACTTATGAAAAATAGAAAAGTGAGCTTCTTAAAAGCTGTCAAATATAGCATCAAGTGGGGTAGGAAAGATGGCTCAGCAGTTTAAAAAACATATGTTCTTGAAGAGGACCCAAGTGCAGTTCTTAGCACCCAAGGTTTACAACTGCCTGTAACTCCAGCTCCAGAAAATCTGACATCATCTTCTGGCCTTGGAGGGTGACTGCACTCATCTACATATACGCCCTCCAAACACACACACACACACACACACACACACACACACACACACACACACA
>JANHMN010000001.1:211706003-211737303 GCA_030674055.1 Rhabdomys pumilio | reverse complement strand
ACACACACACACACACACACACACACACACACACACACACACACACACAAAATAATTTAAAATAAAATAAATTTAAAATATGTGTATAGCACCAAGAAAGGGCCAAATATTGCATTTCTTCCTTCTTCCCCGGTACATGAACTGAGAGAACTTGAAATATCATTATTAAAATTAATTTAGGAATCACAGGTGGCTGCAGACATGGGTCCCATGATTGTGTTGAGATGATAATGAAGATAAGAAGAGAATAAAGAGAAGAAGGGGGAGGGGAGAATAGGAGGAAGACAAGGGTAAGAAGAAAGTCAAAGAATTTGCTAGTTACTGGAGAACTTGAATTCCACCCTTGAGTGTGTCCATCTCATACTTCCATGATCTACCGCTGAGCATGACCTGGATGTAAAATACAAAACCCACCCCTGCTGCTAATACAATGACAATGCTGTTTATGCTTATTTCGTTGGGCATTGTTAAGCAAGATGGAGTGAATTCACTTGAATTTTAGGTAGGTGTCCTTCCCAACTTTTTCAGTGAATCAATTAGGAAATTAAGTAAGAATTTCAAGAAGGCGCTCTTTTTGCCATTCCGTCACTGTTTTGTGACTGAGGTTAACTTAGCTCATGAATAATGAGGTAATGTCAGGGAGGAAAAACCTGTGTCATCCAGATGATTAAGGCGAAAGACTGGCTCCGTCTCAGAAAAGTGGTATCATTTTGGCAAAAATGAGAAGTTAAATAAGTTTGCATGGTGATATGTAGCCCTGTGTTCTTTCCAATAACACGTTAGGTTTTTCTACCAAGCAAGTTCTAATCAAATTTTACCAGAATGCCGTTATTAAAATCACACTTCATTGTTATAATTAAATATCAAATAACTGTTATTATCATATAATAACCTAGTATTAAAAAGTGTAGTACATATGTTGCTTAGAGCTATAATACAAATATCATAGTCCACAGCTCCCTTGAACTAATGCTTAACCAACTTCATTCTCTCAAATACTGCGGTCTAAATTATTAAGGGAAAGTAAGTTTTTCTGTAAATTGAAAACAAACCATGACAGGTCAGTGTAGAACTTTGGAATAGCTGGGATTTGCTCACTGGAGAGTATCAGAATGCAAAGTTGTAGTAGCTGAGAGCTGTCACCTTCAACGGTTCCTCTGCTTTCATATTTACAGTGTTGGAGAAATTAAATCACAAAATGCTGTCTTGAATTGACTTCTTCTTTACTATCGATGTGCCTTCATTTCTTTTTCTTGCCTTATTGCAACAGCAAGTTTGAGTTAAAATGCTAAAATATAATAGTAGCTACCTTGACTGTCTCAGATCTTAAGAGAAAGTATCTAGTCTTCATCTGTCATGAGTGATAGCGGCTGTGTTTTTTCACTGATGCCTTGCATCAGATGTTTAAAACTTATTTATTGTTTTGTGTGTATTTCATTTAAGAAAGTATATTGAATTGTGCAAAATTTTTTATCTCCATACAATTTTTGTCATTATGTGTTAACATGCTGAATGATACCAGCAGTTGTTTGAAACTTACATTTTTGGGATGTGGTTTACTAACAATGTGCTGTATTTTAACATATTACTATATTTAAACTGCCAATGTTTTCTTTTTCTTTTTATTACTTTTTGTGACAGAACTTCATTAAGTAACCTTGGTTACCCTGGTACTCACTATATATCAATATATATATATTACTATATATACCTGGTATATCACTACAAGCTCAAACTTGTAGCAATCCATTATCTTTTCCTATGCTTTTACTTTTAACATATTTATATTGTTATATAATATCTATAGAATATTATATATCAATATATAATTAGTTTTCTCATAAACAATGTACTTTGGGGTCTTGATCTAATATATTTTATCTTTTGAGTATTTAGACCACTTATATTTAATGTACTTATTGTTGGCTTTTCAGCAGATCTGTGTAGATCTTGTCTGCTGGACCTGGGATCTGAGAACCTGAAAGAATGGAATAGACTAAGTATGATGCTACAGTTTCAATGTATTTTTATACATAAATAAAACAAAGAAAACAATGATCCAACGGATCATTTGAGATCAGAAAGGCATGATCAGAAAAGCATGTAAATAGATGTAGTAAGCACGCAGTAAATATTAACAGAGCAGCCCTTTCCCAAAGCTTTTTCATGACAGACCAGTTTTAAAGTAATTATCTGGCATATACTATAGATTATATCTAGGAAATCACAAAGGCAAAAAACATATCTAGATTCAGGGTGAACTGACCAGACTTGGTTCTATAGCTACATTCTGACATCCAACAAGAGTGAACATGTCTTAGAAATTAATGTAAATATTTGTCACAGGAGGCACAAAATCACATCCAATAACAATCCGGGTAACAAAGTATACCTGAGGTAAAAGACTTTCTGTCTTTCTTCCTGGAATTTCTCTCACAGTTCCCCAAGGCAATATTCACCATGGGTCATTCTAATGACCGTGTTCCAATAGTTCTTAATGTGGTTCAGTATAAATCTAATATATATATTATACTCTAATATATATATTATATATGTGAGTATATATGTATATATACATATGAGCATATATATATATATGAGATATATATTTTTGCTCTTAAGCTCGTTTTTTTTCTTCCTTCCCCTGACGCCTTTGGAATTAAATGGGGATTTATACTATCCCTTTTTATCATCTTTACTTTCAGTTCCTGTGTTGTCTATATTAGTTTATACTTTTTTCAGTTTTATCTAGAATCTACAACCTGTATGTTTGACTAAGCATCACCTTTCTTCCAGTTATGAACTACCTCACATAAGGCATAGAAACTTGACAATGAAATATTTTTATCTCCCTATTCTTGTCTTTTGCATCATTTTTGCCACCTGGCTTACTTTTGTATGAATTGTAACTCCTGCAACACAGTGATGTAATTGCTATGATTCGTATTTTAAATCTTCAATCATATTTTACACTGTATTTACATTTGCTCCTGCACTCAGAGTTCACTTGCATGTAAACCTGAGTGTCTGTTTTATTTTTCTGTCCATCATCTTTCAGAACTTCAGGTGACAAGTTTTGGTGTTCATCTCCTCGTACAAGGTTCCTTCTGATGGTTTTTTCTCAAATTCTCTTTATTTTACCTTCATTTTGAGCTGTGTTTTCACTAGCAGACAGATTTAAATTGGCAGCTCTCTTGTGACACTTTAAGGTTCTCCTGTCTTTCTGCTTTATGCTGTTTCTGACAAGATATTTGATTGTCTTGTGTTTAGCTGTGGTTTTATGTTTATCCTGCTTAGGATACTGTAAGATCCAGCAATCTGTAACTTATGTTTTCATATCACTTAGAACCACGGCAGCCATTATTTCTAAGTATGTTCTCTGCTTCCATTTTTCTACTTTAAATTCTAGGACTGTGCCGATAATAAAATTTGATGTTATATGGTAGGTAAATGAGATGACTTCACTGTCTTTCATTTTTTAATCATCTTTTATTATCTCTGTCTCTACTTAGAAATTTTGATTGCACATCTTTCATACTCTTTGCTGTTTCTCCTCTCTTAATTTCTACTCTGCTGACGAATCCAGTGTAGTGGTACTTCAGACGCTGATTCTCAACATGTAAATTATTGTGTATTTCTCTGGTCTGTCTCCATTATGTTCCTGTTTTCTTTAGATCTATGCACATATCTACTGTTGTTTCAAAGTCGCCTAAAGGCTTACCGGTTCCGTCATTTATGTCACTTTTAATCTATTTTTGTTGCCTACATTATCTGGATATTGGACACAATCCTTGCTTCTTTGCACATAAAGCATCCTGTTTTAGGATGGTGGTATTTGTAAATATTACTTAATCAAGTCTCTGAATCTTGTTGTCCACACTTAATAGAGGGTAGGCTTTTTTTTCTTGGAGACATATTTGTGGGCGTTCTTGATGTGTTTATTAAAAAAATAAAGAAAAAGGGAATATGTTCTGTGGGTGTGTGGAGAGGTGTGGGGGGAGGGGGTGTCTCAGCGGGCCCATGCAGAGACATCTCTGCCCCCTGAGGGACCAGTCACACACTGGTACAGTATAGAATACTTTATTCAGAGCATGAGAGGGGAGCCAGGAGGGTAGTAGAGGTAGCAGAGGTAGGAGAGAGAGAGAGAGAGAAAGAGAGAGAGAGAGAGAGAGAGAGAGAGAGAGAGAGAGAGACAGAGACAGAGAGAGACAGAGAGAGACAGAGAGAGACAGAGAGACAGAGAGAGAAAGAGAGAGAGTAGAGGCCAGCTATGACCACATGGAGAGAGGGGGAAGGGAAGTGGGAAGGGATGAGGGGACAGGAAGAAGCAAGAGGCAAGGGAGGAGCAAGAATGCAAGAGAGAACAAGAGAGTAAGAGGCAAGAGAGCAAGAGAGAGAGAGAGAGAGAGAGAGAGAGAGAGAGAGAGGGAGAGAGAGAGAGAGGAATCAGTAAGCAGCCCCTTTAATAGTGGGCCAGGCCTACCTGGCTATTGCCAGGTAACTCTGGGGAGGAGCATACCTGGCTGTTGCCATGTAACTGTGGGGGTGAAGTTTAGACAGAATGCTAACTGTTGAAGACCGAGCTGCTGTTCTGGTCAAGGGGTCAGGGTCTCGAAGAATGGAGACAAGACAGAGGTTCTGGAGTCAAGTCTCAAGTCTCCTTTATTGTTTCTCTTCTATTGGCGCATATTCACTCTTGTTCATTCCTCTTAACCCTATTTACTCATATACCTCTTAACTCTATTGACTGTATATATATATTCTTACAAGGAAATCCTGGGTATTTATAAGCACAAGCAGGAGAACACAGGTGAAAACCTTTTACCACGTGCACTATGCAGCTGGGGTCACTAACAGCAAAACAAGCTATGTGGGATAAACAAGATATTTGTTAGAGTGTGCTCAGCTGTTGTAGGCTGCTGAAAAACCAAGTCTCTATCAGGGTAAATGGTTCCAGATGGCTGCAAAGATGATAGCTGCTTTCTAGCCGCTTTCTGCTTAAAGTGGGCTCCCTACAGCTAACAATGCTCAATCCTTTAGAGACTCCTTTTTGAAAGTTTGTTGACATGACTGTAGTTTAATGAGCTTGGCTCTGTTAGAGGGAATAATTCACTTTAGTCATCTTTGAAATGTTCTGAGTTCTCATTGGTTTTATTGTTTGGTTTGGGGTTGTTGTTGTTGTTGTTGTTTTGGTTTTTTGTTTTGCTTTGCTTTATTTTGTTTTGTTTTGTTTGTATGATGGTATATTCCATAAGATATCTTCAGTGTGGTTCACCATAGCGTAAATATGCTTCATCTCACCGTGAGCTTGCACTGCACATGTATAACTTAGTACTCAGTCACTCTGCAGGACAACTATGCAGATACCCTAAATTAATTTTCCTGGTGTCTTTATTGTGCTATTTGTTCTTGTCAGTTTTTGTTTATTTTGTTTTGTTCCTTTGCATAGATTGATGTCTTCAATATCCCTCCCCATATTGCCTCTGGACCATAGTTCCCAAACACATCTCTGACTTCACAACTCTGAACTGTCATTTTATACTCATTAAATCCCATTCCCTTTACCACACTGGGGGAAAAAGTGTTTTCAAGCAGAAAATAAGGGTTATGTTCATGTTCATCAGGCTTGGGGCACAATCTGGAAACACATGATCACAGTCACCATATCCCTGAATGGAGAATTCCTACTGATCAAATCCATAAGGTCTAAAATCTCAAAAGACCAAAACCTTGAAAATATAGTTCTGGAACAGTAATTTTAAATGTTTTTAAAGAAATTTATTTATATTTGCATATTTTATTTGATAATCTATCAAAATTGAGGTAATTACTTCCTTTGCCACTTTATATAATCAACTATGGAATAACAATATATGCATTTTGACAAGCAAAGCTCTGAGCTATACAGAACAGCTAAATAGGTGTGGCAGACACGAACAGATCAGCCACATTCAAAAATAAATGTGTCAAGAAGTGAAATGGATAAACGCATATCACTGTGGTCGATCATGATGTGTGGTCATTTTAAATGCCATGACCAACAACCTAAGCCTTCTGACAAATGGTAACAAAACTCTGTGTCTCACCATCACACATACGTGCAATCATGCAACAACTTGGTGTCTCATGGTGCAAAACTTTCTCATATGTGTGTGTATAAAGGGGACAATTCTTCGTTCAATTGTCATGACATTCAAGACAGTTCTGTCAGTTCATTAGTTTTGTATTCACACAAAATTCTTGTACTGAGTCAGCTCTGGGAAAAGTATTAACTACCAATTAGAAGGCAAAAAGCCCAAGGACCCACACAGTTGCCACAGTGAATACTGAAGTTCAAAGTTCAGTGAGCCTAAAGTTCTCTGATTTCCAACATCACAGGAGAAACTCTCTGAGCTCTAAAGAAGAGGGAGATGCACCTTTCTTACATGCTCTTCCTGGGTCTCCGGAGGATTGGATGGCACTACCTATTCCAATCTTTCCTACCTTGTACACTCATATACTCTTAAGCTGATCTCTGGAAATCGCACCACAGACTCATCTAAAACAATGTTTGACACCCTCCTAGGCACTCAGACTGCATAGTGTAATGTAAAGTGAAACTGAAAGCACTGTCACTCCCTTCCCAGAATCCAGTTTCTGGCTTTACTTGCAGCCTTCCTCAATTTCCCAGCTGTGGTTTCTGGAGTGCACCATCTGGCACTTTCCGGTTTTTTTGTGATCACATTTAGACTAGGGATTTTGATCTTTTGGGGTCTCAGGCTTCTGGTTGTGTTTTTCAGGGCTATGATCATTTCAGTCTCATGAAGATGTTTCGCTCCCTAGGTGTTCATGGTAAGAACTGTTATTCTGTTGATCTAAAAATAGACATTAATTTTTGAAGTTTTAAAAATATACCACTTAAGGGAGAGGGAGGTAATTCAGTCAGTAAAGTGCTTGTCTAACTGCATGAGAGTCTGAGGTCTATCCCCAAATCACACATAAAAATAGCCACATGTGGTGGCACATGTCTGTAATCCCAGCATGGGGAGGTAGAACAAGCCAGTAGATCAGTGGGGGCTCACTGGCCAGCTAGCCGAGCCTGCTTGGTGTGTATCAGGTCAGTGAGAGACTGTGTCTCCAAACACAAAGGTGATGTCGAGGAATAATACCCAAGGCCATCCTCTGATCTTCAAATGTACACACATGTGCACACACAGACACTCATCCCTCAATCACTAATTTAAGTGCATGAAAAAGAAGTAAAATTACCTTACTTCTAGCCTCACTTTCAGATAAACCCCCTCATTATAATAGATAATTTTTATATATCTGTATAACTCTTTAAAACTCAGATTACATGTGATACCTTTGGTTTCCTGAACAAAACTCCCTGTTGTTCTCATGACATCCTTCACATCTATGCTTCTCACTGCTTTTATCTTACGTTATCCATCATCAAAATAAGACACACCAAGAAACAGGTGATCTGTGGACACTTTTGGTCTTCACTGTAACCCCAAAGCCTCCCCCCTTGTATTCTTCTCAGTAAATATGCAGAAAACAGGATAAGAAAAAACACATCCCAGGAGAATATGCTGCTTGAATTCAGGAACGCAGAATAAAGCAGCATTCTTTGGCAGGAATTTCAAATAGATGAGCTATGAGGTGTCTATGGCCGCTGCTGATTTCACACACTTGCACTTCTTTTTTTTTGTTCACATGTGTGTACATGCATGTGGAGGCCCAAGGTCAGTGCCTGGAATCATTCTTCCACTTCATTCATTGACACAGAGTCTCTCAATCAAACCCAGAGTTCCTCTATTTGGCTAGCCTTCCTTATCAGCTTGCTCTGGGGATATCCCTAGCATCAGTTTTCAGATGTGGGAATTATAGGCAGGCAGGCCACCATGTCCACTCAGTATTTATGTTGGTTCTGAGTATCTGAATTCTGGTCCTTGCACTTGCTCAGCAAGCACTTTAACCACTGAACCATCTCCCTCTATGCCCTTCCCCCCACCAGCTTTTGCACCACACTGATTAAGGTACAACTTCTTCAGAAGAGGCAGAAGTCCCAATTGTTATATTTCTTTCAGAGCTACCAATTCTTTTTCTCCCCAGTAAAACCCATGCTTGGAACAATGCCCACAACTCTGAATAGCACCTGCGGTTCTACCTCCCCCTCTTTCTTCCCCCTCCTCTTTGTTCCCTTTTTCCCTATTCCTTTCTGGCTTTCAGGCTCAGGTTATCTGGTGTAGTGAAGGAGAAAGAAATCTTAGCAGTATGCAGCCATAGGAAAGCCATCTTATCCAGAACCCCAGGAGGCTTTCTCTATGAAAAGGCGTTGGCTTTCTGCTAGCATAAAGAAGACAGTTGGCTGAAGTCACATGTGATTGCTGAGGATGCTTGGACATGGTTTCGTTCTTTTAGTGATATAAATACATTGCACCATATAAACCACAGAGCTCTCTAAAATTTAGTATTTTCACATTAGTCCTACAACAACAGGGCTTTAATAGACTCTAAGAACGTACCCTGAGACTTAGACCTGACATGACATTAATAAACGTACAGAGTCATGACTAAAATACCGCCCATGGTGCCCCAGGAGGGAAATCCTATACCAAGAATGCATCCTTGTATCTTGCAACAAGGATAATTCTGCTTTGAATTATTTATGCCAATCTAGTTTCACAAACATTTATAAAAGGAGCAGGGACAATGGATTAGTGCTGCTAAATGGAAGAAGAATTGTCTTGGGCATCAGTGTGTCTCCTGTTGTTGATCTCTCTGTCACCACATGGTAAATACACACTGTCTTCCTATTCAGATCAGGATGAGTGGAACGTGCTTAAGAGCTCTGCCTGTTCCTTTTCATACACTCGTGTATTAATATTACATCTACATATTATGCATTATACAATTTTATATAACATAATGCATGATTTATTATATGTTCCATATAATGCAATAAGTTACCTTTAAAGGTATTTGGAGCACTTCTGTTTGAACTAGAGAATGTTTCCTGTGAGTTTTGGGGTTTTAAGCAGAATTTTCTGAGGCTCATTTTACAAAGGGCCAGAAAAGGTTTCCTCTAAGTCAGCATCATTTAGGAGTCCTATTGTGTTCCCAGTAGAAAATAAGGTGCTTTTCCTAGAACGGAAAATGAAGTTGGTCTCAAGGAAGAATGAAAGAAATTTTCAGCAGCCATGAAGGAGAGGGGCTGAGAGGATGGAAAGAAAATGATGGAATCAGACAGAGCGAAAGCAAGAATGTGTCTCCCTGTACACAGACTCGGGCAGCCTGAGCCCTGTGCAAGGTCCTCCTGGGAATGTAGCCCCTATGTTAGGTCCTCCTGGGAAATTAGCCTCTATGCAAGATCCTCTTGGGAGATTCTCTCTTTCATTTGCCCTTTAATGACCTTGAAGCTCTGGGGAGAGTGCAGATCAGCTGGTGCAAGACTCTATGGATGCCTTGTACCCACAATGTCGGAATATGGATTTAACAGCCAAATTCATCTGTAATAACTTCTGCCTTCAGAATGTGAAATACTCCTCCTGCAAGTGTCATCAGAGATACACAGTACTTTAAAGTCACAGGAAGAGGACCCGAGACCCACACTTTTCCAGGTTCTTCCACTGCTAGGATCCTGAAACAATGCATCGTTCTCATTTCCTCCCCCAGAGCAGATTGCTGCACTCTGTTGCCCTTTACTGAAACAGTTTGCAACTAGAAGCATCCCCAGGGAGTCAGCAGAGAAGCTGGAAGCTGGAAAACAAAGGATGCAGAGGACAAATTGCACTGGAAGGCTGCAGGGCATGATGCAGGGTTCAGCTCCTGAGAGGATGCTGCAGTGACCTCTGCCTCAGCCCCCTGTTCACAGCCACTCCTTTTTGACCTTGTTTTTATGCAGAAATAGATGTCGTGACTGATGTGAACTAAACTATCAATAATGAATATATGACATCCCTCAAATCCATTAGAATCCTTTTTTTTTTTTTTTTTTTTTTTTTTTTTTTTAAAGATAAAGGCATAAAAGCAAGCTGGTCTCTAGTCACCTTCCTTACTCCCTTATGGGGAGAAAGATGGTGTTCGTTTCTAATAGCTGCAGAGAACTCCTTCCATGAATTGAAAATGAGTTTAGAGTCCTCTCGAATGGCATATGGACACTTTCTCAGGAAGCTCACCTGCGCCAGTGAAGGGCAGTTTTCTGGGCAGCCTCTGGGGAAGTACTGGGACACTTGCTCTCTAACAGCTAAACAGTCTTTCAGAGACTGTAAGGCTAAGTAAGGGAGGTATTTCAAATCCTGTACCTCTGAAGGCCAGGCTGTCTAGTCACAGGCTTCTCAACTGCTCATCAGGTCTCCGCTTTCACGAACAAAAGAAACAGGCAATAATAATAATAAATAATAATAATAGTAATAATAATATAATTTTACTTTTGTTAACCCTGGTGTCTCTCCTAGTTTGTATGCACCACTTCACAGTTCTATAAGAAGATGTAATAGGGAACATGCATGTGTTCATTTAAATTATCGGAACTGTATGAAATCTTGTAGGAGATATGTTTCTGCCCTGTCTGGCAGCAAGGGCTTTGCTTTTCCCTTCCCCATGAATGGGATTCCTGGGGAAAGAGTCTTTGGGGTCTATTATTTTCACTCTATAACAATCAAAGAAAAGGGAATATGTCTATTATTTTTCACTCTATAACAATCAAAGGAAAGGGAATATGTATCACTCTTTAGCATATCCTGACAGAGTACCGCCCCTTTCCATCAGTGGACATGCTACTTTACAAATGCACATGATACAAAAACCAGCACCCGACTATTCCAAATATGCCTGGAGATCACTTGGATGCTGCTGTTTTCAGGAGCTAAAGAAGACTTCCTATACATTTTTTTTTTTTGGCTAATTAAATAAGCCATATGAATTATTCATTTCTCAGAGCACGGATATGATTATATTTTAAACGTTATTACTTCTTCAATCAGATAATCCATTTCCTCCAGGAAACCCTTCCTGCGCACCCTTGCTGAAGAAAATCTCTGCCCTGCATTCCTGTGGCCTTTGTGACTAGCCACACTACATGGCCCGTTTACACCTTGCATCACAGCTACTTTCAAACTCAGAGACCTTTCTGGGGGTGTCTAAGTAGTCACTGGAGCCAATAATAAGCCCCACTCCCCTTCCTCCATGAGCACTCATTCATCTTGGTCAGAATCTAGCTAGGAGACTGGAGCTATTCAATTCCCCTTTGACCATCAGAGGGCTCTGAGGTGCCATAACTCAAAGAATTGACTCGCAAGCTCTTCAGGAGCTGGGCTGCTGGATTCAAATGCAATCTAAAAGCTTTTGGGGGCAGAAATGACATTCATCTTAATCAGTGTTAAAGGTTAATGGACAGATGTAGCTGGCTCTGTAGACGTGAGAAGGGGTATTTCCACCCCTCCTGGAACCTAAAAAAAAATTAATAATAATCTGCAAAAAAAAAAAATTCTGCAGAAGCCAAGAGGAGATAATTAAAAAGCAAATGTCAGTTTTGTTTCCAAGGTATCTATTTTCTCTTCTAAACCACATACCTTTACCCTTCCTGTTGTGTCCTCTGCCAGGGGAGTAGGGGAGGTCACCTGAGAGATGACAGAGGAGATGGTGCTGACTCAGAGGCTGCAGAGGTGCCCTGTACTGCAGCTTCCTATCTCATCTCAGTCTAACATTTGCTCACTCAAAAACTCCTGTTCCCCAGTGCCAAGCCATGTCTCCTTTGTGGCTCCACAGGGCTCACAAATGCACACAGAAACTTCTCAAAGGCAAAGCCTGCTCTGCTGAGTGACTCCCCAGCCGTTTCTCCATTAGTTGCAATGAGCTACAGCAATGAGTCTAGCATCTCCAAGCGAAGGAACCAGTCGCTCTGTAGAATTAGGGGGACAAGGGAGGCTGAGTGACTGGTCTGCAGCACACACCTGCAGGGTGAGTGTCTTCCCACCTTCCCATAGGAACATGCATCAGAAGCAGTAAGCATGAGCTGAGACAAGGTGTTCCAGCTGGTCAGAGGTAGGACAAGAAGCCAGCCCAGCAGAGCTGGGTCATGAGTCAGCAGGTTCCCTGTGTCCAGGCAGTATCTTCCCTGGGAAGGAGCTGCATCTATTTAAATTATGGTTTCATTCTCCCATATGGAAGTAATCCCTGAAGCATGCTCCCTTTTTAAAATTAGCACTATAGTGTTTATCAGCTCAGAACTCAGGCAGGCACTTTTTCTCTTTGTCCTTTGTACAGCAGAGCCAGAGACACTGGGGCGAAGTCGTGGTGCTAAGGCAACCACAAGCACAGTTCAAGATCCAGCCTTGTCACTCACTCTCCCCAGAACCCAAAGCAGCCACAACCCCTTGCTATGTCTTCATTTTCAAGTCAATACTGTTGGTTCCTAAGAACTGTCTTTTTCTGTTCCTCCACCAACTTCTTGATGGCAGGACTCCAAGTTTGGCTGAGGTCAAGGAAGACATCCACTTCCCAGCCTGAGGGAGTGACTACCGATTAGGGTACTTCCTCTCAATTTACGTCTTAATATAAGCGTGTTAAGTATGTTGACTATACCATAAAATGAGGTGTAAGACCACGTCAGACTTCTGAAGGCATTTCTCTACTCAGGGCAGTGTTGGGTACTCATTCCTATATAACTCATGTTGTGGCCATGAGGAAAAAAAAAAAAACCATCATCTCTACAGCAGAGATGAAGACAAAGTACGGTGGCTCACTCCTCTAATCCTGATGCAGATTTTAAGAGCCCAGTTATGCATGACTCAAGGACTTAAAGCTTCTGACACTGAAGGCTCTCAAAGACCTACCTGTGACAGTGTCTCTTAATTCACTGCCTCCAGCCCATAAGAATGAAAGACTTAGGCTTTTAGGGAAGTGTGCAGAACAGAATCAGGCAATATGACTTAAAAAATAAATAAAAACAATTTTACAGAATTTGCACAGAACAGTGAGTAATTGAGGGTAAGCGTGAGAAACATCCTTGAGTGGAAAAGGTCTCTAAGACAGGAGAAAGCCACTGGTTTTCCTTTGTCAGGATTTTATAAGGCCAAGCCAGAAACTGGACAAAGGTTGAGATAATCTCTATCGAGATTGGTTAATTCTCAGGACTATTATGGACTAGGTCAACTGAGGGTCCCTACACTCTATGCATGTCCTCCTGAACCAACTATAGATATAAACATGTACTGTCTACCTAGTTAGGGGTGGTTGAGGAACCCCTTTGTTTATCTGTGACACTGGCTGTTAGTTGTCGACCTTGACTCTCCTTTAGCTATTAGTCACCTGGCCAGCATAATTACCCTCCAACCTTGCAGGTGTCCCGCTGACTGTGAATTATACTAAGCTCTCTGGTGTTCGTGGTAGCAGGCCTTCACTGTCTACTGGTCATTAGCTGCTGGCTGGTATTGCTACTTCTGACCTTGCAGGTGTCCCAAGTACTGATAATTATGTTAAGCCGTCTTGGTCCTCATTACTACTAAGAAGCAGCTTCAGTGTTTTGGGTTATCTCTATATCTGTAGGATGGCCTGGGGTCTCTTTTCTAAAACTGAGATGAGCTCATTAGAAATCATCCTTATTTACCAATCAGTCCACTATCACTGCTGCAATTAGAAGCAGTGTGTTAAAACAGTAGAGTCTAGCATGTGTTTTCCAAAAGAGAAAGACTCCCAAGTCAAGCAGGCTGGCTCTTGCTCACTAGCCTGTTTGGTTCTTACCAGTGTGCTGGACTTACTCATATCCAGAAGCAAGCATCTTTGTCTCTCATCCTTGATCCTCCTGGCTTTGCCATTTTAACCTTATACTCTCCTTTTGCCTTAACATCCATTCCCACTGCAGCACCTATGAGCAACTTACAGTTTCCAACTTGGCTCTTTTCCATGACTGCCTACTAAGACCTGCCTCATTCCCAACTCGAAAGGCTGAAACAAGAAAAGTGCCATGACTTCAGGCCATTCTGAGACATAGGCTACAAAATAAGAGCTGGTTTCAACCTCCCCTAAATTAAGGTAGAGAACATACTTATCATGTATGTTTTCTAATGTGTACAGCTGTTCAAGTGATTAAAGTAAGTTCACCTTTCAGAGGCTCAATGATCTAAACTCCATGATTAAGTTACTTTCAGTTGGGTGCTCTGTGATTGGCAGTTTAAATAGCTGAGACCATCACTATGGCTTCCCTGTTTCCAGTCACCTCACGTCCTTTTCCAGCCAGTTCCTTCTCTAAGTAATTGAGAGCTGAAGTGAAGCAGGGGAGGGAGTGACTGTGCCAGTGTGAACACGCCCAGTTCGGCTCTGTTGAGTTGTTGTCAGGGGCAACAAAAGGAAGGAGAAGACTTATAGAGACACTGAGAGAAAAGAGTACAATGCTAAAACCCTTAGAGGAAAAGGATATTGTACATGTGAAAAGGTTATCCATAATATATTCAAAACTCCATTGAAAGTAAATTTGAATGATACCGAGGATAAACTAATATATTATTCAATACAATGGATCTAAAGGTTCAGGGATGTGTTAGGAAGAGAAACTGTCCCTAAGGGCCATGAAAAGCCATCAGTGTAATTGGCCTGGTAGAGACACACATAAGATTAAGCTATCAGGTGAGGTATGATCAGGAAGGATTCCAAAAGCACGTGATTCCTCTGTCTCCTCCTACAGAACGTTACTGACCACAACCAGCTCAAAGGGTTGGTCTGGGACTTTTTCAGCATGCCAGGAAATGAGAAATATCTAACCCACCATTTTTTACATTCTTCACCTGTGATGGACTAAGGAAAGATTATAAAAATTAGGAAGTCCTGTGTGGAACGAGTCTGACTCTTGGGGTTCTGAATGACCCTATAAGTTTTCACTTCCCTTGATAATGGTCTCTGCTTTACCTTCCTGTGAGTCAATGTTCCAAACACAGTCCATTCCCTGGTACTCAGAGGATGTCTTAGTTTCCAGTCACTAAACAACCATGACCATGAACCCAGCATTGCAGTGCAATAGCTTCTAGAAGCCAAGAACCTGGCATCTGGGTCCTCTGCTCATGTTCTTAAAACATTAGCAAGTATGTGGGCCGTGTGGCTTCTCATGCAAAGGCTCAGCACCCATAGCACCTGCTCCCCTAGTCACATGGTTGTTTGCAGCAGTCAGCTCCCTGCAGTTACAGAATTTGTGACCTCTTGCCTTTCTCAAGCCAGCAAAGAGAGAAATGGAATGGTTTATGGCAGCTGAGAAACAAGAGACTTACACAAGGCAGAATAATCAAAGAGAGATGTTCACTCCCTCTGCTGTATTAAGGTGGTTAGAAGCAGGTCACATGTGCCACTCACATGCAGAAAGAGAGATAACACTAAGGCATGATCCACAGGAGGCAGGAATCCTGAGAACCATCATATGGCTTGTCTATCTCAGAGACCTCCACCCCATGAAGCAGCTGAGTTCATGCTGCTGTGTTCTCAGGTCCTCTGGGGGCACACAACTGTTCTCATGCTCCTCCAACCTAGTTCTCAGTGCCATAGGTAAGTTAATGCAGGTGTTGTTGTAGTCCGTAGGTTGAACAGGTCAGATACAAAGAAGCAGAGTCCCATACATCAGAAGGAGGAGGAGGAAAATAAGAAAAGGGTTGAGTTGCTCACAAAATGGGCTTAAACCAAGTGTTAAAAGGGCACCTGCTATCCTTGGAGCCTGGTTAGTGGTTTGCCCAGCACTAGGGTCCAGATGTGAGGTTCAGAGGCCTTTAAGACCAAGGGAGACTTTAGAAGTGGTAGATGGTGAAGTCTATAGTAGCTACCGGATAGATAGAAGCAGCTTGGTAATAGATCCTTACAAAATCCCCACCACATGAGGCAGTACTGGGGATGACAATGATTGATGAAACACAGAAAATACAGAGCAACTACAGTTTCCTGAAAGTCAGTCATTAAAGAAGAAGTCTGTGTCCCCCAGGAACTTGGTGGACAGCCACTCCACAGGAAGGAATGGACCTTTCCTATGAATCCTTAAGAATCCTTACCTAAGGTCCCTCCCTGCTGTCTCTCAGAAACAATCAAATGCCCATTCACTTTTTCTCTTCACTTTGGGAAAAGATGAAGAGACCTTGACCTTTCCCACATTCAGACATTCTTGGAATTACAGTAATGGTGTTTAACGTATTTAATTTATTCCATAACGGCTTTGGGTTCTGAATAGTTTGCGTTTTCCTCTTTGTTGATAGCTTGATTTATCTGAACTGTTCATTTTGATAAGCCAGTCTTATCCCATGTGAGTGAAATTTTCTTCCAACAGTAGGCTGCTTCTAATGATCCTAGCCTAAGTTGTAGGGGGGAATTATTTTGGAAAGACTTGTACTTGGGCTTGGATTTCCTTCCATGTGGTCTCCATAAAGAAGGCAAAACAGACTGTGAATGTGTGAGAAATGGATAGGGGTCTCTTGAACATCTATCTAATCAAGCCTTAGGCTAGAAGTACAAAATAAGGTCATGTAGTTCACACGAACTTGCTTCCTCAGCCATGACAGACATTGGATCTAAGATCTATCTGTGGCCGTTTCCTTTTGTCTATCAGTCTTATGCACTTTGCACAGTAGAAGACAAGTCAACAATGATGAGGCAAATGACCCATCCTACAATGAACATGTTGGGCCAGCTCCTCTCCTGGACCCACATCAGAAGGGCATTATTTAACACTCTGAGGTTGGCAGAGATCTTGTAACCAAACCGTAACTGCACCATTCATCCTAGCAGCTTTAGGGGCACATACGGGAATAGCAAAAGTCTTTTCTCTGCAGTACAGGTAGTATGACAAAGGCAGCTGCTCTGTAGTCCTTGATGACTGAAACACAAGGAAAAGAGTACTACTGCCCATATGGGGTATGTTCCACAGCAAGACAAAAATCTGTGTTATTTTGCATCCATGAAATATCCTTTTGTGTGTTAACTTTTGGTTGCCAAGGTCTCCATGGTGGTGCAGACAGTGGCAGAATTTTCATGAGTTCTGATTCAGGGCTTCAATTTCCTCTCAGAGACTCTAAAATCCCTAAGCTTTCACTCCATGAAAAATAGGCGTTTGGAGAGCTTGTTGAGTACTGCAGGTTAATAGAAGCAATAACCAACATGACTATGATAAGAAGAAATTATCCCTGATATTTATAGATTGCTTATAGGAAAATTCCACCAGGCTTTCAATTTTGAGCTAAGATGTGAAAAATGTTCACTTGGAGGAACAAAACCAGGGAGGAGGAAAGATGAAGAGAGGAAGTTGGGCAGAGGTGATTACTCATAGGTTGTAGATTATATTCCGGGCATGAGGCAAAGCTTTGCTGATGTCATGGATAGTAAATCAGAAGACCTATTATGAAACTTACATCAGAATGTAGTCTAATGGTGTCATCCGTACTTCTCGAGGTCGTTTAAATGTACCCATTTTTAGAATACATAATTAAAGGGCATAGCACAGTGATACAAGGTCTGAACAGAAAAGGTTTATAAAGTATAAAAAGCTTTATACTTCCATAAAATTAAATGTACAATAAGAAAGGCCTAGAAGAGTAAAAGCACCCATAAAAAGGAGCTGTGGATGGTATGCAGATGGTAAACCTTTAATGAGAATACTACTCAGAGGACACATTTAATTTTTTAAATTTTTTGTTTGTTTGGTTTGGTGTTTTTGAGACAAGTTTTCTCTGTGTAACCAGCCCTGACTGTCCTGGACTCACTTTGTAGACCACGCTGGCCTCGAACTCACAGAGTCACTTGTCTCTGCCTCCCAATCGCTATGATTAAAAGTGGGCACCACAACACCCAGCTGAAGACCCATTTCAAGCTATGGTGAGAAATTTTTCTTCTGAATGGGAATAGAGACTGGTAAAGAAAGTTAAAAACAACAAAAAAAAAAAGTAGATTTTTCATTTTGTGTCAGTTTGAGAGTTCAGATTCCATTTTTCCATTTGATGTGGAAACTATAATAAATGAACGTGCAAAATAAGCCAAAGTAAATGCGTAGTGATTCGTGGAGTACCTGGGCCCACAAATAGGCCATACAAAAATGGTGGTTCCTGGCTGCTATACAAAGGGTTTGAAGAGGTCACTTTGCTAGCTGTAGACAACTCTGAAATAAATAACAAAGAAAAGGAATTGAAACTGACTCCCCATATAATGATGTCCTCCTGGTCTAGATATATTGATTCTAGAAGTTCTAAGTGAATAAGCCAACAGACTCTTGGTGTTGACAAAACTGAAGACTGTTGCATTAGTTACCTTTCTCATTACTGTGACAAACTACCCAACAAGAGCAGCTTAAGGAAGAGCCTGTTTGGGCCCACAGTTCAGGTGTAAAGTATAAAGTAACTGGGAAGTCTTGTCATCAAATGGTAAGCAGCTGGCCATAGTATATTTACAATAAGGAAATAGAGATGGAAGTTAGTGTTCTACACATTTTCTCCTTTTTGTTTAGTCCAGAATTCCGGCCCTTTGAATAGTGCTGCCTGCTTCAAGGATGGGACTGTAAACATCAATTGGCCCAGCTTAGAAACTCTCACAGACCTAGAGATTTACTTCCTAGGTGATCATAGATACCATTAGGTTGGTAATCAGCATCAACCATCACAACTGCATTGGCTTGGGAGACTCAGAATAACACTGATGGAAGGGACTCCACTTCCCAATCACCAAATGAAGTTACTGTGGTACAAAGGGCTGAGGAACATGGAAGAAAGGTGCTTAAGTTTATCAAAAATATTGACTGGAAGTCCGATGGCTCTACAAAGACAAAGGCTTTGTCTTCCTCAGTGATATCATTACTCTTTACTCCAGACAGATCAACACTTCCTGGTGTCATTCAGTTCTGTAAGAGTTACTAAATACCCAGGGTAGTTAGATGCACGGAAAGACAAAAGCATCCTTGAGAAGAGGCTAAATGATTGAGCTGATGCCAGCAGGAATACAGGGTACAGTGCATTTAACTTCAGCCTCAGACAGAAACTCAAGCCTAACTCTGGTGTCATTAGACTTTGGGACACCATATGTCCCTGTCATGATAGGGAGGAGCAGTAATAAGAATTACTATGAGTCTTGATCTAGTACATGTGAAATGTTCAGTTCCTGGCACTCAGTACAAAGTCAGTATCTACTCCCTACAGCTTAAATGTGAAGCTTTCCCTTTGTCTAGGAGGGCTGCCCTTATCTCTTTCCTATTAGGTCATCAGCCATTACACTTGGAGCATTTAACTTACTTACAATGTTGACAGCCAGCCCAGAATAAAAAATCTTGCTTAGACTCTTCCAGAATGGAGCCATACAATTCAGAATTACATGAGGTAATATTATTATGGCACATAGAACGAAATAGCTCCCTTAGGACAAGATTTCATTGCAATTAACCAGTAAGTTCCCCAAAGCTAAGCAAAAGTTAAAGTCTCTTGAAATTTGTCAAACACTGTTGGACATGTATTCTTTTTTTAGATTCCACCTTTGCTTTTGTTTGACTTCCCAGGAAACGAGAAGTAATATAATTACATAATAATGTTTTGTATTTTTCCAGCTTTTAAAGGTTCTTTGCTCATAGATACCTGAGATCTAAAAAGGAAACCCTCAGAGTTATAGCAACAGAAACAAAGACACACTCTTCCTTTAGCAGAAAGCCATTGTATGAACCCACATTTGATCATGGCACAGGGATTACTGGCATGACCTGTGACTTCAGAAAGATCTGTGTCATTCAAAGAGTAGTGTGGCTCTAGTTGGGAGTCATGAAGCATTTATTCTAAACCCAAAATCTAGAGTTTAGCTATGACTATGAAATTTCCTGATGAAATGTCTCTGCACATTCACAAATTTAATAGGCAATGTCATTTTCAGGACATTCTGAGTTAAAAAATCAAGAAAGACAGGAAATATGGCCCAAGTGCTCTTCGGCAAGAGCGTGAAGACCATATGTAACAGGGGAGTTACACATAAGAACTCAAACAAAATCAGCCCCAGGGAAACCGGACCTCATTCCTTCAAGTCCCATGAGAATTAATACATGAAGTCAAATCGATTTGTCTTTATCTTTTAATTCAGTCACCCATTGATCTCATTACCTTCTACTAATTTGTTTATAACTGATATAATTAGTTTATAGTAAAAGTATAATGAACATCTCTTTTAAATTTAGAATTCATGTCTCTAGCTGGAGTATGGCTTTACTAACATGAAGTTCAGTTGCAGAGTTGTCCCAAATAGTCTAAAAGGAGGTTTACATCAAGCATACGCATATACAGAGGTTCTGTTATTCTCAAGAACTTATGGCACAAAAAACTTATTACTATAGTTTTCATCCACACACACAGTATTAAAGTGACTCCTAATGGTTTATTATTATACTCATAGAGCAGTGGATCTCTCAATCCTCATCAGAGACACTTCTATTTGCAATAGATTGTGATTAACAGAGACCCAAACCTAGTGCTGAGAATAAGATGTTGTAGAATGCTCAATCCTAAATGAGATACTTGTATCACAATCCAGGGCTGAGATCATTGCAGAAGGGGGAATAGAAAGATTGTAATGGCCAAAGACAATAAATGACTATACGGAAACAGTGACATATGGATGCAAGGGAGTTCCACATGTGAACTCACCAAAGTTGTGACAGCATGCACAAGATCTGAGCAAGGTCAAGCCACACCAAATCCCAATATTCAGACAGGACATATTTCAAAGTTCTACTCATAGCTTAGGATCTATTGGCAATTGATAATTGCTAGGAGAATAATAAGATTTGGGGGTGGGGCATGTATAGTTGATTAAACTCTAGTAGATGGCCACACGAGACTATTGGTTCAGCACCAATTGAACACAATGGGTTAAAAAGAAGAGCAAATAAGTTGAGTGGATCTGGAGAAGTTGGAGGGAGGCAGAATGAATATGAGCAAACTATATTGTATGAAACCCTCAAAGAACTAATCGAAACTAAGGGAGCAAAAAGAAAAAAATGTGAAATAAATAACATAGTAAATGTCAAAAACATACAATGTGAAAAGTTGCATCTTAAGGTCAAGGTCTACCTGCAGTTGGATGTGGACAGTTCCTAGCAATGTCCGTTTACTTTCAAACTCCTACTACTATTGATTTCCAAGGAGACAATTATTGTCCGCAGCTTAGCAAGTCTATATGAAGAAAATTCTATGTGGTAGACAACATCTTATCCTAATAATATACTAATGAACAAAAATAAATTTAATTTCTACTTTTACAGAACTTATAGCATAGTAAAAGAAAGATATTAAGGTAGTTAATAGGCAAAGAATCCTCGGTATGCATGTGTGTGCACACACACTCACAGAGCTTTATCTTAAGGAAAACTTCAGGGTAAGATAGTAGAGGAATGTGACTTAACTTGGAAGAGCGACAAATATCCTAAGGAAGCTGACATTTAGAGGGTGAAAATCCAAGGACGCATCAATATTAAGTACAAGCTGAAAGAATTATTAACATTTTAACATACACAAGAGTTCTGTAGCTAAAGAAAAAATAAGTGGGTATTTGTAACTGAGAGCAACAGGAATTATTCATAGCTTCAATAAAAAGCAATAGCTTAACTATCTGAGTAGAGCCTGTGTTTCTCTGGTGCAGATGACACAGATTAAAAAAAAAAAAAAAAAAAAAGATGGAAGGAGTTCTTGAGTTTGGTTTAGGTAATCAACACGGTTATAACGTGTTGGTATGGCTGCTGGGAACGCTGAGGGTTCCTCCAGGTGGAAGTTAGGCAAGGCTGCTGTGGCTCCACGGTTCCTCAGTGCACAGCCCCAATGACATGAGAAAGTCCATGGGTTTTCACAGGCTTTAATGTCATGGCAGATTGTGGTTGGATCTGGATGTGCACACCCTGTAGAACCCAGGGCAGACCTGAGTTAAATAGGGAGGAAGAGAAGGGGGAGGAGCTGGGGAAGAAGGTTTAATTGGCTCTACCCTCTGGCCTTCAGGTACCTCATTAGTATGTAAATCTCTCTAGGACCTGAGGCCTAATGGCCATAGACCTCTCTGTAGGAGGGGCTGTGGAGGGCTGAAGCTAAATGAAAAGAACCAGGACCCAGCTGTTTTTCACAGCCCACCGCCCCACAATAATGCTTTGTTTCATTTAGATTGTGAAATAGATATGAAGTCATTCATATATTTTAAGCCAATTTTATTCCCATAATTAATGTGCTTAATTCAGTGCTGAGCATAGCATGCCATAAATTAAACACAGTTGGAAACACATGCAGTGTACTTAGTGTGATCTTCTCTGAAAATTCCCTTAATTGGGACTCAGCCTTTTAATGTCACAGCTCACATTTTCCTTTCTCTTTTGTTCTTTTAGAAATATTTTGTGACTATGTCTTAAGAGCTTGGAATCTCCTAGGAGGTACCAGTCATAATAATATCTGTCTTCAAGGAGTTTGTAGCTTTAGGAAAAGATCTTAAAATGTAAACAATTATAGTATAGCATTACTGCTGCTCTTGGTTGACTACCAGAACTTAATGACAAAACCCTGAAGGACCACACAAACTGGTTACAGGGCATGGATAGATCAGGTTGGTCTGACCAGGAACTTGTAAGGTGGCTAGCTCTCATAGTGCTGAAATGTACTATGCTTTTTACTGGGGGATGGAGGCCAGAGAATGGGAGGAAATCACTGAAAGTTTTCTCCAGCTGTGAATTGCAAAAGTGACTGTCATATTAAGTATCCAAGGAAGAACATGCCTAGTTTTGTAAATCTAATCAAGAACCCATGGTTGGAGAGATCACAGGCTCCAGGGGAGAAGGCACAACTATTATTTTGCTAAATGAAAATCATACCAAAATATCTTATATCATAGTTAGTATTCTATTGCTGTGAAGAGATAGAATGACCTTGGCAACTTTTATAAAGGAAAGCATTCAATTGGGGCTAGCTTATAGTTTCAGTGGGTTAGTTCATTGTCATCATGGTACAGAGAATGACACGTGCAGGTAGACATACTGTTGGAGAAGTAGCTGAGAGTTCTACATATGGATCTGCAAGAAAGAGACATGGTGCCTGGCTTCAGCTTTTGAAGCCTCAAAGCCTACCTCCAGTGACTCACTTCTTTCAACACCATCATGCCTATTCCAAGAAGGTGTCCACCTAATTCCTCTTAAGTAGTGTTACATTCTGTTCCCCCAGTCCTCCATCCTGCTTAGCGTTCCCCTTGGGGGCAATGGGTGAGAAGGCACAGAATCGACGGCTCAGACTCTGGGAGCAGGTGATAAAGCAGCAACATGCTCGTTTATTAATTTCTCAGGAGCACCCTTTATACCCTCCACCACATCCCATTGGTTTCAAGCAGGCATGTCCTCCAGAGGCAAGATTGGCTGTCATTGTCTACATCACCAATCTCTAGGCTCTCTCTAGACTCTCAGTTTGAGCCTCATGTGGAAGTGGCTCCATGCTTATGTGGAGGTGGCCACTGCCTTGTCAGTGAGGTTTGTTGTTCCTCTGACATTGACACCCTTCTGCTTTTAGATTTTGACAGCCTAATGGAAGCCTGGTGTCATTGCTTCAATATTATTGACCCCACCCTGGAAGATTCCTAGTATACCAGACTGTCCCTGTCTTAGCTTGTCCTGGCTTACAAGATCCCTGCCCATCATTGACTCTCAGCCCTCAAAGAGACATCACTCCAGAGGTATGTTGCTCAAGGAGGAGGTTAGGAACATCCTACATGCTGGCCTTGTAGATCTCTGCCATCCAGGTTTTGATCACTTCCTTGTGCAGGAGCGGGGGTGGTGGTGGTGTTACGATTCTAGAGAGCCATCAGCACCTGGAGCGTCGCTTTATTTATGAAGCACTGCCTAGAAATTTGCTGTACAAAACACTTAAGCAAAGTAATTATTAGTATAACAATTCCTCCCATCACAGCATAAGTGGCTATCCATGGGATCAAACAGCCCCTTAATAAATGTAGGAGGAACAACAGGCCTCACTAACAAAGCAGTGGCAGCCTCCACATAACAGTGAGTGGGGCCACTCAGCTGCAGGGGCAACTTCGGCATAAGGGCCAAACTGAAGCCTATGCAGACCTGGAGGGATAAAAGGCTCTTTCCAAGAATTAATAAATGAACTTGCTGCTGCATTTTCACCTGCTCCTGGAGTCTGAGATGTTGATTTCACTTCATCTCATCCCTAACCCCCAAGGGCAGCAACAATCCTGTTGAGTAAGCATTTAAATATATGAGCTTATGGGGGCCGTTCTTATTCAAATCAAGACAATCTCTAAATTTACATTTCTCTACATAGATAAGCCCATCTCTAAGTCCTCATCTGGAAAGTTTCTTTGTGCAGTAGATGTAGTTAACACAGAAACTCTCTATAAGGCTCAAAAAGAAGTTAAGAGTCAGAGGTCAGGAAGGACTGGAACAAAACAGAGTCCTCTAGACTTGGTAGGACCACTCTAATCGATCGATGCTGTTGCTGTACAAAGCCTGTACAAGATCAAGCCAGTCAACATTTGAGCATGGAGTGGGAATTGTTGATG
Organism: Rhabdomys pumilio; assembly: GCA_030674055.1. Taxonomy (NCBI): domain Eukaryota; kingdom Metazoa; phylum Chordata; class Mammalia; order Rodentia; family Muridae; genus Rhabdomys; species Rhabdomys pumilio. The sequence goes on along the minus strand of JANHMN010000001.1, from coordinate 211,712,790 downwards.
AAGTCCCACCACTAACTGAAGAGCAGTGGACAGTTGGTTGGTTTCTGAGGAAGGAAGAGTCGGGTTTTCTTTAAGGGTGTAACTCTTGGTAGTTCAGTCACACTCCAGAAATTCATGGATAGCACGAGTTGGAGTCAATGAATTTTTAAATTTAAAAGGAGAACACAAAGTTGGAGGGTATGTAGGTGGGGCAGAAATGGGGGAGCTAAGAGGAGGAGTTAGGGGTAAATGTAATCAAAATTGATTGCATAAAATCCATATAGAATTAATAAAAATATTTTTAAGGATAGCAGTGAAAGGAAGGGAACATGTAGACTAGCATTTGACAAAAAGCATGAGGGAAGCACATGGGGTAGAGGCTTGGGGGACAAGGATGAAAGTGAACCACACTGAAACTCTGAAAAGCAAAGTAACCAAGGGCCAACAAAGAAAAAAAAATGCCATTGGAGAAATAAGAGAAACATCCAGAAAAGTCCAAGGAAAGATTTCTGGGAAAGTTATGTCTAAGACAAAGACTGGACACCAATGGCAAGGTGATTGGTGGCTCCCAGGTAGCCTTGTGATTGAATGAATAAAATGATCAGATGTGGATTTCGGATACCTACTACCATCTTATTTTAGAGGTAGGTGGTAAGGAGGTACCTTCAAACATTCCAACAGCCATGTAGTCAATCAAAGACCACCATGGGACACTGCAGAAATTGCCTCATTTCTGTGGACCCGAGCATTTCACCAATAGCTGTGTTTCTCTTAATCTCTGCTTTCTAAGGAAATGGTTTTATTTTGTCCACCTTAGTGATGACCTTATAATCTTCATCGCTACCGGAGACTCTGTATCTAATCCCTTCTCTGAGCCATTTGTTGATGCTATATAAAAGCTGCAAATCCTCAAGATAATATTTCTGAAGAAAAAAATCATTTCCGTGTTTCTTGGGAGTATCCATTCAGGGAGCTTGGCTTAAGTGCTTTTCATTTTCTTCTTTGCTATTGATCATTTTGCAGGCAGAAAGGCGATTTGGCTTAGCTGCTTTCCATCTAGATCAGGCCACAAAGATTAAAATGTTGCTCACGCTTCCAGAAATATGCTGATGGTCTGCGTTAGGCAGAGGGGCTCCCTGGAGAAAGGGGGATAAGAATAACAACAGCAGCAGTGCGCCAGCCCGTGCAGTGGGGATGTGTCCGGCTGCCTTTTAAGTATCTCCCCAGTCATCAAAACTTTCTGCGCCTTTGCTATAGCACATCACCTGCAGTGGTGTCAAAATGGAAAAACAAAAAATCATATTGTCCCAATCTTCTTTATCCAATGTAAGGAGATTGACTCCTAATCAATTTTATATGCTTGTGATCCATTCAGAATGTGATGTCAGGATCATTTTCAAACACAAAACTCATCTGCTGTTGCCTTATTTAAAAATCTGTAATGGTTCCTTTAAAATGAAGGAAAATCACAAAGGACAGTATCCAGAGAAAGAGATATTTGAAGAACTCAGGTCTGAATGGATTGTCTTCATCAAATCCCTCCCCTCAGGGCTCAGGGAACTATTTGGAAGAAGAGGCAGAAAGATTAATACAAAGCCAATGGAGTCTCACTGGGTACATAAACCAAGGATAGGCACTGGGCCCAGCAGTAGACGGCCAACACAAAGCAAACCCAATGGTGTTTTTGTAGATTTCTTTTTCTGTCTCATATTGTTATATTCAGTTTTTTTTTTTAATCTTGCTAGTCTTTTGCTTGTATGTTATGTGTTCTGACTTTGTGGTTTTTATGGTGTGTGTGTGTGTGTGTGTGTGTGTGTGTGTGTGTGTGTGTGTGTGAAAGAGAGAGAGAGAGAGAGAGAGAGAGAGAGAGAGAGAGAGAATTTCTTGTGCCTTTTGGTTTTTTGTTTTTTAATCCTAGTTGTTTCTTTGTTTCATTTTTCCCTTTGTTTTCTAAAGAGAGAGAAAAAGAATCTGCTGAGATGGGGAAGTGAGAAGAATCTAGGAGGAGATGGGGAGAAAGAAACTGATCAGAATATAATATGTGGATTTTCAGTAATTATAATTATTACTGTATTATTAGTGTGTACAATAATAAATAAATGTATGTATTTATTTATTTACACAATAAAGGCAACATACAGCTCTCTAATAGCCAACATCAAATTAAATAGAGAGAAAGCTAAAGTAATTTCACTAAAACTAGGGACAAGATGAGGCTGTCCACTTTCTCCCTATCTTCAATATAGTACTTTAAGTCCTAACTAAAGTAATAAAACAACTAAAGGAGATCAAGGGAATACAAACTGGAAAGGAAGAAGTCAATATACTGCTATTCACAGATGACATGATAGTATGCATAAGTGACCTCAAAAACTCTACCACAGAATTCCCGCAACTGATAAACACCTTCAACAAAGTGGCTGGATACAAAATTAATGCAAAGAAATCAGTAGCCCTCCTATATACAAATGAAAACTGGGGCTGAGAAAGAAATTAGGAAAAGAACACCATTTTCGGTTACCACAAATAATATAAAATATTTTGGTGTAACTCTAACCAAGAAAGTGAAAGACCTTTTTGACAAGAAATTCAATTCTCTGAAGAAATTGAAGAAGACATCAAAAGATAGAAGGATCTCCCGCACTCATGGATCAGTAGGATTAACATAATATAAATGGACATCTTACTGAAAGCAATCTAAAAATTCAATGCAATTTCCATCAAAATTCCAACGCAATTCTTTACAGACCTTGAAAGAATACTCAATTTCATATGGAAAAACAAACAAACAAACAAATCCAGTAAAGCTAAAACAATGCTTAGTAATAAAAGAACTCCTGGAGGCATCATCACCCCTAATTCCGAGCTGTACTATGGAGCAAAAGTGATAAAAACTTAAAGTTGATCAATGTAATTAAATTGAAGACCCAGAAATAAACATGCACACCTATGGACACTTGATTTGTGACAAAGGAGCCAAAACCACACAATGGAGAAAGAAAGCATCTTCAACAAATGTTGCTGGTCAAACTGGATGACTGCATGAAGAAGAATGCAAATAGATCCCTATTTATCACCCTACAGAAAGCTCAAGTCCGAGTGGGTCAAAGACCTCAACATAAAACAGCATATACTAAATCCAATAGAAGAGAAAGGAGGAAATAGCCTTGAACTCATTGGTACAAGAAACAGCTTCTTGAACACAACACCAGTGGCTCAGGCACTAAGATCAACAATTAATAAATGGGACCTCCTGAAACTGAAAAGCTTCTGAAAGGCAAAGGACACTGTCAATAGGACAAAACAGCAGCCTACAGTTTGAAAAAGATCTTTATTAACCCAACATCTGGCAGAGGTTAATATCCAAACTATATAAAGAACTCAAGAGGTCAAACCAAATAACCCACTTTAAAAATGAGGCACAGCACTAAACAGAATTCTCAACAGAGGAATCTCAGATAGCTGAGAAGCACTTAAAGAAATGTTCAACATCCTTAGTCATTAGAGAAATGCAAATCAAAACGACCCTAGGGTTCTATTTTATACACATCAGAATGGCTAAGAGCAGAAACACAAGGGAATGCACATGCTGTTGAGGGTGTGGAGCCAGGGAAACACTTCTCTGTTGCTGGTGGCAGGGCAAACTTGTGCAACCGTTCTGGAAATCTATCTGGTGGTTTCTCAGAAAATTGGGAATAGTTCTACCTGAAGACCCAGCTATACAACTCCTGGGCATATACCCAAAAGATGCCCCACCATTCCACAAGGACACATGCTGCACTATGTTCCTTATTTGTGATAGCCAGAAACTGGAAACAACCCAGATGCCCCTCAACAGAAGAATGAACACAGAAAATGTGGTATATCTATACACTGGCATCCTACTCAGCTATGAAAAACAAGGACTTCATGAGTTTTGCAGGCAAATGGATGGAAATAGAAAATACCATTCTAAGTGAAGTAACTGTGTGACGGGGGTGGGGGTGGGTACCAGAAGGATTGGGAGAGGGGCAGTGATCTTGATATAATATAATATAATATAATATAATATAATATAATATAATTAAATAATTAATGGAAAAAATAATGTGTAATTTTTGCTAATTTAAATAGATAAATAAATAAATAAATAAATAAATAAATAAATAAATAAATAGAAAATAGAAAACTAGAGGGTAGTGGCATAGCTCTTTCTTGCAGCAAATGACAACAATAGCAAAATCCCTCATGGTAGCTAAATAGCACATGTCACTGGCAATTGTGAGCTTGTTAAATAGAAGCCTTCCCTACACATTTTAAACAATAGGATGGGAAGAAACATATATAGTCAAGAAGCAAATGAACAGATATTCACCATCACTAATTGTGAGAAAGTGTAAATTGAAACCACCAGGTTACACCTATTTGGATGCCTGAGAATATGAGAAAAAAAATGCAGAAAATAACAAGCGTTAATAGGTGTATTCTTTATTTTCTGTTGCTATTTTAGATGCCATGATCAAAAGCAATTTAAGGGAGAAAGAGATTATTTAGGAATACAGTTCCAGAGAAAGAAGCCACAGTGGTTGAGGAGGTACAGTAGCAGCCTGCTGGAGTAGGAAGTTGAAAGGCCACATCCGAAGTTTACAAAGGAGCAGACAGCATGTGGGGAGTAGGCTGAGGCCTTACTTCTCAAGGCCTGCCTTCAATGACATTCCTCTTCCAGAAAGGCGGCAGCTCCTAAAGGTACCATAACCTCCCCAACACTGGCACCAAAGGGGGACTTTAAATTCTTTTAGGGACCTCCATTATGTTTCTCACACCAGTTTGCAAGTTTGATTGTTGTTGTTTCGGTGTTTGTTTAGTCTGATTTTGTTTTTGTTTTATTTTGAGGAAAGAGTTTCTCTGTGTAGCCCTGGCTTTCCTGAAGTTCACTCTGTAGATCAGGCTGCCCTCGAATTCAGAGATCCCTCGGGACTAAACTCATGCGCCACCACACCCAACTGCTATTTGCCTGTCTATCGTACTTCACCAGGGTTCTCTTTGCTCCACATTCGGGCCAACATCTGCCATTTGAAACACCCAGTCTAACAAGTGAAAGATGAATCTCTTTGTGGTTTTGATTTTCATTTTCTTGATGATTATTGATGTTGGATTCCTTTCCCGGGCCTTATTGTTCACTTCTCCGCTGCTGTCTTTCGGGGAAAGAAGACTTCTATTCAGATCTTTGGTCCACTTTTAAGATTCACTACTAATCCCTTTCCTATGGTTACGTCTTGGATAGTGCTGTTCAGACACTTGCATTAGGTATATGCTTCCCAAGTATTTACTCTTAATCTGTTTGTTGTGTTCATTTTGTGACTGGATGCTTCGCAGAAGCTTTTAGTGTGAGTGTCCCCAAGTTTGGTTTTACTCTCCTTATTTGGACTTGTCACCTTCCTTGTTTCTTTTGCATCGTGGTTGTTCTGAGGAAAGAGTCTCCAACATTCCTTAATCCTGCTGATTCTTAAGAAGTCCGATGCTCTGGGAGTTAACTGTTGCTTGGTTTTGTTTAATTTCAGTGTTTTTAGCTTTTAAGGAAGCTTTCCCCAGAATTTCTTTTCAAATGCAACACTTTTGTTGATTGGCTCTGGCTTTGGTTTCTAGGTTGTTCTAGAGCCAGTGCTGTATTCCCCCCACCCCCACCCCAGGTACCCCCCAGCTTTCCATTTCCTACACTGGGTTGTTGGGGGGCAGAGAGGATCCTCTTTCCTGAGTCATTCTCTAGCTTCCACCTCTAATCCAGCGGCCCTTTCTGAGTCTTTCAGATGCTCCACAGGAAGGCACCACAGGGATGCTGCCTGGTGAGAGCTGGCAGAGGCAAGGCCTCCCAGCACAAGCTGAAGAGTAGGCAGGTTGTCCTCCATCTCTGCCCACACTTACCCCCACCAGCACACACACTTCTTACTCTGTCAGACTTCCTCTAAGAACTTCTATTTTAATTCTGCTCATGCTGTTAAGTGTTTAGCTTTATGTCAATTCAGAGAGAAACAAACTCCATAAATGTTTCATAAGTAACACTTCAGCCACACTTCCGTACATTAATACCAATATATCAATTGACTCACCACGCTAGACTAGGAAAGAATCATTTCTAGACTGTCACTAATGCCCTACCTAGGATGACTATGTCTCCCCAGGAAGAGTCTCATAACATTATTTTTTAAATATAAGCTTCCATGTGTTGTCTTTGGATGAGACCATGTTGAGCCCACCCTGGAACCTGCCCTTGAAGGAGCATCGTCTCTGACTTCCTCATGCTGTTCTTTGAGCTCATGTTGTCATTCTCCCGTGTGTGTCTGGAGGTGGAATGATGTCCCCTAACTTGGGTTTTACTCTGATCCATGACCTAGCAGCAAGAGGAGAACATAGTGGGAACTGATGAGGGGAGGGGCAATATTGACAGGTAGATTTCCGGTCTTCCCAGCTTCTCCTCTGTGGGAAACGGGAAAGTTGCGATGATGCTTCCTCTATCCAGTGTCAGCCAAGCCTCCACCCTAGATGGTCCATGATACAGCTAGTTTTACTGCCTGGATATCAGAAGAGAATACTACAGTGTCCCTTGAAAAATCTCACACTGCAAGAGAGTGAGCATTCCAGAAACAACAGTCAAGAGAGACTGGAAGATCTGATGAGTGTCAGTCACAGCCACACAGTGTGACCCACACAGTGAATCGATGGTGCCTGAGAAAGGGGTAAACAGGCTCATTCTCCCTCTCCCTCTCCCTCTCCCTCTCCTCCCTCTCCTCCTTCTCCCTCTCCCTCTCCCTCTCCCTCTCCCTCTCCCTCT
>JANHMN010000001.1:211667396-211705903 GCA_030674055.1 Rhabdomys pumilio | reverse complement strand
CTCCCTCTCCCTCTCCCTCTCCCTCTCCCTTTCCCCTGCTCCTCTCTTCTTTTCCCTTTCTCTTCCTCTCCTCTCTCCCTCTCCCTCTCCCCTGCCCCCTCTCTTCTTCTCCCTTTCTCTTCCTCTCCTCTCTCCCTCTCCCTCTCCCCTGCCCCCTCTCTTCTTCTCCCTTTCTCTTCCTCTCCTCTCTCCCTCTCCCTCTCCCCTGCCCCCTCTCTTCTTCTCCCTTTCTCTTCCTCTCCTCTCTCCCTTCCTTCCTTGTAATTTTTATGTGTTCTATTGCCCTTTACATGTTCCTCTTTGAGACTTCTTCCGGCTCCCATCTGCTCCTTTTAAAGTCTCACACCCACATAACTACACATACAAAAATGTTAGAAGTTGGTTTGTTTTCCCACACACCGTTTGAACAACAAACCCATACTTTGAGTCTATTTTATCTACCTATGACTTTTTAGCATATTGTGTAAGAAATTTGCTCTTCCATGTGGAGCCTTTCAATCTGATACCATCCACTTGAAATCAAACAGACTTGCTTGAGGACTCCTTTCCCTCTTGATTTGATTGGCAGCCCCTCTTACTTTATCTTAAATGCTGATTTTCTTCTGTATCTGTGTTTCCCCCACTCTCTTTGTTCCTTTCAAGCAATCCCAGCAGGAAGAGAAAGAGGTCTTGCTGAGTGTCTGCTCCTCAACAGCCCACCTTCCCAGAATGTGATTGTGTACATTTCTTATAATTTATAGAGAATCAATGCCATATTGAGTGAATCCGATTTGACAATTCTGCTGACAGAGACACTGGGTCCTAACCACAGTAAAAAAAAAAAAAGGTCCTATTGTCAGGATAACGGCACTTCCATGTATTTTATTTAATAAGTAGATTTTAATGTAGTCTAATTGCTCACAACTCCTCAAAACAACTGACCAGGGCCCGCTGAGACACATTTGTCCAAAGATGATGAAGATTGGATTAGACTAGGGCATCTTTTCTCTTGGCTTTGTCTTCCCATAGTCTAAGTAATAAAAAATTGGGAATCTCCTCTGCAACCCTGGCGTGTCATCAGGAAAACATTGTGTTCCGTCTATAAGAAATTCTATATATCCTTCTGCAAGATAAAGCAAATGAACAAGGTTTCAACCTCATTTTCATTTGTGAGCTGCAAATAAATTAGTGACGGTAAATATATTCCCGACCCATCACTGTGATCAAAACGTCTAACAGATCAGTTTAAGGGAGAATTTACTTAGAACCATGATTTTAAAGGATCACTAACAGAGAAAACATTGTGGTGTTTACAGCACCCAGAAAGAGTATGGAGCAGAGACTCTTCTCAAGATGGCTGACTAGGAAGCTGAGAACCATGGACCATGGTGGGGTTCTAACCTTCAAAGTACAGCTCTAGTGACTTCCTTCTACAGTCATCAAAGAATCCCACTAGCGAGGGAGCAAGCACCCAAATCATGAGCCTGCAAGAGACATTTTAGAAGAGTACTACAAACATTCATTGCCTTGTTGTTGTTGTTGTTGTTGTTGTTGTTGTTGTTGTTGTTTGAGACAGGGTTTCTCTGTGTAGTCCTGGATGTCTTAGAACTCACTCTGTAGACCAGTCTGACCTCAAACTGACAGAAATCTACCTGCCTCTGCCTCCTGAGTGCTAGGATTAAAAGCATGTGCCACCACCACTCACCTACATTCATTGATTTTTTAATACTGAAATAAAAACAGGATCTTCCCAAGGGACCAGAGTATTTCCCATTTTCACCCACAGTGAATTCTCACAGCATTCGGTGTTGAAGACGATTTAGATTTGGACATTTCTGTAAGCGTGTAATGGTATCTTGTTACTGGTTTAATTTGCATTTCCCTGGTGAGAAATGACAGGGAACAACATTTCCTAATTGCTATTTGCAACACATCCATACAATCTACAAGGGTCATGTATTTGATCTCAAGTATTTCTTTATGGTTCTTCTTTTAGTCTCTGTGCCTATGCTTAAATTATCCCATCCTGAATGTGGTCTGCCTTTTCCCCTAAAACCCTTAGAATAGCAGACATTTTATCAATTGCTGATCTAACATTCCTATAATATCTGTCTTAGTTTCTGCTGCTTGTTCTATCAGCTCCAGTGTGTTGTCCTTTCTTTTCCTTGTTGTTCTTCCTTTTCAGCTGGTCTTTAGCTTGAATGTCAAAAGGCAGATACAATGTACTAAGTAAACAGACTTGTGGTCAATAGGGTTTTATGATATAGTGATGGGGAGAGTATTCCAAAGTCCTCTGATTAGGTCTTCTGCTTTTGGTGAGCTGGAATTGTAAATCCCACAAATAGTTCTCAGCCCCACCCTTAGCTGGGGCAGGGTAGCTAAAGAATATAACAATATCCTTCCATCATATGTACAAGGCTCAAGCCAAACCCCAGCAGGTTAGACTGCATCAAACCAATTCCTCCTTTAGGCACACATTGTTAAGAAAAGTAGTATGCTCTGGCATGACACGTGTCAAAAGGCTTCCCTCCACCCCTTCCCCCTGCCAGAAGGGCATGGGGTATCTTCTCCAGTCAGAGGACCCATGGGGTTTTTGTTGTTGCTGAAGTCCAGGTTTAATCCATAGTGGTCTGTTAAGATCCGGGATGTTATTTCAATTTTCTTGTATCTATTGAGACTTGCTTTGTGACCGACTATATCGTCAACTTTGGAGAAGGTTCCATAAGGTTCTGAGAAGATGTTTTCTTTTGTGTTTGGGTGAAATGTTGTGTAGATGTGACGAGTCCTGCTGGGACAAGATGCCCCAGGGTGGGGTGGTACCCAAGGAGGATTCCCCTTCTCCTCAGAGAAGGGGAAGAGGCAATGTGGAGAGAGATTATAAGTGTGGGACTGGGTGCCCCGGCCCATGGGGATTCGACGAGACCTTAGGGAAGGGGGCGAACAAATGAAGGGACAAGAGACACAAAGAATGAGAGCAAGTCTGAGGTCCTGATGAAGCTCTGAAACTTTAATTTTGGGGGCAGGTTATAAAGACACAGCAAACCAAACTGGGAAGGGTCATTGGGCGAGGATCATTGCTTAGGGCTATCTTACTATGGAATTCTTATTGTCTAAGACCAGTCTGCTGTCATATCCTTATTACCCTAGACCACCCCACTGTCATAACCAACTCCAAGGAAATGCCAGATGTTCTTTAAGTTCCTGGGACTTGAGTCTTGTGAACGTCCTTTCTTAACCTTGTACTGACTAGACTTTCTATAACAGCAGGTAATTTCCTGAGTTTGGCTCCCGGCAACTGGGAAGAGAGGAGGGAAGGGGTATGATCAGAATGTACAGTGAATAAAACAAAGAAATATAAGAAAAGCAGACTGATTTTTTTTCCATAAAATGTATTATGTTAGGGACAAAGTTCATAGCGTGGGAAAATTATCTTATAGATGATATTGTCAGGTCATTTTTTCATGGTATTACACTATTTTAAATAATAGCAGAAACAAAATGAAAAGAACATTCTCAGAGAGAAGTTCTCATGGGACATAAGAGTTCTGGTGGAAAGAAAACCCTGAAGCACAGAGAGGTAGCCAGTCATCCAGAGGGTGCAGCAAGAGAACGCGCAGCCAACTTCAGACTCTGGCATGTGGTTTGTACTTACATCCAGCGCTTGATGGCTTTCAAAGGACCAAAGAGAAAACTCAACAGCATTCTCTGCCTTCGGAACTTTATTGTCAAGGGTGAGATGTAATATAGTAAATATTAAAATTGTGTTCACATACTAAAATATTACTTAAAATAAAATAACATTAAGTGTGTCTAGTGGGTTGACGGGACAAAGGGAAAAGATAATGCATGAGGATGAAGAGGGGCATTGTGGTTACGGAAGCAGGAAATGATGCAAGATAGGAAGAGAGAGAATCCTACCAAGGAAGATGTCCAGTCTTGGGGCAGTAGAATGCCAAGCCAAAGTTGAGACGTAAAGGAGCAAATTCTTCATAAGCAAAGCTTTGCTTCCCAACATTCCAGGCAAGTTCATGTTGTTACAGCCATGTCTGTCCCTACATTGTAAAAAAACAACACTATTGCCACTGATACTTCTTCCAACATTCTGCCCTGACACAGATATGCCTCCACAGGTTCCATCATTGGATCGCCACTGAAGAGTTTTCTGGTGGACACTGAGTCATATGCTCTTGTCCCCTGCTGTGTAATGCTCTGTTGCAGAAGGCACCCAGCTCTCAGGAGTGCCTTTAGAACTGCCTCAACTGATGGCTCTCACTCAAGGTCAAGTATTTCCAGGACTGACCAATCTGATGGCCAGTCAATACAGCAGCCTAAAGAGACCATGCTGTTTCAGGACCACCACCATCAGGGCTTCCCCTGGATCAACTGCTGAAGCTATTCCTTCCCCGGTGTCTCCATGTGTCCAACAGCTACTTTTCCCCTTTCATGGTTATTGATCTCAAAAACTCTCATAAGTGTGCCACAGACACAATTTCATCTCAGAGTCCCCGCACCAGTGTTTTATTTCTGTGACAATGTGATTTGTTGGAACAACTAAATGGGGAAATGATTTAGTTAAGAGGGGAGAAAAAGACCAGTGAAAATCTAAAGGTAAAACTCCCCAAAGTGTGCGGGGAATTTTAGTACTGCTAGCTTCCTCCATGGTTTTTCTTAACTTTGACTGTACTGGGCCTCCAGCAACTCACCACTCAATCAAGATTTTCCTACACACTATTGATTTTTCCAAGTGACTGTCCATATTCTCCAGACTCTCCAATGTGACAATCAATAGTTTTCCCTGTCATCCATCTTTTCTGAAATGTCTAAGAGTTGTTGAGTCTTCCTTTGGGCTCAGCTCTATGCCTGCCTTAAAGATGAAGGGCAATTTCTAAGCTCCTTGTATACCAGAATAGAAGGGTCAGGTAAGAAGCTAAAAGACTAAACTCTTAAAACTTCTCATGCTAACATCTGGCTCAGAGCTTGACATTTAGAGAGAGGGAGAACTGAGTGGAACCGTCCTTCAGAACAGTACCTCTCACACTGTATGTGCTGAAGGATTACTTTCTCCTAATTTATCACCCAGGAGTATTTAAGAAAATATACTAAGAAGAGTTTCTGTAAATATTTCTAAAGCAGTGATAAATACACAGTACCACTTGTGGGAAGAGGCTGGGCTTGCTACACCTAGGCCAGAGAAGGATGTCACCTGTCCTGCTATATCATTCTCCACTTTATTCTCTTTAGATATGTCCTTTCTCTGAACCTTGAGCTAGGCTGGTAGCCATCCAGCCATGACAGTTCTCATGTGTCTTTCCCTCACAGTGTTAAGCTTACAGGAGCATGCGGCCACACCCAGCTTTCCACATCAGCACTGAAGATTTGAACTCAGGCCCCTATGCATGCACAGCAAGCACTGTTACCCACTGAGCCACCTCCCCAGCCCATGCAACACCATTTATCACCACATTTAACAGACATAATACTGGTGTGTCAAATACTACTGAATTTCTAAATGTTTACTCTGAAGCTCTGCGATTGTCTTTTTGCGTCTTTCAAATCCAAGTATTATGGGATAACAAGATTTTAAAATGTGGGCCTATGCTGACAACTGTCAATCTATCCTTACTATTCCTGAACTCCAGAATTCCAGAGGCTTTATAAACACTGAAGCCCTGCTCTGATTTTCCAATTCTGGCAGTTATGGTGTAGAAAGTTGTTACAACTTCAGGGTTAGCAAACACTGAGTTAATGCTCCTGGAGGACATGCAGAATGAGGTTCCTATGAGCCTCTGGTAATAACACTTTAATTTACTGATCAACACATAACCTGGTTTTGTGTGTATTTATTTGTAAAAACATCTTATTTAACACATATTGTGAGCTCATTAATATTAACCGCATGGCTCATAGCAGTGTACTACATGCCTGAATGAAGCCTATCTAATCATATATTGCTTTCCTCAGGAGCACTTTCCACACTCAGGAACGCTAGTGAATACTTTTGCAGAACCTTTGGAGACCATTTTAAATAGCAAAATCACCAAGAAGAAGCGTAACACACTGAAATGTAGCACTGGTAAGCCCTGGAAGCATAGCCGTTCACAGTTTGAAAGCTGGAACAAGCAAGAAACTACTCTGTAGAGTCAAGGCTGAGGGTCTGGGGAGGAGCTTCTGGGGAGGAGCTTCTGGGGAGGAGCATCTGGGGAGGAGCAACTGGGGAGGAGCATCTTGGAATTTCCACCATTCTGATATCTGTGAATGATTATGGATGTACCAAGAGTATGAACACAGGGATTGGAAAGAGATCTTAGTGAAAAATCCAACTGATAAATATAGAACCCAGAAATAATGAAAACTGATTGTGTATATGGGAAGTATACACACACGTGTGTACACGTATGTGTGTGTATATGTGAGTGTGTGTCCGCCTTCTGATATTTATCTAAAGAGTTGTTAAACTTTACTGTTTCCACATCTAATTTCTGACTGTCTTTCACCAAATCTTTCTTCATTCTTTTCTCTATCCTTGTAATTGGCATCTACTGTTCTCAAGATCAGAAGACTTTAGTTTCTTTTTTTTTCTTTTACCCAGAATATATCCAAAGTTTGGTAATGTTTCAAATGTTTATCTGGTCCAAGGAAAACCATCCCTTGCTGATTTTAATGCAATAGCCATTTATCCACTTAGACTACTAAGGTCAATTAAGAAAATAGATGATCTTTAGAAAACCGTATTGCATTTTATGGTGCTGGTCCCACCGTCACAGCCTCATCTGTGCCTCAGTGCTTTGCCCTTCCTCTGATGCCACCTCCTCAGTGAGCTCTCTCCTCTGAAACTTCTCTTTATTCTCAACATTTAAACTCATACTGACAATCTGTGTAGTCTGATTATTATTGCTTTCTGTCTCCACATAGATCATGAGCTTAAGTTCCAACATGTTATAAGCTCTGCACTGTCATGTCCCTATTCCTGGGAACTTAGTACTTTGGAAATTGAACAAAAGTATCCCTAAGATTGAAAACTGGCAATGTGCTCTCAAAGGACCATTCTGACAATGTCTGTGTTTTCCACTGGGCATTCTGTCACTTGTATAACAGTATAAAATCATTAAAGTAAATGACCTATAATTCATTCTTCCTTCCCATTGCCTAATAAAATATCTCAATTGGCCTGTGTGTCACTGATCTACTTAGCACCCCACAAACAACCACCTCTAATTTCAGCTACAGAGGATCAGATGTCCTCTTCTGGTTTCTTTTTGACCGAAGCAGAAAGCTTTTCTTTCTGTTTCTACATCTTATAAGCCTTTTTAAAGCTATAAGCTCCTCAGACAGCTCTGTGGCTTACTACCTCCTACTCCAAGACGGCACACAGGGCCACTCCCCCATAGACATCCTCCTAGAACATTCTCACTTGAAGCACAAGACCATATATATCTCAACTTAACCAAAGTCATTAGAAAAATATTTATTTACTTATTTGTGTGTTTATATGCATGTATGTATGTATGTATGTATGTATGTATGTATGTATGTGGGCATGCACATGTGTGTCAAGTGTACACATACCCATGGAAGCCAGAAGAGGACATCAGGTACCCTGCAGCTGAAATTAGAGATGGTTGTTTTTGGTGTGCCCTATGTGTGGACACTGAGAACCGAACTGGGACCCTGTGGAAGATCAGCATAGGCTCTTAGCCACTGAGCAATCCCTCCATCCTCTCCAAGTCAAAACTATCGACTGAGAAATCCATTAACTGTCATGCATTTTGACATTGATTTTATTGTTGAATTATTTACCTGCTTTTTCGTTATTTAACTTTTTGTGTATTTTCTTGTTTACTTCATCTTATGTCTTGTTCCTAGCACCTACATCAGGCAGCTCCCAACTGCCTGCAGCTTCAGCTCCAGAGGTCCAATGATCTCTTTTGGCATCCATAGGCACACTCATGCACACACACACACACACACACACACACGCGCGCGCGTATACATATACTAAATAAATAAAATATTTTAAAGATCAGAAAAAGATAAAAATATTATCCATAGCTAGAAAAAATTAAATCTACAGAAAAATTTAAAAATTACACAAACCTCACAAAAAGAAAGTATAGGGAGACAGCTATTATGCTGCCAGACTCTCAGAAATGTGTCTGTGATCGTAGACAAAATTGTCCCAAATTCATACAGAAAGGCAAAGGAATTAGAACAGCCAGAACAACTTTGGAAAAGGATGAAGTGAAAATAATTCTGTTCCATTTTTAGATCTACTGTACAGCTCAGCAATCAAGATTTTGTGGTGCTTATAGAAGAAGAGACAAAAGAAAGTAGAAGAAAAGAAATGAACCCAAGCGCAGGCCACTGAGTGCTAATGATTTACTTTTGGCAAATGGAAAGTAGCAGCTCAGTGGGGAAAGTCTAAACTGTTCATAAATGGTGCTGGGATAATTGAATATTCATAAGCAAAAATTAATATCAATCTAAACCTCAGATCTCATATAAAAACTGACCTTGAGTGAATCTGAAATTTATGTTAAAAAAAAAACAACTCAGGTACAAGATGTTTAGAAGAAAACTTAACAGAAAATCACTGGAACCTATAGTTCAATGCTTACATATGGCCCCAGACAATGACCCCTAATCGAAAACTCAATTAAAATGAACTTCATCCAAATTAGCTTTTGTTACAGTACAAACTTGTAAAGATGGTGGAAGCCAAGTTACAGACTTGAAGAAAACATTCCAAGTCACACTTCTGACAGGAGGTCTGAACCTAGGATGTCTCTCCAATTAGGAAATAAGAAGCGTGTGTAGACACGCGCTGATGCGGTGTGCATATGGAATTGAGAGCAGGAACTGCTGTTCAATCCATTTGTCATTAGGGAAATGCAAATCAAGACCACATGGTGCCAAAGCAAGAATACACACACAAATCCCCATGAGTTCCTATACGAATGCAAAATGGCACAGCCACTTCTGGGGAAATAACTTGGCAGTTTATAATAAAACAGCTATATATATATACCTACCTTGTGCTCCAGGAAAATTTGCATTTATGCAAAACTATATATGCAGATTTCAAAAGTAAAAACCACACCAAAAAAATGCTCTTCTATGGGTTAATGGTTAAGTAAACAAATTTAAATGACTAAAATGCTAAATTTCATGTTATAGATCTTTTGCTATGAAGATCAAGAGGAAAAGACAGACAGAGGCAGACCATGTCAGCCAAATAAAATCTGAAAAATATCCATCAATGTACATGCACTATAAAAAAGTGTTAAAAGAAGGCTTAAGAACCGTAAATGGAAAAATGTTACCAATGTTACCTAAGGACAGGCAGGAAGAATGGGATGTGTTTTGCTCAACGTTTCTCATACCATATGTAAAGTGAAATTTAAACGTTAAACTCGAGCTTTCCAATGGTACTAGAGTGAAATACAAAGGAAAAAGAGATTGAACAAGACATAGATAACAAAAGAATGATTATTAAATTCAATCTTAAAGAAAGGGAGAAAGGAACGAAGGGTAGATGGGAAACAAACAGGAAACCATAAGATGGTAGATTTAAGTAAAACCATGTGGGTAACTTTTATAGCAAACAAGACTCATTTCAGCTAAGCTCTTCCCAAAAAGAGAAATCAGGATGGGATTGGATATAAAAGCAACTTGCTGCAGAAAATGCTTGTGAAGGGTGCAAGGGGAGACAGGCAGAGTAGGCTGGAAGAGCCTTTCCACTACAGCAGTCATCGGACAGCTATGAGAACAGAACACAGAAAAGAGAATTGTAGAAAACCATTGGCTCTGAAAGTGGCATAAGCTCATAGCAAATCTCACCATGCTAGGACAATTCAGAGGCAATGTGGTTTCCATGGGAGTACCATGGTGTGTCTGCAGGTAGAACAGGACATATTTGTCAAGCTTTAGAGAAGACATCCTCAAAGAAAACTTCAATAGTCAACATCAGCATCCACTATAATTCATCAGGGCCTCTCACAGCTCCACACTGCCACATGTACCCATAATGCCACTCACCTCTTTCCCTTAGAATACATTTAGTCAGATAATGGCAGTCCTGTTGTGTCAGTTGATCTCAGAGCATCATCCTTGTCACCTCCTTCCCCCATCCCTTCCCTCTGCTACCTATCCAGTGCTTAGGATCTTTATTGGTGATAGAAACCAAAGCTTTGAAACACCCTGAATCCCGATTGGTGGCATCATCCTCAAGGACTGCTGCATATAGGCATTCACTGCTAGATTTGGAAAATGACAGCCCTTCCAGGGGATCACCTTGCACTTCCCAC
The DNA here is from genome assembly GCA_030674055.1 of Rhabdomys pumilio. Classification (NCBI taxonomy): domain Eukaryota; kingdom Metazoa; phylum Chordata; class Mammalia; order Rodentia; family Muridae; genus Rhabdomys; species Rhabdomys pumilio. The sequence continues at coordinate 211,695,620 of JANHMN010000001.1, read as the reverse complement.
ATTCTTCCCTACATCCCTGTGTGAAGCAGCCACTGCCCCCCTCTCCTACCCCAATCAAGATCCATCATTTTCCTCACCATTCACCATTCACCTTTCTTCTCTCCTGCTGGTCTCATATAAAAGACTCCAAATGCCCTCCCAGCATACAGAGTATTCATCTCAAATAGACCTTGTGACTTCTAGGAAGGGCCTTCCTCCTCCCAGTGCCAACACTCCTACCCTTACAGAGCTCATGGTACAAGGCAAGGAAAGCACAGACTCTGCCAACAGGCCATTAGATTTCACTCAATATTCCAGTAGTATTGAAAGTTCTCAGAATCACAAACAAAATGCTTAAAGGAGGAAGAAGAGAAAATGTCACTCCTTGGTTCAAAACTTAACTTTCCATGTAAATTGAGTCTCAGGTAGGTATTTTCATCCAGTGTCAAGTCTTCCTCCCCATTATCCTAAGGAAAGGGACTCTGAGCAACTCAAGCGTGCTGATCATGGCTCTGGCAGGCTTTACCCTTCTCCCTCATCCCCCTACCTTGCTAAAAACAATTAGATTACATTTCTAAAGCTAGCCACAAGCTCTGTTCTCTTATTTGGCCATTTCCTCCTCCTTAGGCTGACCACCCAAGGTCCAGCTACCAAAGCGTTGAAGTTCAGCAATCAAATGTCCCCTTTGGCTCACCCAATTAGCATGCCCAATTAAAGTTAAATACCTCATCCTAACATGAAATTTCCCACATTACCTTCACTGCCATTCACTTATGATCTATGTCTGACTCCAGAAACAGTCCTTTGTTTCTCCCTCCTTCAGGACAAATCTCCCTTAACCCTCTCCTTTGTTCCCTTCCCCTTCTCCTTTTTCCTCTATCTCCTGTGCTTGTCTCTTATCCCTGTCTTCTATCCCTCTGGGCCAAGGAAATCTCTGTGGGAAGCGGCTCCGCTCTCGCTGTTACAAGATGGCGCTTGACATAGGCATTGCTTGAGACCATATATGGCAAGCCCGCACTGAGAGGTGTGGTTACCCGATCGCCTTACCTCGTGTCATTGAGTGTGACCAGTTAGTAGTGACATCGTGGCAGCTGCTGATAGGTTTAAGGCAATGCTTATAAGGGGCTGCGGGAGCAGAGGAGAGAGGGAAGAAGAAGATCGCTGTACAGGGATAGCTGAATGAACCGTTAGAAGAAGAACACGGTTGTCGTTGCCTTATTCCGCTGGTCGGATAAAGAAGCAACAAATCTCCTTTGTGCTGAGAACTTTGTCTTGAGAATTCTGAGTGGATTCCTTACACTAAGACTCATCTGTTACTAAGCTCCCTCTTGCTGTGTTGCATGGTGAGTAGAATTCCCTAAGCCTGTAGTATGGCCTTGACACTGAATCATCGCTTCCCTTCAGTTTTCTCATGACAAGATCCTTCATCTTCAAGTCATCCCTTCAAGTAACACACAGAACCCACAAAAAGACAAATAGCCTAGGTGGGGAGAAATAGCAAATTTTGAATAGCTTTTCCCAAATAGGAACTCCTGCTAGCCACTTAAATAGAAATGCAATCAGCATTCTAGATAAGCAATGGAATCTAAATTAAGACTCCCATGAAATGTCATTCTTCACTAGACTGGCAAAGCATCTGACAGTTGAGAAAATGGAGAAACTGGAACTTCAGTGGGGGAAGAGAAATCACTATAGATGCTTTGGAAATGGCTCGGCATTCTCCAGTAGTGATGGAAGCATGCAAGCACTGAGATGTCTCTTTCTACTCCTAAGCATATACCCCAAAGCTCACAGTCCAGAGGTATACCCAGCCTTTTTCACAGTTGCATAACTTAAAACAGCCCCAAGCTGGAAATCATCCAAAGGACATAAGCTAGAATCAATACAGATTGTTAAGTATGGGTACAAGATTAAGCTCCATGTCTATAAACATATGTAAAATATAAATGCATCTAGTAACATGGGACAGTATTATAACTATAATGACCAAGTCACCAAAGAAATAGTGTGCACACACTGTGTGCATTTCAAAAAATGAACCCATTAGCATGAAAACAATCCAGAGGTAAATTCTGCAGCAGATAAACTATGGAGACAAGCAGAAGTAGATGGTCATCTTTCTTTGGTGAACATCACAGCTTGTGGAGGTCTGCTCCAACTATGGGAGAAGAGCAAAGTTTCTACTTGGTCTGACTGTTTTAAGAGTATTTGCTTTGTGGTTGTTTTTATTATGTATGTACATTTCGTACTGTTCTGTGTATATAAAACATTTCTAATCTGATCTAAATCTACCACCTTCTAATAAGAATGGAAGTTTCAGTTACAGAACTTAAAGAACACCACGATGGCTTTTGCCTTTACATTTCTCATGGCACTGGCTCACTTTAAATACCAGTTATCTGCTGTTTGAGCTACTACCTATGCATCTTGATAGCCATCTACTGATGCAGTCTGACCTTCTGCTTTATAATTTTGAACAGTCAGCAGGAGGCATGAAATTGCATCAAGAGAAGGTACATTATGTAATATTGTAAAGTATCAGATACGATGACAGGGTTGCAAAACAGCAAAATGTAAATGAGACCCTCTGGATGTGAGACGTGCCTTTAATTGGAGCAAGGATGTCACATAATCGAAGTCACGAAGGTCTTGTGGGAAAGAGCGGAAGACTCTCTGTTTTCTTGACTCCCATGAGCCTGAGCTCCAATGCTGTCCTTTGAATCATTTCCTCACCTTTGAATCCCAGTTCTGAGCAAGCAAGAGAACCATTTGGTAAATGAGTTTCAGGGAGAGTGCTGCCAAGGTTATTTCCTCTTAGTAGCAAGTACAGTAGTTTGAGGAATGAACACAGCCAAGTCACTATTTGGAAACATGAAATACTCAATCCTAAATGAAAACATTCTAATGTCAGAAACCTTATCTCCATTTGCTGTAATGTTAGATACTCTTTCTAAAATGGCCCTGGGTGGTTGTTAGTTAGTTAGTTAGTTAGTTAGTTAGTTAGTTAGTTAGTGAGTTAGTTAGTTTGGTTTGGTGTTTGGTATTGGGGTCTGGGGTTTATTGTTTTGTTTTGTTTCATTTTTTAAACCGGCTCTCTCTCTCGTCTCCTTGTGAAGACACACTCAAGTTTTATAAATCCAACTTCATGCACAATTACAGCCAAATAAATTGTGTAAAATCTCTCATCCACAAATAAACAGAACATAAAGCAAGGAAATGTAGTATTGACAATATACAATTCTGGTGAAATACTCTATGGATGTGAGACCGCATACCAAATATAGTGTGGTGACATGGGAAGCCCTTGGGTGGAGTCCAGAGCCGTCATAGCCTGTGAGACTGTGTGCTAGCCACTCTAGCTCTATAGATGACTTCTCCAGTTGTGACAGTTCTCTGCCAATCATGTGTAGGGTGCAGAGAAGTGAGACTGAAAAAAACAGAAATCATTTAATCACCCTAGGGACACATTATCAGTAGGCCAAAGGGAGAAGACTCTCGAAAACATTGTATTCATCCAGTGGCAACTCTCCTCCCCACTACTCATAACAGCTCCTCTCACCACATTTACTTACAGGTCCCTTAATTCCTGCCAGTAACATCTGTAACTCCACTGAGGATTGCTTTCTAAGCAGTGACTAAGGAAAATGAATAAAGAAGCAGAATAAAGGTAGAAACACTGAACCAAACTTAGGGTTCACATTGTCTTCTGTGCAAGTGAACTAGAGTGAAAACAGTGATTTCTTGTGACTGATTTATTTTAAAGCTTAATGTGAAAAACGCATTGGATTAAGAGCCCCGCTGACTATCCAGCCTATAACATATGCTTTGGTGTTTACTCTAATAACACTGAGGGCTGGCTCAAGCCCAAATCTCTCCAGGACCTCCTGTGTCAGCAGCCTTTCAAGATGGACCCACCAGTCCCAGCAATTGTAGGAAATGGCAATGTATAGTTCGTCCCTGAGCAAGGTAACCTGGATCATGCTGAGTCTGAATCCACGACCTTGGCCTTCTTAGCTGAGCTCTAACTGGGTGAGGTTATAGGTCCAGATGGCAAGAAGATGTAGAACACGTTGCAGAAGTCACTCTGTACTTTCTGAAAACTAAATGTTTTTGATGACATGTGCTGCCCTTCCCCCACTAGGTACTCAGTCCATTGTTCTACAGAAGCAAAGGGAGGGAGACAGATGGTCAAGCTGGAGGGAAGGGGAGAAAAGAACAAACTTAAAGAGGGGTAAATACTTAAAGGAAAAGGTTAGGATTCTGAGCAGTGCCCAGAAATGAAACTGTAATAGAAGGATAATTCTCAAAGACTGAGAAACTTCACCATACACCTTATTCATTGCAGGACAAAGCCTGGCTATCAGTATGAAATATCTCCTCTTCAACAGAGCACATTACCATCCAAACAAGATATAGCACATGATTAAAACAATAAATATTCATGAAACTTCTCCAACCATAAAATATGTTGAAGATAGAAAAGGTAATTTTTAACCTACAATCACTTGAGAATTTCTAGGTTGTAAGAATCGGGGACAGGGCCACAGGCTGGCTGGGGACATCCACTGCAGCAAAGGTAGAGCTCTTCCCAGCCCTGTTACTAAGGGAATGTTCAGAGCCGGTCTATAAATAGCCCCAGCAGAAATGAGGCTCAGCAAGAGAGCTGCGGCCCTGCATGCTGCTGCTGCAGGAAATTCAGCTCTGAACATTATTTCCTTTTCATTTAACTTTTATAGATAGTCAGAAAGGAAACACACACACACACACACACACACACACACACACACATACACACAGGAAAGAACACTGAAGAAAACAAGCTAGATAAATGCACAGCTTGGGAGCCCAGGACTGCAATGCCTAAGCTTTGCAGGCCTCCTCCTCACACTCACACAACTGAGAATATTGCTTTTGATGTTAAGCAGGGTACCAAGTCTGATGCTGTGCTTCAGAATTGATACCTGATACTTACTCATCCTGGGTCTGTGGAGACAGGTTGAGTTCACTCAACCAATGTCTTTCCTTCTAGTGAATATCCAGATTCTCTTGCATAGTCTTTTTCACCTTCTCATGCAATAGGAATATATTTTATCTGACAGTGTTTCTATTTCAACACTCCTTCTCCCACACAGCACCATTTTTGCTTCCGTTCCCCAGAATCTTTTCTGTTCTCTTCTGAAGGGGTTCCTACTGAGCCACTTGGGGATATTGGATTAAAGAGACAGACGTATCAGCTCCTGGGGAATGACTGTTACAGAACTCATTAGACACCGTTCCTGCATGAAGTTTTATCAAAGTTGCTTCGTTGAGAAGCACCAGATCCTGGCAACTGGTAAATATGTGGATGGGGCGCGCTCACTACAGTATCTGCCAGGAAGTCCTGTTCCTTTGGAGCACTTTTAAAATTCACCTGCCCCAAGGTTCTATGACCTTGTCTTTAGGACTGAGGAAGCATCTTGCCATAGCCTACTTAAGCTTCCTTGATCTCTGATTTTTACTACTACTTTCTGAAAGCAAAATCTGGATCCTTCTCTGAACTAATATATAAAAAAAATCATTGAGAGCGAGTTACATAATAAACAGATTATATGGAGTTTGACACTGTAAGAATAATCACTGAAAGCTTTAAAGATTCTCCTCTTAGAAAATATCAAAACATAAGACAAAACTAGAAGATGGCACCATGTAAATAAAGATAAGCAAATCAATCACATAGAGAAAAATGTATAGAGGATTATATATTGATATATGTATATGAATATAAATTTAAGTATGACAATGTGACATTTTAAAGGCATGGAAAAGGTTACTGCATAACTGGTCATTATATCAATCAAATACCAGTTATTTGCCATGTATTTAATATAAGATAAATTCAGTTAAAATATAAAATAATGACTTGAAATATAGAAATTTAATTTTTGAGACTTCATATATGACAGAAAAGAAGAAAACTAAGCAAGCCATACAACCACACACACACACACACACACACACACACACACACACACACGCACATAAATAAATCATTAATATGCTTGACTGTATACATTTTAAGTCATCAGTACCCTTGGATTATCAGGATTGGGATAAGAGGTTATAAAAGCCTCACAGAGCCAAAGACAGGCTTAGAGAAAAGGGAGGCACTCCAACTATGGTTCAAGTTTCAAGTTTCAAATGGCCTTTCCTCTTGTGCATATGACTATAGTCCTGATTGTCCCACCAATCATACATAGTATCAACCAAAGGTCTCTGTCTTACTATGGCTCCTAAAACATTCTGGCAAATCAACCCCAGCTCTTATCCTGTCTTACTTTCCCAAGACCCAGCAGAAGACATGCCAGCTCATACCAGCAGAGGAAGCATAACAGAGCTCAGTTTCAGCTGTAGTTCTCAAAAGAGCCTGTGACTCAACTGCAGCCCACCTGAGCCACAGTCCAGGGCCAGTGCGTCTTTACAGTGACTCACACAATGATCTAGTAGGATTTGTCCCTGGGAACTGGGAGAAACCACTTCTAGTAGCTTTGAGCCTGCCAGCAAACCCACTATCCATGAATGCTGAAATAGACTCTCATCCCACTCTGAGGCCTACAGACCATGATACTAGAGATACATGGTCCTAGGTGATTCAGCCCACTCAGAGACCAGGTAGAAGTCTCTGGTAGCAAGCTAATAAACCATGGACCCAGAAGTCACATGATCCAGTTCAAACTCATTGGTCACAACCCTCTGAGTCCCACACTCCATGAGCACAAGGAGCCAACAACACAGCAGACTTTCACTCACCAAAACTAATTCATAAGATGTTTTTCTCTTCATGTGTAGAACCACCAGCAGCACAAGGCTGAATGGATAATGAAGAATTAAACAAGCGTGATGCCACCAAAGGAAACTAACCATGCTCCAAAGAGTCTAAGAATTGCCTGAACGCCTTTTCAAGTGTGTTCTTAAAGACAGCTAAAAATCAACAAAACAAAACAGACAGTTAGTCAACTAAATATAATTAGACAAGCAAACAGTGCAGCTAATAAATAAGTAGGAACACATAAGACAGAAACAAACAGAAGTTCTGCAACTGGAAAATACCAAAGAAAATTATTTAATGGCAGATCTAAGCATGGAGGTAAAAGATTTATATACTGCTATGATTTATTGTCGCTGCAATAAACACCATGATCCAAAGCAACTTGAGGGAGAAGAGGGTCTAATTAGCTTGCGTGTTCATCATCAAGCAAAAGAATGGCAGGAACTTGGCTCTGGAGAGACAGAGCAACCATGAAGCTAAAGGATAAAGATGGAAAATTTCTCAGCTCATCACATGTAAACAAATGACAAAACTATAGTCATCAAAACAATGTGGTACTGATGGACACAGCCGTATTGACTAAAGGAATGAAAAGTTAATCCCAGAAATATCCCATCCCAACAAGGATGCCAAGTCTGTAATGGGAAAGGAGAGTCTTCTTAACACACAAATGAATAAATTTAGGCCCTGACCCCACAGTTGGTAAAAGTTTTCTCGAAGCTAACAACCTCCTTCACAGAAAAGCTAAAAGAATAAACTCTTAGAAGGAAAATTGGAGCAAAATCTTCATGATCTTTGATTTTTGGTGGATATTACACCAAACACACAGGCAACAAAAGGAAGATAAATCGGACTCAGTGTGCATCTGTGAACATTATTAAGAGAGTGGAAAAGAGCCTGCAATGGGATGAAAATGGCTGTATATAACACTTTTGATAATCAATTAAGGTCTAGGCTTATAAACAACTCACAAACTCAACAATAAAAACTTCTTATGCAAATGAAAAATAAGCATCAGGGTCCTCAGTGGAGCCCGAGACCTATGACAAAAGGCAGGTTTATATCCCAGAAGTAATATTTTATCTAGATAACTTCTAAAAACATGCAAATGGGCACTAAGTACATGGAAAGATGCTTAGTTATCATGCTACCAGGGATATGCAAATGAACTACAGTAAGAGACCACTTTACACCCAAGATGGCTGCTATAACAATCATTTTATAAAAATAACGAGTGGTGTCAAGAATATGGAGAACTTGGAACTCTCATGCATTTCTAGGGAGATGTGAAATGATTCAGCCACTGTGGAAATAGTTTTGGTAGTTCCTCAAAAACTATCTAAACATAGCACCACCACATGACGGAACAATTTTGCTTTCAAATATAAATCCAAAAAACCGAAGCCAAGACTGTGCACAGATAGTTCTACATCAATCAATGTTGATGTCAGCATAAGTAAAAGCAGGTAAACAATAGGAACAATCAAGGAACCACAGTCAGAACAACCCAGATGTCAAGCAGTGGATGAACAAATATGCAAATGTAATGGAAAATTATGTAGATATAAAAAGGAAAGAGACTGTGAGGATGGATTCGTGGGTAAATTATTTATACTTCCAGTATGAGGACACGAGTTAGACTCTCAGAACACACACAAAGCTGGGTGCTATAGATGAAGACAGGAGACTGCCTGGAAGTCTGTTGTCAAACTAACCTACCATACCCAATATCAAACAACAGAAAAGAGATACTCTTGTTCAAGCAAAATGGGAGTCAAGGACCAGTATCTGAAGTTATCTACACATACATTTATACCCATAGGCACACACACACCATTTATCCACACTCATAGACACATCCAGATACACAAAGACATCATACACACACTCAGAGGCATACACACATTTCATACACCCATACTCACAAATAAACACACACAAAATGTAACCACATTCATAAACACACACACAAATATATTATACATCTACACTTAAAAAACATTCACACACATACTCCCATCCCTCCACACATTCAGACATATACATCATACACCTACACTCATAGACATACACACATTTACATCTTACACAAACACTCATAGACACTCCTATATGAACACGAGCATACCATACACACAAATTTAAAAAGGAAAGAAATTTTAACATGTGCCACAATCCATAAAAGTAGACATTAAAAACATTGTGGGTGAAGTAAGCTGGACATGATTCTATTAACACAAAGTACTAAAAGTTAATACATTGAAAGAGACAGAAAGTCTAGTGGAGGTTACCCATGGCTGAAAGCAGATGGGAATGGATACATTTTTAGTACTTCATGGTTATTGCTGTTGAAAATGTTCTGTGTGTGGACAGTGTTGATGGTTCTAAAACATTGTGGACGTGTCCAAGGATACAGGATTATGCACTTAGAAATCATTAAAATGATAAATATTATGTTAGCTACGTTTGATCACAATTTTAAAAAGTGATTTGAAAGAACAGAGGAAAGGATAAGAAATGCAGGTGTTGAAGAGGTATAATAAATTCTACCAGGCACCATTGGTTTAAAAATAACAGTAGCATCTAGGCAGGGGTTCAAAGAAGTTGTGGGGTCATTTGGGTTATAGCGCTATTCTTTAGACTGTCAGGAACGTAATTGTCTCAGACAGCTTGTCTCTACCCAATATTTATAACCCTGGCTCAAAGCCACTTTATAAAATAGAGACTGATCGTAGACTTCTTGGTAGAAAACATGAAAAGCAATAATCAGAATTGTGGGCATAGTAACAAGTCTGAAGGAATACAAATATATTCAGATGTAGTTTTAAACCTGAGACTCTGACCTTGGCAGCTATATTTCATCTAGACATTTTTTTGCAGTGGTAAAATTGAGTTAGACATTTTCATGATCATTTGAAGGGCAAATAGTTATATTTTCAATCAGGGTTATGTTTCATGGCTTCTCATACAAAAGATTTTCTATTTCACTACAGTAATAAGTTTTTATTCATCTGGATGCATGTAAATGACAGCTTTGAGAATTAGGTACCATAAGGTCATTGGATGACAAAAAATATTCAACTTAAAAGTGCAGAATGACACGTGAAAATTAGCTGAAATTAAACACCACTGAATTTCAAAGAGCACAGCTCATCCATGCAAACACAGAGACCAAGGAGAAGCTATTAGGGCAGTAAACATCCATTCCCAGAAACTCATTTTCCCCCCTTATCTGGTCACCTCTGCTCCCTGGGCTGGTCAAACCTCTAACCATTTAAGCCAAGTAGATTGCTTTTCCAGTCTGTGTGTTTTGCATTGGAATATCTGCTTGTCATTTCCCCACCTATTTTAGACAATTTAATTTTGTTATTTTCTTGTTTACCCAAAAACCAAACAGATAAGAGGCACACATCCCTTGCTACATGTGCTGAGACTAAACATTCCTTTTCTTGACTGTCAAATGTTGTTTAGAATGAAAGACAGTGTATGCCTCTCATCCCAGTACTTAAGGGATGAAGGCAGAAGAATCAGGAGTTCAAGGTTTTTAAAGACCGTCTCTGCATCTGCTCTTCTCTGCTCTAAGACTAGAGGTGGTTCAAACGCCTTCAGTAATTGCAAAAGGACTTTTCAAGTCCTTTAATGCCAGTGACATTCTCTCAGAACTTCTTGCAGTGCTTCCAGGCTCACTTCAGGAGTTGTGCACAAAGCAGGTACAGCCCCCTCTCTTGGCATAATCAGCTAAGTGGAAAGAAAAGAAATTCAGTGAAACTCCATCCCACTTTCCATGAAAAGCTGCACAATGCTGTCCCAACATCTTACTCCTCTATCATCTGCATCTCCATCCCCATCCTACTTGAGAGCCCATGCAGGAAACTCACCCTACCTGGGAGGAACTGCTCTTTCTCTCTCTGGAATGCCAGTGCTCCAATTTGTTCTTTACTTTCCTTATTTGGGGAAGGAAGCAGCTAACTCCCGTTCCTCCAATAAACCAATCAAAAAATAGGTCCCAAAGCCTTGAGAAGACACAATTATACACATGGCCAATAGCTGTCCATATCTATCACAAGAAGTCCAGCATCACTCGTCTCCCAAAGGCTATCACATGCTTTGTTCCATCGTGCTTAGTAGTTAGACTGTCAAGTGTTTCCAAGACTAGAACACACCTAGACTCCCCACACCAACCCTCATCCACACCTGTAGGTCCCGCTATCCATCTGCTTTCTTGTAGAACTTACTGTTCTAAAATCAGACTATCTCCCAAGAATGATTCAATAGGCCTTGTGTGACTGCTGGTGATAGTGCGGAAGTAGTGAGTTAATCTATAACCAAGACAGCGCTGATGACAGTAGGCTCACTCACGACATCTTTATTAGTTGTGTTATATGGGAAAGTTGATTAAAGAATATGAACTTCTATTTCTCTATTATAGCATATCATCTATCCTATAACATTGTTGATATATATTGTAAAAACAGTACAATATTTAACAAAAAAAAACCTGTGTAATTGGTAACTAGTTAGCATATGTTACCATGCCCACCTGCTCTGTCTGGTTTATTTAAACACCGCTCCTATTCACACACGTGAAACACTCTAAAATCAAAGTGCTAATAATACTTCATACATTTCCAATTTATTAATTGTCACACAATAAGATACAAATACAAAAAGCTAGAAATAAATACCCCTACATATTATTTCAAGTCAAGAGAGTATTCCTGCACAAATAAGAAAAGTTCTTGCCTCTCATCAAAGAAGCTTCTTTTTACAACAGACAGAGACCATTGCAGATAGCCACAATTTGCTAAAATGTTGGATACAGCTGGTTTTGGGGTCCTCAACCCCAAATTAAACATCTACAACACAACCCTTATATATAAGGCTCAAGAGACATCACAGAAGAGGGGCCAGAAAGGTTGTAAAGACCAGAGGACCAAGAAGTATGCAGCAAAATTGAATCTACTGTGTATGACAAGAAAATTACACCTGTGAAATCTCCAAAACAGGGTTACTTAAACAAAGCCTAAACAATGACAACAGTTAACATACCAACATGGATGGGGATTTTACACGGAGCCCCAAGACTAGATGAAGAACTACAGCCAATTAAAGACTGAGAGAGAGAGAGAGAGAGAGAGAGAGAGAGAGAGAGAGAGAGAGGATTAGCCTTTCCCAGAATGAACACCTGCAATGAATTTAAAAGAGAATGGAGGATGGATGATATGGGAGGAGTTGAAGGGGGGATGATGTAATTATATTTTAATTATGTAAAATAAATATATTCCTGTAACTTCTAGATCTGATATATATTTTAATAGCCATTAAAATTATTTTCCTATTTTTTTTTTACCAAGAAACCCTTAGTAGATTATGTGAAATGACTAACCATAAAACAGTTCCCAAAATATTCTTCCCTTAGGGAACAAAACCAAAAGACAGAGGATAAAATTCTATTAAAACACGACCTATAAGGTCTGCTTGACATTTTAATTTCCTTAAGATGATTTTTTTCTTCTGTTTCTTTACCAGAAAGACACAAAGAAGATGGAGGGGAGGGACCTCTATGTTCTAATTGCAAATCCATCACATAAATTATTGGCAGATTCCTTTTCGTTGGATGAGCTAATGTAATTTTCAAAACTCCCAACTGAGCTAATGTGATTACACTCAGTTCCCATTAAAGAGGGGTCGTCAGGGGCCAAAGCCCCTGCCCCTGTTCTACCACAGGCTGGGTCGATAAGGACAGGAGGGATGGTAGCTGCTCAATAATGAAAGCACTGTCATCTTCAGACTGTATACAGAAGGCAATGCTGTTTGAGATGCTAATTTGCATTGTTTATGGGATGTCCAGAGCTATGAATGTCAGCTTCTCAAACATTGCAAGCCTGCAGTACCAAGACTGATAGACATTAAAGGTTCAAGTCCCCTGTGTACACAAAAGGAAGCCAGGGCCTCAGAAGGACAGGCCACTTCCCAGTGAGCATGGGACAGGTGTGGTATGATCTTTCTACTTGCTATGTCCATTTCAGAGAGCAAACCTTTAGCTGATACCAGCAGGGAAAGAAACCATTTTAAGATATACCAAGCACAGATGTGTGCTCCAATTATGAAAAATAGTATGAAATTTATTCAGAAGATCAAAAGCAGAATTACCATATGACCCAATCATCCCACTACTGTGTATTTATCTAAAGGAAATGAAACCAATGTGTTAAAGAGATACATGCAGACTCATGATCATTGCACTATATTTCAAAAGAGCCAAGACAGTATCAAGCTAAGCATTCACTAGTGGATGGATAGACAAAGGAGACAAGAAGTGTGTGTGTGTGTGTGTGTGTGTGTGTGTGTGTGTGTGTGTGTACACAGTACTATTCAACCAGGAAAATGGAATCCATTCATTCATGACAATAGGAATGAATGAAGAGAACATTATGTTAGAAATGAAATCAGGAGGCCACCTAGAACTGAAAACTCAGCAAAAACAACCATGGCAGGGGAAGTCACAAACCCTACTGCTTTGTGTAGCTTAGCTAAATTGACATGGCACCAAACTAATTTAATCAATAAAAATTATTTGCAATTGTTTTCTAGGGGTGAGTATGCTGCTGTTGCCTATATCTGGTGCTCTATGGGACAGCTCCTTCTTGGATCTCCTCTAAGTGCTTCATGGATGAGCTCAGGACCTTTGGGCTGGTCTCTAGATGCTATGGATAAAGGACCCTTGTCCAAGGGTGACCTTCACAAACCCACCTGTCTTGATGGGTCACACATGTAAAGTGCTGACCTTCAAAAATATTTGAGATCCCACACTCTGCATGTGTATCACACAGCGATCCCTCAGCCTCACACACCATAAAAGCTTCTCTTCTGTCCCTTTCTTCTTCCTCTCCCCATCTTCTCATCCTTCCTTCCACACTCTGCTAGATTCTCTAGTCTCTCTTGGTGTGTATGTTTTTCCTATACTTCCCCCAAGCTTATTATAATTATAATTATACCATATATATATATATATATATATATATATATATATATATATATATATCAATTGCATATCTGATTCAGCAAACATTACTAGAAAAATAAATATAAAATAAATACGTTAACTGCTAATGCTTGTATTTTCCAAAGTCGAGAAAATTTGATGAGAGAATCACAACATATCTTAGATGAATTCTTTGTCATAGAAATTACCCAGAGATGACCAGACCTACAGGACAGCCAATAAAACTGAAGGTGGCAGGAAGCCAGACTAACAATGTTTGATTGATGGATCAAATATTAGTCTTAAATTTTAAACTGAAAAGAAATCGATCCCAGTTAAATCAAGTTTATAAAATAAAAATGAAAATGGAGAAGTTGGAAATGGTTTAAATGATTTTCTTAAGCCATCAAAGAATTCAATTAATTTAATGTAATTTGTTCTGAAAACTGTTGTCTAAAACTTATGGGTGGCCTAGTAGTGAGTGGAGCCATTTGCACTGAAATGTGAAGATTATCTATACCCCATGAGCAGACGCTAGTGAGAATAAAGCCTAAAGTATGTCGGCTTCGGTGTGTGGTGGGTACTCATATTTCTCCCTCCAGTAATTAAAGCTTACACAGCTTTCTAATGTGTCCCACACATGCTGAGCTCCAGGCACATACACCTCAGCTCCAGATGATAGATTTGAACCATGACTGAGGTGCAGCAAAGGGCTGTCATTTGCAGCATGTAATACCACATTATCGATTTTACCCAACCTTCAAAACATGAAACCCTTGGTAGAAACACTGGGCAATGGGCGCAAAATTTCAGTTAGCCTCGAACAGTAAATTCAACAGATCCCTTGCATAACGTGGCAACTGTGGTTTATAACAATATACTACATTCTTTTTAAATTGCTGAAAGAATAATTTTGTCTGTCCACACACACACAAAATAATCATAACAAGAGGCACTACATTAGCTGAGCTTAGTCTTTTCTCAATGTGTAGAGGGGTCCAAAATATGAACGACAACTTACATGTGTTGAATAAATAGTTTCTGTGTTAAACTTTTTAATCTTTTAACTTTTACAAAAAGTATCATTGTTTTTTTTGTTTTTTGTTTTTTTTTTTTTTGCTGAATTGTGATTAACTTATAAAGTAGTTCAGGAACTGGAAAGATGTTTCAGTTATTCAAAAGATTTACTGCTCTTGCAGAAGACCTAGAACCTGGGTTCAGTTTCCAGCACCCATACAGTGTTTCACAACCATACAGTACTCCAGTTCTAAGAATTCTGAGACCCTCTTCTGGTCTCTATGGGCACCAGGCATCTACACAGCACCAGGCAAAGTACACATAACTGTGCAGGCTAAGACACACACACACACACACACACACACACACAAAATAAAAGTAGGCCAGTGTCTTGATATTCCCTCTGGCTTTTCACTGAGCAGCTGACAAGACACCAACCCGGTTGTCTGATTAAAGCAACAATTAAGCAGCCAACATGTAAATCTATTAATATAAGAAAAAGTGCTGTCATCTACTTTAAGCCGCAGGTGTGGTGGTGAGAGGCTCAGGGAGCTTCATATTATAAGCATATGAATGCATGTTTGTGTGTGATGTGGGAGGGATAGATAGATGATAGATAGATAGATGATAGATAGATAGATAGATAGATAGATAGATAGATAGATAGATAGATAGACAGACAGAAGTGTGTGTATGTATATGTGTGTGTGTGTGTGTGTGTGTGTGTCTGTGTGTCTGTGTGTCTGTGTGTCTGTGTGTCTGTGTGTCTGTGTGATGTGCAGCATTCTATTTGAGCACACAGGATGGTGTATTTCATGTGGATGAGTCCCACCCGGCCTGTGTGTGGGCTTCCCAGCAGGAGCCAGGAACACACCAAGATTTTTGGATAGAAAGTATAGAGGAAGTTCCAGATGTGATCTGGAATGCGAAAGACAAAGACTGATGTGAATTGATTTGTTTTTCCCCTTAACGAAGCTAACATGCTCAGTCTCAATAAAAACCCTGCTGAAATTTTCTCCATTCTTATAAACTCACACAAGCACCCACAGTCAACTGAATTAACACGGCAATGTGGAGAATATCCTGTTCAATTACACAAAGGACCCAGTAGCCATAGAGTCATAGATAACAGGAAAACTGGATGCACAGAAAGATAATGACTTAGACTGGGGGTGATGAGAACCACAGATCCATAAATGGCCTTGGGCAATTGTCAAGGTTATGAGCCCTGTCTCCAGCTGCCCTTAATCCCTGTCTTTATTAGATTTCCTTTTCATTTGCTTCCCTAACTCCTCTGCGCTCCCTGCCTGTCTCTAGGGTCACCTTTGGTGTCATTTCTGCTTTTGTGTTTTAAAACTGGGTCTTTTCATGTTGAAGTAGCTAGAAGGAATCATACCGACAGCCATGGTTTACTTTGAAATTCATCAAACAAAATACGATAAACTCGTAGTTGGCTAGCTGAATGGATGTGTGATAAAGCCAGTACAGTCAAATATTAATGGTAGCGCCCAAAGACATGGGGATGGGTATATCCACTTTACTCTCAGTAGGAAACGTTTTTCTAATAAAATGTTGGAAGAACAGTAGGCGTACTGGTCTGACTTTGACCAGTGGATAGCTATTCATTTGTGTTCCTCTATTCTTGTGATACAAACCTAGTCTCTCATGTTTTAAAAGCTGTTTGTAAGAGGAAGATGTTACAGACTCGTTGTATCTATGTCCTGTCTTGACCTAGAAACAGATAGTAGTAAGCTGTTTGAAAATCACATTCTTGGGATGTGGATATATTCACAGTGCCAATGTGTGTCACTGTGGGTGACCTTTTACAGTGACCTCTCACACTAGATAGAAAGAGAAAGAGAAAAAGACAGAGAATTTCTGAAGATGTTCTGAGTCTATACCAATTCTCCTCTCAAATGAATACTGCAGGGTTCTCCTTGTCCTACCCTGACACTTCAGCATCATCTTATTCCACAAGAGGAAAATGCTTTTCTGTTACTGGTGCTTTGCTGCACAGCTGTGCTGTCCAGCTGCCTTCTGGACACTTATATTTATGCCCACAGATTAGAGCTGCCCTCGGTTGGTCACAGAAGCTTCTTTTCTCAGGGATCAAAGGTTAATGCAGAGTTATAACTGAACAAAGTGTTGAGGATAACTGACTGTTTTGGGGACAGGGAGATACATTGCACTTAAGTAGGACATTGTCAAAGAAAGATTAAAATTTTTAAAGAGTGTTGGTCCCCAGGTCACCAAACTGTCATACTGAAAAACTTTACATGTATCTTCTAACATACCTTGTACAGTGTGAGAAAGATTGCAGTAATTCAGCCAACACTGGTGACTTAAAGTGATAAATGGTTTAAGTTTTGCATGTGCTCTTCCCACCCTCTTTCCCATGATTTAAGACTGGGTGTAGGACTGGGCAGTTGGCTCAATGAATGGTTAAGAGTTTCATGTGCAAGCTTGAGGAGTGGGATCCCCAGAAACCACCAGAGAAACTAGCTACATAAGCAAGTCCAGGGTGTGATTGACAGATTTTACTGATAGGGTACGTGGAGGAACAATGGAGGAGAGTTTCTGACATCAACCTTGGGACTTGATGTGCATATGTAGTGGCATGCACATGTGTGCTCACATACATGCAAACACGCATGCATACACATTTGTATGAGACTGAAAACACCCATATCTTTACTAACATTGTCAAAGTGCCTTCTCTTATACTTGAATCCATATCTATCTATCTATCTATCTATCTATCTATCTATCTACCTATCTCTCCCCTCCCTCCTCCATTTACCCTTAGAGCTATTAGGTTTATGCTCATTACTTATCCTTGAAGTTAAAACTCTCCTTTGTTGGTTTATTTTTTTCTTTCTGGAGTATTCTCTAGTAGATCCTTTTGGGGAAAGCAATATTTCTTAATGTGTTTCATGGTGATCACAGTTTGAATTTCCAAGTTCCAATTCCTTTTCCTAGGATGTAAAACCATTAGTTCCCTTTGTCCTGCATGCCTTTGACACAGTAAACTTTTTATTCTATTGAAAAATAGGAGGAGATTGCAGGGAAGTCTGAAAAGAAGCTGTTATATCACTCAGAAATAATGTTAGTTTGCTAATACACAAAGGACTCTTGGCCCTGGTTAAAGTGCAGTAACCTTCTAGATTGTGTATTGTGGTGACGTTTCTAGACCTGCACCTTCAGGTATCTCAGACCCTCTCGGTGTGTGCATCAGCATTAGTAAAATTATAGTGGACAAAAGTCACAATATTACCTCTAAAATAAGGAATTTATGAATATTTTAAAAATATTTTTCCTTCAGAGGAAAACCAGAAAGCAGCTAATAATCTCAAAAAAAAATTGCAAGAGAAAACATTTGGAGTTTTTCTACATGAACACTGAGTAGCTGCATAGTAGGTAAGCAAAAGATACATTCACACAAATATTCTCAATTAATAAAGAAGACCAAAAAGGGTGAAACAGAGCATCACCACTCTGCATGCAGGCTTACTTTAGATGCATCAGAAACCCTTCTGGTGCCCTTGAGGATGACTGCATATTATTTAATAAATCTGTCATCATCTGCTGTCTGCCATGATTTGTTATTGATGTGAGGACAGCAGGACAAGGTAGTTGTGGATGAAAGAATACATTAGCTTTCTTCATTATCCAGAATAACCTTCCAGCCCTTCTGAAACCAGGGAGCATTTGAATTTAGAACTTGTCCATCAATAGTGCCAGCAACTCCCTGCATGATGAACAGACTTCAGTACAGGATTCCAGCCACAGTGGCTTCAAACAGGAAAACTGACTATAGTGCCAGGAACCTAGAACTTCACAGTGCCTGCAGTAGACAAGATCTAGAACTTCCTGAGAGTTTTGCATAGACAGCCCTGGGCCAATCTCACTTCATTCCCAGGAACCTTGGGGGCACACACACTGTAATTTTTCCAACTTAGAAATCAATTGTGATTTCCTCCGGTGTAGTAACCTGTTCTTGAAATGTTCACACTTTAAAAGAATGAAGTCTTACTCTTGAATTTGGTTTATATTGAGACTCATAGGAATTCAAGAATTTCTCTGTAACTGCATATGCTAATGAATGTGACACTAGGAAAGATGGCATCAGTCTCAGGAACCCAAAGAGAGGATGTGGAGGGAGCTGCCAGCCACTGGCCACTTATCTAATAAATGTTGCCCAGGTGAGGGCTAATCTTAGCTGTCAGCTTGATACACCAGGGAAGAGGGACCACAATTGAAGAATCTTCTCCATCAAGTCAGCCTGTCAGCATGTCTATGTGGTATTTTCTTGATTGCTAACTAACTGCTCAGCCCACTATGGGCAATAGTATCCCTAAGACCCATCTGGTCTCTATTCTACAAGAAAGACAGATGAATATAAACAGGGCTACAAACCAGTAAGCAGATTTCTTTTGTGATTTATACTTCAGTTCTTATCTCCATGTCCCTGCCTGACTTCCCTTAATGATGAACTGTGACCTGGAAGTGTAAACTGAAATTAACCCTTTTCTCCTCCAAGTTGCTTTTGGTCAGATAGTCTACAACAACCACAGAAATCCACTAAAACACCAGGGGAAGGTCCCAAGCCCCTTCACTGGGAAAAGTTTGTGTGCCACAGGAAAAGACAGGACCTCCATCTGTTTCCCAAGATTGAAGGGAAATGAGGAGGAAATATTGTGAATTGCCTCATGAACTCACAGGATCAAATGCCTTCAGGACAAAGAAAAAAAGAATGTTTGTAGAGATGGTATTTCTGTTGGGACTGCCCAGGGATGGAATTTCCAAGAAACACACACACACATACACACAACATTTTTTTCCAGCATGATGTAGTCTACCACAAGATTAACCACATCCATTCTTTAAAGATGAACAACAGAAATAGCAATATAGTGTTAAAATGAGAGAAGCCAATGAAAGCAAAAGTCTAGAAGAGCACAGGAAGGAGCGCATGTCCTCTTGAAATCACTTGCTTTGCACTATCCATGAAAGTAATGGATGATCAAGTGCAAAAATTGGGGAAAAGACAACCTGGAAAACTGCAGGGCTGAAATGAAATCTAAGAAGTCAGTGAAAGGAAAGGACACTGACGGTAGGGAAGGGCAAATCCCTGTTCCACTATAGGTTGCAAACCAGAAATCCTACCCAAAGCAGAGAAGCATGTGACATAAATGCATGAGACAGAAAACAGATACAAGGGCCAGTACATTGTCTTTAGTGTGACCGGGAGGTTCTGTTCTGCAACAGCAAAGACTAATGGAGTTTGAAAGAGACTTCCGTGCTGAAGGCCTATGCCTGTAAATGCTGAGTCATGTCCTACCTACCAGGATATACCAAGGACAGGATCTGGGGAAGCACGGTAGATCTTCGATTGGTCTCACTGACTTTCTCTTTAAAGATGTAGAAAGAAAGAAGGGACACCAGTAAAAGAAGAAATGACAGAGCCAGTCTCTCTAGCCTTCTCCGTGGCTCTACTCATCAAAGAGCAAATGGTGATGTCTTTGGAGCTGGGAGTGAGAAGTACTTACTACTTGGACTCGGAAAATCTGGTGCCAGTCACTTTGTCATTTATATGTAAAAGCTACAGAGAAGCCATGTAGAAGCGAGGGTTCAGGAAATAAACTCCAAATCTGACTTCTCAGGCAAAACTAACCACAAAGGACTGGAGAAAAGTCAACAGAAATAACTAAGATCCAGGAAGCATGTACTACCAAGGGCTGCAGTGAGCACTGGAGACATGTTGAATTCACTCTTCAGAAGATGAGTGAGCAGGGAGAGCATGGCTCCATCAGTAGAGTGCTTACTTAGGACTCACAAGACCCTGGGTTCAAACCGTGGTATCATGTGTAGAAGCACATCTGCTATTCCAGCTCTGTGGAGATACATGAAGGAAAAACAAAAGTTCAAGGTCATCCTCAGCTATTTAGTGAGGTGGAAGCCAGTCTGGGTTTCATGAAACCCCTGTGACTCACACAAACATGTATATATGTTTATGTAATACATATATGGTGTTTATGCATGTATATGTATGTGTGTATATATGTGGACATGCATGAATGTTTACATGTATGTGTGTATTTATGTGTATGTATATATTTATGTGTATCTTTCTGGGCCTGTATATATGTACTTATGTATGTCTGTGCGTATATCTGTGTATTATGCTGTTTATTTATTTGTTTCTGTGGACATATATATGCATATGTTTATGTGCCTATTTGTGCATTTATATTTGTATGTGTATGTATAGATGTATATATGTGTCTGAGTATGTTTGTGCCAGTAGGTATATATACATCTGTATATGTGGATTTATAAGTACATACAAGTACATCTATGTATGTGTGTGTGTATGTGAACATGAAGGTAGACATGTAGGGAACATGTGTATGTATATGCATGTGTCTATGAATCTATGTATGTGTGTATTATATGTATGTGTATTTGTATATATGCATATATATGTGTGTTTATGTGTCTGTATGTATAAGTGTATGTGTGTGTCTTAAGATTGTGTCTGTGTGTGCATGTGTGTTTGTATATGTATAAACATGTTTATGTGTGCATGTGTATAGGTAGATAAGTGTACATGACTATGTGTATATATCCATGTGTGTGCATGTGTGTCTATGCATGTGTGAGAATACATGTTTACAAGTGTTTATCTGTTTTTGCTCATATCTGTATGTTTGGATATTTGTGCATCTGATTATGTCTATGTATGTGTGTGCTTGTATGTGTGCTTGTGTGTATGTTTGTATATAGTATTGTACATGTGTTTGCATGTGTGGGTGTCTGTGTATAACTGTATGCATATGTGTGTGTCTCACCATAACTGTGTGTGTGTGTATATACATGTGTATGTGTATATTTTGCCTTGTGCAATATTTTTTAGTTTGCTTTTTAAATTGTGACTTTTCTTTTCTTCCTTTCTTTCTTTCCTTCTTTCTTTCTTTTTTTAGATAGAGTCTCACAATGTAGCCTTGGCTAGCCTGGAACTCATTATGTAGACCAAACTGGCTTCATATTCAAACATATCCTTTTACCTTTGTCTCCTATGTGCTATGAAATATATTTGTTTAATGTTTCAAAAGTAACAGTAATGGATTCGTCAAATTTTCCTGACATTTAAAAAACAAAAAGAAAGGAGTGATGGGATGGGAGAGGAGGCCCAGTGGTTAGGATCACTGGTCTCTCTTCCAGAGGACCTTGGTGCAGTTTCTAGTACCCACATGGAGGCTCACAATTCTTTGAACTCCAATTCCAGGGATCAGACACCCTCTTCTAGCTTCTGCAAACAGTGCCCATGTGTGTGATACAAATACACACTGGCAAGCAATGTATTAATATACTTCAAAAAAAACATTATTTTAAAAGAGAGGAGAAATATGAGTTAGTAAAAGTCTGTTTATTGATCTGCTTTTGTGATGTAAGTAATTTCATTCTTGGTGCTGATGACTTGTACCTGAAACCATGGTTTTATTTTTAAGTAGTTATGAAGCAGATGCAGCTTTGTAGTAAGAAACCACTCTTTGAAACTGAAATCACAGCAACTAAAACAGAAAACCCAAAGACTGAAGAATAAACACCTTACGTAGAGGGCACGAGGTCTTTGTGCTCATAGATCAGCATTAGGGAAACCAGAACTATTAAGCACACAGGCTTGTCTCTTTGACAAAAGTGATGTATATACCTGGTTTCCCCTCACATGCTTGGGAGTGATTGTCGTTAATAACCTGGTAACCTTTGCTATCTGTGGGACCAGGCCACAACTGCACTCCCCAAACTATTATGTTTATCCCAGACTCTTCCTCCCTAGCTTTGTCTCTAAGTCAATAGAACCCGTTCTTAAGAGAGATGTCACATATATTTTATAGACCATGCCAAATCCTAGGCTCTTAAGAAACAGAACCCATCTTCATGGTACAAGTCACGTGTACTTTGAGAAAGACTGTTGATATACTTATGCCTTGAATTTTATTATACACATGAAATTGAGATAATTGTTACCAGAAAACAAAATTGTACTGTACTTAAATATATCTGAATAAACTCCCCAGTGTCAGACTCTAAAAGCTTGCAGTAACCTGCCTAACTTCAACATGTTTAACCCGATTTTCTTCTTGCCTCTCACAGACCATTCTTCTGCCTGTTATGGCGTTTGCAGGGACCCCCACAATCTTAGTCCATTTTTTGTGTTATTTTCAAGTCCTTGTTAGCTTACAAAAACTAGAAAGTTATTTAGCTCATGGTTCTAAAGACTATGAAGTCCGAGAGCTTTAGGTACTTGGATTGGTTCATGGTACCACAGGACAACCAAGTAGATGACTCCATGTGCCAAGACTGAGGACCATCTGGCTCCAGAGTGCTCAGATGGGTAACAGTGATCGCTATGTTACCCATCAGTGGCTTACCACACACACACACACACACACGCATACGCGCGCGTTTGCCCCAATTCATTGTAGGAGGCAGAGCCCTCACAACCCAATCATCACCTCAGGTTTCCATCTTTCAGCATTCTGCAATGGGGGCCAAGTTTCTAATACAAACTGGAGCATCACTCAAGCAATGCACAAAATCCAGAGAATCCACCAGAACATAAAGTAAAAGTAGAAAGAGGTGTAAAACGCAAGAGAAGTTAAGAGAAATGAGTAGACCATAATTCTATGAAGACAACCTATATCAAAAACGACAGAGAACAGAATGGAACAGAATCTCAGTGTGCTGGTTGGGGAGGTGACTCCCTAGGTACAATGTCCGTTGAACAACCATGAGGCTTGAATTTGTATCTTCATCACATGCGTGCAAGCCTAGTGCTGGTGAAGAACAGAGATGAGTGAATCCTTCAAGCTCTCAAGCTCACTGAAACAGCAAGCTCCAGGGCCAGTGAGAGACCCTGTCTCCAGAAATAAGATGGAGAGCAAAGAAGGAAGATGTCCCGGTGTTGACCTCTAGTCCCCCTGTCCCTAACACACACACACACACACACACACACACGAATTCCCTCACACAGAAGAGAAGCTAATACTAAAGAAGACAGGAGAGAATCTTGGGAAATTTGAGAGCTACAAAGATGAACAAAGTGTTCTAAAGTTTCAGAAAGGAAAGACCTCCTACAAAGAATGTCAAATTCAAGAGCTGGGAGTAGAAACCCAAGGGTCAGTGTTGACACCATGTCAAAGGGAAATCATGTTGAATTTGGCGATTTCTAGGTTCCCACAGAGCAAGAACCTGGATTAAAAAGATCGTTTTAAGTATGACGTAACTCAAATTGCCGTGATTATAAAATGAGCAGAAACTCTGTATTACCACAGCTACCTAACTATCTTCTATTTCCGCAGATGCCATGTGAAGAGGCATTATTCTAACGCATGACTTGATAAACATCCAACAGATAAGCCATGGTGCGTGGGCCTCAAACTTTCTAAAGTATAGATAAAAGTATAGAATTAATGGTGCTTATTAGGACCTGAATTGATACCTTCTCTCTAGTCAACGAGGAAGCACTGACCCCAAGTATTTATGTGAATGTATTTATGTGACTGTATTTATGTGAAGGTCCATTAAAGAGATAGTTAAATTACAATGAGATGCTTAAAAATGGACCCTAATCCAGTCTTATATCTGTGCCAGGGATAGTGGTATACACCTGCAAACCCAACACTCAAGAGATTGAAGCAGAAGCATGACCACAAATTTGAAGCCATCCTTTTCTACACAGTCAATTCAAGGGAAGTCTTTACTCACAGATACCCTGTGTAAATAAACACAAAAGCAAAACTATTTGGGCACACAATGAAGAGAACAGGGACATTGCCCCAGCCTGCAGGGATTCGACAAGACCCTAGGGAAGGGGGTGAAAGAATGAAGGGACAAGAAACACAAAGACTGAGAGCAAGTCTGGGGTTCTGATCAAGCTCTGAAACTTTAATTTTGGGGGCAGGTTATAAAGACACAGCAAAACAGGAAGTTTAGACAAGGGTCATTGCTTAGGGCTATCTCACTATTGAATCATCTTTGTCTAAGACCAGATCCCTATTGCTCAAGACCATTCCACTGTGGTAACCTGCTCCCAGAATGCCAGACATTCTTTAAGTTCCTGGGACCAAAGACCCGAGACCCAGACCGTCCTTTCTTAACCTTGTACTGCCTAGGCTTTCTAGAACAGCAGGTAATTTCCTGAGGTTCTCTTAGAACAGCAGGTAATTTCCTGGGTTTGGCTCCCAGCAGGACACAGGTACACCTGTGTGATGCCCAGGAAGAGAGGCAGCCATCTCCTATACCATGGGAGAGAACAAACTTGCAGATACCCTTAGACTTCCAGCCTCTGGACCTGTAAGATAATCAACTGCTGTGGTTGAAACCACCCCATCTGTGGTATATTGGTCTGACAGTGTTGGGAAACTAATACATGGCTCAAAATAGAAAAGATATATCAAACTTCCCTTGATATAAAAAGCTAGCACAGGAGGAAGGAGAGGTGGAGAGAACACTAGCAGGTCTAACCTTCTCATTTTAGACAGTGGGAAACCAAAGGACACCGTCTGAATTTTGTATGAGAGTAACCAAAGCCTCAAGCATATTAAAGCTACAATGACAATTGAGAGAACAGTTACTTAGTAATATGATCACCTAATGTGGACGTTAGATAACAAATGAAGAATCTCAGGGTGGAATGAAGCTGTACTTTTCTCAAGCTGGAGTCAATAATCAATATACATATTTTTTTAATTTTGTGTGATGTACGCACATGAACATGTTCATGTGGAGGTGTGCATTTGTACATGAGTGTCCATGCACACTTGAGTGTGTGTGTGCGCGCATGTGCAGTGTAAATCAGTATAGTAAATGTTAAGTGTCATGTCTGTCAGTTTTTCTTTCTTTCCTTCCTTTCTTCTTTCTTCCTCTCTCTCTCTCTTTCTCTCTCTCTCTTTCTGTCTTTCTTTCTTTCTGTCTTTCTTTCTTTTTGAGACAAGAACTCTAACTGGGTAGACTGACTGGCAAGCCTCAGGATCCTTCTCTCTCCCCAGTATTGACATAACAGATGTCTGCCATTCAGCTGATATTTTACACAAGGTGCTGGGAATCAAGAATCAAGCCCTCTTGCTTGTGTGGCAGGCACTTTATCAACTGTGCCATCTCTCCAGCCCTGGCATCTCTTTTGTATCAGACTCTGTTTTGATCACACAAGATCCACTAGGATCCACAGGCAGAAGTGCTTGTCCTCTGTGACAATCCAGAGAAATGTAACACAGGACAGGTCAGAGAAGAGGGGGCAATAGAGAGATCAGGGTCACTTTTAAGAACAAGGAGACTGGGTGAGGGGCAGTCAGGGTGTGGTGATCCTGCTGAGAGCACAGGTGCTCACACAAAGACCTGTGGGGTACAGAGCAAGTAGGTGTGAGGAGGAATCTAGGGGACAAAGAGAAGGAGCTAACACAACACAGTGAAAAACCACCAGTTATGTCCTTCAAAGGCAGCACATGTTTTAAGAGGAAAATCAACACATAAGACAGATCAAAACTGACCTGATTTTTTGTGCAGAAAAAAATGTGAAGTGTGTGTGTGCACACATGCATGTATTGGTGTGTGTGTGTGTGTGTGTGTGTGTGTGTGTGTGTGTGTGTGTGTTCTATGTTTGTGTTCATACATATGCATGTGGAAGCCAGAAGACTTTGGGGACTGTTCTTCAGGTACCTGTCACATTCATCCATTCATTCATTTATCTGAGTCAGCGTCTCACTGGCCTGCAGCTGGCTAAGCAGACTAGTCTGGCTGTTCATGGAGCCTCGGGAATTTGCCTGCCTCCCCTTTCCAAGTCCTGGTCCCCAGTACCATGCACAGCATATTTTTTTTTTCTGATTTCTAGATCAAATTCAGGTCTTTGTGCTTGCAAGCCAAACAACATATTTACAAAGCACCTCCTAACCCCACAGTTGGAGCAGCTTGGAATTTTAAATACTGGTATTCAGACAGGTCTTGCCGAGCAAGCCTTGTTTAAGCAAACTTTTGGAAAGGTGATAACAGGGCATGGGTATCCCAAGGAGCAGGATGAATGCAAGTGCCTGGTGATGTCCAGTAGCATGACTAAGGAGAGCAGGGACACTGAAAGAAGGGGATTTGGCTTTAACCTATTGGAGTTCCATTTCACCTGCTGACCCTGCCCACTGCTCCGATCCAGTAGCCCAGTGATGCATGCACCTGCTACTCTTGCTGGTTTCAGGCGGCTATAAGAAGAGATCAGGGACAGTCCTCTGATAGACAATAAATAGCTAAGAGGAAAATAAAGCAGATTTTAGACCCTAGCATATTCTGCAAGGAAAATGAGGAAGGAAAGTGAAAAGGTAGGAATGGGGCGGAAGGAGGATACGCCCCTTGCGCCCATTGTGTGACAGCGACTGAGTAAATGACATTTGACCTGCTGTTATAATGACAAAGCAGACAGCCCAGGGGAGGGGAGAAGAAAACTCAAGCAGATGCAAAATGAATGCAGAGGTGGGGAGTGAATGTCAGGCGGAGGCACTGGCTGATTACAGAGACTGCTGTGTGAGTTTCTCACTTAAAACAAGAAATAGTTAAAAGAGGGTGTCATTAAGAATCCATCCAGTGAGGAAAGCAATAGAGGGTACTGGGTTGTTTTGTTTTAATGTGTTTTGTTTAATAAAAGCAAAGAAAGAAAATCCCAGGGATATTTTGAGTTGAATAACAATGTTAAAGTATGTAAAGGTGCATTTGAACAGCAGCAGAGCAGTAGGGGACTTTGACACCTACCAACACTTAAATCAAAGTGGAGGTGCCCATAAGGATTACCATACAGAATTTAGGGGTAATGTAATTCCCAGCCTTCAATAATAAAATATCAAAATGTTTACATCTTTACATAACTTTAAAATCATGTGATTTTCTGAATCCTAAAGAGATATCCATGTGATATTTTATTATGTTTATTTATTCACTCTCTCTCTCAGTCTGCGTGTGCGTGTGCGTGTGTCTGTGTGGTGCTGCTGTCCCTGGAGCTTGAACCTGGGCCCTTAAGTTTACTAGCCAACTGCTCCACCCCCCAATAGACACTCTCCACCCTGCAGGGCCCTTTTCTTGTCACTATGGACTAAATTACCTATGACTAAAGCCACATCCCTAAATTTTGATGCTAAGCAGCTTCTCTCTCCTTCTCCTTTGTCCTACTTGAGAATCCTCTCTGCCTCCTGACCTTAAATCTGAAAGCATGAAGGACTCAAGTTAGAGGGAAAGTGGGACACTAAAGAGAAGACAAAGAAGCATTGCTCCTGGGACCTGAGATAGGGTTGTTCTGCTAATGGCAGAAAAGTGAAAATTCTCTTTAGATTCATTATCTTGAGCAGGGGGCAGTGTGTGTGTGTGTGTGTGTGTGTGTGTGTGTGTGTGTGTGTGTGTG
>JANHMN010000001.1:211620829-211658890 GCA_030674055.1 Rhabdomys pumilio | reverse complement strand
ACACACACACACACACACACACACACACACACACACACACACACACAAACTAGACTTATGGTTTTTCCTCCTTGATGGCATTTTTAAATGTAATGTATTATGTAGATATTTAGCCCCTTGACTACACTGCCTCATGTATAAAGCACTAACTTTCCTTCTATTTATTTAACATTTTATTTATTCTTTGATAGTCTCATATATCTATGATGTATCTCTTGATCACATCCATGCACAACTCCCCCAGATTCCCTCCCACATGTGCTCCTCCCACCTTAAAAATATGTAACCCATTGAATTCACCTTGGCTGCTCAGTGGAGACCAGAGGCTAAGCACCAGCATGCTCACACTCACTGTGTTCACCTTCAGACTGCAGATGTAAGTAGCTACTTCCAGCTCTTCATGACCTTCACAGATGCTTTTGTGTAAATCTACACCTGAGAGTTCACGCCATCGTCTTCTATGAGGGTGTAAAACTTACTAGAAAGACTCCAGCAGGTTTTTTTTTGTTTGTTTGTTTGTTTTTGATAAGACAGATTCCTTATTCTGGTCTGTGAAACCGGACTATCACATGCTAGGTCTTTGCCACAGTTCAGTGGTATCCAAAGTAAAAAGAAGATAAGTCCACCCCAGGGAAAGGACAGGCTAAAGACAGAACACTAAAACTAGCACCATTGAGGAAAAGATGCCTCTGTATAAATCATCCACATTCCAGCCCTAAGATAGACAAAAAAAAAAAATCTATTTGAAATTAGACTTATTCAACTCTCTTGTTAAATAAAACACGAACTTTGACATCAAGTAGATATTAATGTGTATGCAATCTCTCTACCATGTATGTATTCATGAGCAAGAAGACATTGGCTACTCTAAACTGCCATATTCTTGCTTACAAGGAAAATAATACATTCACATTTTTGTTTGTTGTAAAGATGAAATGTGTTAATTTATAAAGAGCCTTACACAGAATGCCAATACCCTATGCTGGTCAAAAGTTGTATTTTGTTGTTGTTTTTGAGGATTTTTTTTTTTTTTGCATTATGTCATTAGAAGTCACTTTGTTGCTACTCTTTTGCCATTCTTAAGGAGGGTGTTGAGGAGAGAATGCTTCTCTGCCCTGGTCAGACCTTATACCAAGAGAAGCAAATTCTTTTGTACCCACCTTCCTATGAAGAGAGTTTACACAAATGATTCCAATGTGATCCATGTCTGGGGAAATTAATGCAAATATGTTAGAGAGTTGGTTTCTAAGATTTAGACTAGTTTCAAGTCCACCTCTGAAACAGTTTTTCTCCACAAGGGTTGTTTTATAACGTCCTCTCTTCACATACAAAATTCTATGTATGAAGTTGTCATTAACATCAATTCCTTAATGAAATATGTAATTGGAAATCTTTCTCTAATAGCTGGAATGTTTGGTGAAAAAAGTCACAAATCACAGGAAAGCTCTTTGCTGTTTTTATGGTTGAAAAATCAGTACCTGGGATTGGAGAGATGGCTCAACAGTCAAGAACACAGACTGCTGCTCTCCCAGAGGAGCTAAGTTTGTTTGCCGCACCCATGCTGGGTTACTTGGAATCACTTGTAACTCAGACTCCAAGGAATCCTATGCTTCTAGCTTCCAAAAGTACCTCCACTTAGTTACACACACACACACACACACATATACTTTTTAAAAAAAGCTTTTAAAGATCAACAAGGAGAGGTATATAGAACTGTTTAGATGGAGAAAAGGAACCAGAAAATGGTTTGATCATATTAATTTCATAAAATTAAAGAAATAATTCCTAAAAGATTATTATTTAAAAAAAAACTAAAATCACGATGGTCTGAATGATTATTGTGGTATGCGTGTTGGGGTCCAGGTATGGTTCTGAGTCCTCCATCTCCTCCCTCTCAGAATGTCCAGATGCTACTACACACCGGACTGGAAGGATGGAACAGAGTCTGGAACAGATGGAGTTCTGCAAGATCTGGGTCAGGCTTGGTGTGAGTGCTGGGGATGAGAGGGTGGGGTGCAAAGGACTTCTCGGAGGATGCTCAATGAAACATTATATAAAGAAAAAACAAGGGGGTGTAGAATAATGTCTTTTAGTTCCTATAATGGGTTAATGGCAAAAATAAGATTGGAAACTTTAGGACTTCAGGAATTATTTTATTGCTTAGGTTACTCTGAGACAACTTAACTTGTGCATATTTATTTGAGATGAGCTTGTACACATACATTTTATTTGGAGTGAACCAAAAATTATATAGTTTTGGGAAACGGGATAGGAATATCCAGGGTGGGCAAAGGTAATTGGTTGAAGGCTAAAATACTGAGATGTCTCATAAGTATGGGGAAGCATTCCAAAAATCTCATATGCTTGTTGGATACCCACTCTTGCTGGTGGGGAGTTGGACCTGAACTTTCACCAAGGCTATGTGACATTCTGCTGGTAGAGAATATAAGAGTTCTAGGTTCCCCAGAGAAGGTCAGAGAAGGAGAAGCCCTGCTGGTAAAAGGAGTCCCCCATTTTGCACCAAGCCCAGAAGACTATCTGAATAATTGTAGACTTTGACCTTTGACCCAATAGATTAGATTTCCCTAATATCCATATGTTGAAATTCTATCCCCCAAAGTGGTAATACTATGTGGAACCTTTGAAAAATTAATTTTAGAGCTATCCTTTGTCAATGGAACCAGTGTTCCTGTAAAAGGAATTCCTGAAAGCCAGACAGCCCCTTCAAACATGAAAAAGGTTGTAATAAGGGAGTATCTATGAACTAGGAAACATAACTGTCAGCAAATACCAAATCTGCCAGCACCTTAATCTTGGACTTCCAGAGCTATGAGAAACAGACTCTTGGGGAACTATTTTATAAGTTACTGAATGTACCGTATTTTGTTGGAGTAGCCTAAATGGATGAATAGAACACCCTAATCAGGCAGATGGTTTTTCCTGCTACTCTCAGTTATTGTTGGAAACTTACTAATGTTTTCAAGAACTGGGACCACTTTAATGAGAGAAGGGGCAGTGGAATCAAGATAAATCCCAACTTCTCTGGATAGTCTCTTTCAGCTTCATAATGCATCAAATATTGGCATGATCAATGAAACAGACCAAATGGTCATAGAAGCAACAGAGATGGTGAAGACAGGAGCTGTAAGGACAGTTACATTGAACATGGAAGTTACGCTGAATAAAAGACATGATATGAGCTACAAGCTATGGTTTAGAATTTCAGTTTGTCCACCAACCCTTAAGGAAGATATTATATTTCATCTTGCAGATGAAGAAATCATTGCATGTGTCCATAGTCACACATGTTACTGTGAGGAGACAGAGTGGGGAGTTGAAACCAGATTTTCCTGATTGCAAAACACAGGTGATTTCCACTATGAAGAATCAGGAAAAGGGAAGATGGGGCCATCCTTGAAGTCTTCCAGGACAGCCAGCAGCCTCGAGTACAGCTGCAAAGGAAAATATCCAAGCAGATATGAACTGAATGGTCACAGTGTATAATCTTTGTATTTTGTGTTTCGTAGACTTTCCCTTCTATGTGTCAGCTGATGTTGTCAACTCCCTGATCTTGGCCACTAGGAGCCACTTAGCAACTCAGCTCTGGTCCTCACTCTGGGAAAACCCTCATCTCCCAGAACATGCAACACCATCTCTCTCCCACACCCAGTCTTGTTGAAGATTGTGGGCTTGGCAATCTTGCTTCAAATCTTTTCATCTGGCCTCTCCATTATGACCTAATTCAGACTCAAAAAACCTATAACCAAGTGAAAAATTTTTGAAATTTTTTTCAAAAAAAATGCACAAAGCAGGTTTATTAATTGTTTGCCTTTGTTGAAAAAATGTAAAAAGCAACTTAAGGAAGAAAAGTGTTATTTTTCTCTTACAGTGTGAGAATAGAATTTATCATGGCAGAGAAGGCATGCCAGCAGGAACTCAAGGCACTGTCACACTGAATCCTTCGAGGGGAGGCAGAGACACCAACAAGGGCACACGTCTTGTTTTCTCCTTATTCCATCTGGCACCCCAGCCCATGAACTCTCCACATCTACATTTAGGGTGACACATCTCACCTCCGTTAATCCAACCAAGAAATTCCTTTGCATTCGTACCCAGAGATTTGTCTCTTAAGTGATCATAGGTCTTATCAAGTTTGTGATCAATTTAAACATCACAGAAAGATGGTAATATATCCACTGGGAATTCTCAGAGAGAAAGTAATTCAATGACCATAGTAGAGCAAAAGGTAGGTGTGTGTGTGTGTGTGTGTGTGTGTGTGTGTGTGTGTGTGTGTGTGTAAATTCTTGGACATTGAGTAATGGCATCTCAGAAAACCAATTCATCTTTTGACTTCTGAAATGCCATCAAGTTTTTGGTTTAACCTATTAAAGACCCTGTCTACATTCCTGAAAGTCTTGAGACATGTTACTGCTGAAGCGTCTTCTTTTATTTTTTTGGTTTTTTGAGACAGGGTTTCTCTGTGTAGTCTTGGCTGTCCTGGAACTCACTCTGTAGACCAGGTTGGCCTCAAACTCAGAAATCCACCTGCCTCTGCCTCCCAAGTGCTGGGATTAAAGGCGTGCGCCACCACCGCCCGGCTTGAAGCATCTTCTTAACAAAAGCAAAATTCATTTTCCTGGAAACAGGTCCTCCTACAATGCTTGCATTCCTTTGGACATTGCCAAGAGTCTGCCAGAGGAAAACCACTTGCAGGTCACAGACTTTTATCCAGAAAATGCTTTTTAGTCACATTGTACCCCAGAAGGGAAGCAAGAAAATGCTTTTAATAATTTCTACAGATAATTCCATTTGAAACAACTTAGTACTCTTTTGGGAAAGACATTTTTAATAATAATACTGTCTTCTCCCCAATAAAATCTCATATTTGAATCATCACTTTTAATTTTGTAAAGTGCTTTCTTCTATTTATTGCATGGCTTCACATTTAAAACCATGACACAGAAGCAAAAGTGACATTACAGATTAGAAAGAAAAAACAAGGGGGTGTAGAATAACGTCTCTTAGTTCCTAGAACGGGTTAGTGGCAAGAATAAGATTGGAAACTTTAGGACTTCTGGAATTATTTTATTGCTTAGGTTACTCATTAACCATGATGTTTTTATTCTGTTTCCACAAAAGAGAGTCGTTCAGAGCTCATCCAACAGATAAACAGATTTAGAAGGCAGAGCTATATTAACCAAAACATACAGCCTCTCCAGCAGCATGATGCAAACTTTCCATTAGAAAAGAAAATCAAAGTAAAATGAAACTCGTAAATCAGGAAAGGGTAGGGCCGAACTCTGTCCAGGATGAGCTGCTGCCAATTGACTGGGGACTGTTTGAGTCTGGGTGGTCAGTGTATCACCTTCTGTCACAGGGGCTGGTCGGCTCAAGCCCTCACCCTTCCACACTCACATTCTGCTCCTTGTCATGTCACATGCCACTGACGTGTTTGCTGTTCATTGCTATCTTTCCACTGTGACTCCTTGGTCCCTGGGTCACTCCACATCTAAGATCTCCATCGAATGTGTTTTCTAAAATGTGTGTAGGTAGTCTCCATGCTTCTGGCCCCGCCCCCTTCCATGACCTGTCACTCAAGGCTATGAAATTGATCCATGTGACTTTTCCTCTTCTGCGCCATCAGTCCTCTTCTACCTTCCACTTACAACCCCTTACAGTTTCCAAAACTCACAGCCTCCTTTGACAGCTCTCCAGTTACCTGCTCCACACGTGAATGAATACATTCATAAAGGAAGGAGATAGCCTCTGGTACCCCCTTGTGATGACTATTCTTGGTTGTCAACCTGACTGTATCTGGAATGAACTACAATCCAGAAACAGATGGTACACCTGTAAGAGATTGCTGCTTGGTTGGAAGTGAGTGAAACCACTTCTAGTCCTGACCTTTGGTGTAGGAAGACCTGCACCTTTGATCCTGATCTTGAAGTGGGAAAACACACCTTTAATCTCCATTGAACCTTCTGCTGGAAGCCCATATAAGGAAAGGGAGGTTTTATGCTTTGCCTGCTTGCCCTCACATTGTTAGCTCAGCCATCCTTTCACTGGCTTTGGAGACTTTTTTTTTGGGGGGGGGGTTTCAGCATATACAGAAGACCAGCTGAAGCACCCATTCTTATAGGACTGAGGGACTACTAGATTCTTGCAATTTCCCTTCACACCTAGCCATTGTTGGGTTAGTTGGACTGCAATGTGTAAGTCATTCCAATAAATTCCTTTTATATATGTGTGTGTGTAATTTTATACATATATGACATTATATGTGTGTGCATGTGTGTATGGAGAGAGAGAGAGAGAGAGAGAGAGATTCATTCCATAAGTCCTTTGCTCTAGAGAATCCTGACTAACATACCCCTATTTGAATCTTCTCATCTGTTTAGCCTTTTGCCAATTGGCATCACTTTTTCTTTGATAGCACCCTTGACCTCTCTGAGTAGGCTTTGTCCTCCTTTCCATTAATGTATAGATTCTGTGATGCTCTACGAGCCTCAGCTTGTAGACTGTACATTACAGCTCTCCTGCATCCTTACCCAGACTGGGAAAATAGCTTACTCCAAGATCATAGACCAGATGACAGCAGCCTTTCCCTAGAAGGAGGTTCTGAGTTTAGACCATTTCTATTAAGCCCTGGGATTCCCACAGGACCTTGAAAGCTTTCTATATTTATGTCCTTTCAGCTTTCCTAGTACTTTTTATCCTTTTAATGTTCAGGGGGGAAAAACTTGCTTTTAAGATCACATGAATGAAAGAATCAGAGCAGAGCATGATGCCTGATTTCTTCAAGAAATCAATGCCTACTAAAAATATGCCGCATGAAATACCCTTATAGTTTCCGGGGAAGCCTTTAGGGAGCACATGGGCTTTGACTGTGAAGTTTTATAGGTATGATTCTCAAAGTGGAAAGGAATGTTTTTCCCCTATACAACAACTTAGCTGAAATCATGTGCCAGAGCTAACATCTGAGCCCTCGTTTTTTCAAGCAGGTTGACGCTGAGAGTTCTACTGTACTTCCTTTGCATGGCCATCGATAGGGAAAATCAAAGGGAAAACTTCTGAGGCTGGAAAGCTGAAAAAAGATCCTGCTAACACTTTGGTGGTTGTTTGGAGGTTACAGGGTACCATCATGTGCTGAAAGCATATACTGCAATATCAAAAACACTACAGAAAATACCTATGGATTTAGGGAGAATTGATACTGGAAAGTGGATTCCTGTCC
Organism: Rhabdomys pumilio; assembly: GCA_030674055.1. Classification (NCBI taxonomy): domain Eukaryota; kingdom Metazoa; phylum Chordata; class Mammalia; order Rodentia; family Muridae; genus Rhabdomys; species Rhabdomys pumilio. The sequence goes on along the minus strand of JANHMN010000001.1, from coordinate 211,651,656 downwards.
TGGTTTTCAAGATGGGGAAGAATTGCCGACCAGGAATGAATTGAATGCTGGGTGGTGGTGGCGCACTCCTTTAATCCCAGCATTTGGGAGGCAGAGGCAGGCGGATTTCTGAGTTCAAGGCCAGCCTGGTCTACAGAGTGAGTTCCAGGACAGCCAAGGCTATACAGAGAAACCCTGTCTCAAAAAACCAAAAAAAAAAAAAAAAAAGGAATGAATTGAATTACCAACATAAACTGCATGGTTATGTTTTCATCATCAACTCCTTCCATTATCCTAGCCAATCTCACTCACATGTACCTTTAAGTCTCTGCAAGGGTTATTTTAACCCCTGCTGAACTGGCTGAAATCATCTAACCAGCATCTGATCTCATTCATTCTCATCTATGTTATTGAGAAAATAAGGACCAGTGGGCAGAAATTCCCTCACCTGTACACCGACTGGTTACTGCATCCATCACTACTCTTCTTCCTACTTTGTCACAATGTAAGTGTCTGATGATCACTCCACCTCTCCTTCAGGTTTCATTCATCCCTAGGACATAAACTCTCACCTTCTCAGTTCCCAACTGCAAATGCTAATGCTGAGAGTCACCCTGGCCTCTCCCACCTGCCTACAGCCTCAGATGGCATGCAGACCGCTGCTTCAGCGTCATTCACCTGTACAATCTCTAATGTGGACTCCTCTCCTGACATCATCTCCTGAGTGCCAAGGTGTCCCACTCCCACACATGCAGAGTTTACCCAAATCCAGTCAACACCAAATTTCCTACTTGACCTCTCCTGGCTCACCATAAATGGCACCTTTATTTCCCAAGCTATAAAACTGATGACCATTTTTCACCTTGCTTATAGACTTTCAGCCCAGTACCATCAGCGAGTTTTATTGAGACAGTTCCTTGGTTTAGAGACATCTAAGTAACATGAGACCACATCCCAATCAAGATCTGTTACAGGGCTCCGTGATCGCTTAGGGAATAAGTCATATCTATAAAGCTCTGTAAAGCAAACTGCATGGTGAACAATGCTAAGGTATGCTTATCCATCTGAAAGAAAACAGTAACAGATGAAAATGTGAATCTTTACCCAAAACAATGAAGAACTTCAGAAGCTTTCAATGGTGCTTTGTTAAGCAACAACAACAAATGACTTGCTAGTCTTCTCCAAGGGAATATATAAACTGAAACCAGGGAAGTTCAGAGTCTCTCTCTCTCTCTCTCTCTCTCTCTCTCTCTCTCTCTCTCTCTCTCCCTCTCTCTCTCTCTCCTCTCTCTGTGTGACCCCACGAGTTCCATGACAGATTCTTACTGGAGTGTGGGGATGCACAGCTTTTCCAACAAGCTTCCATAGCCCACACCTGAACAAGCATTCTGTATCCCTTTCACTTAAAAGAGTCAAGTTGCAAATTAAGTCCAGTTTACAAATCACCAATGCATACCATCCCTGAGTTTTCCCAGAGACAATGAGCCCTGTGCTTGGACACTTTGGGTGCAAGCAGAAGAAGGTGACAGTAGCCTTTACAGCCCAGGAATCTTTCACCCCTGAGTGAGACATGGTGGCTGCACCACCAATTCTGGACAACATAAAGCATTATCGCTGTCTCTTGTCACCACTCCATCCCAGATAAGAAGTAGCTTAGCATAATGATATCTCCACTGCACTGATAGAGGTGCCCTGCAGAACAGGAGACCCTGAGGATGCGGTGAAACAGCAGTGCTTTTAGCAGGTCTTGAACACAGGGCTATGACGGAAGCACTGGCCAGTGTAGACCAGTATGAGACCACATCCACTAACAAGAGATTCTGAACCACCAGATAACAGGAAGGTAAGCATCTGCAACACAGTTATGGTCAAAAGAACTTGTAACGAACAGACATTAGCAGACGTTGGGCACACGTCACAGGGAAACCCTCTTTATAGAGCTGCTTAGAAATCCCTGGAAACACAGTACTACTTTGGAGGATGGGGGTCCTGCACAACTGTCCTGTCCACATTCCTGAGAGTAACAGTCTTTGGGATTGCCCTTCAGTGAGCCTATGATCCTGTTGATATGACTCAGTGTTTAATACACTTCATGTGTGATAATGTGTGTGTGCTATTCAAAACATCTTGTAGGGGAAACTCTACAAGATACAACACTTTGGGAATTCAGTTTAGGCATGTCTTCCCAAAGCACTTTCATTTATACACTGGGCCTGAGTTTGTGCGATACCACACACAAGTATATTACCAATGTGCAGGCCACTGGTGAATCATTGTTGAATGACACTTCAGCTCTGAGTGTGTGTGTGTGTGTGTGTGTGTGTGTGTGTGTACACGTGTGTGTGTACACGTGTGTGTGTGTACACATGTGTGTGTGTACATGTGTGTATGTGCCCACATACACACATGTACACATACATGCATGTACACATGTATGTGAGGAAAAACAACCCCAGATGTTGTTTCTTGGCAGCCATCCACCTGCCTTTTAAGACAGGGTCTCTCCATTGTCCCTGGAGCTGGCCAGTTCAGTTAGACTAGTTGACCAATGAGCACCAGGATGCTCTTGTCTCTGCCTCCCCTGTGCTGGGATTACAGGTACTTGCCATTCCCACTGCACTTGAGCACAGCAAGAGAGCACAGAGGCAGCACTGTCCAACGGGTACTGCAATGTGTGGCAGTGTCTGATAAGAGTAACAGTAGAGTGTGGGCCGAGATGAGACCACACCACTCACAAGAGATTGTTGAGCCATGGGAAAAGATAAAGACACTCTACCGCACTCAGCTTTTTATCATGGGTTCTGGGGATCAAACTTAAACCTTCATGTTTACAATGTTTACATAGTAAGTACTTGACCAACTGAGCCATCGCTCCAGTCCCAGCTGTCTCTTCTTTTAGGGCATCTTTTCTGAGGCCATATGTAGCTGGTGCACAACAGGTACTCTGAGCTTACAAGTAAAGATTGGTTTGAGAATCAATCCTTCTTGGACTCAAACTGGGATGGAGATCTTGTGTGCTGATCACTAGAACTGGGCAATTAGCTACAACTCTTTATATACTGGTTCCAGGAAATCTTTATATCTATTTACATGTAAATATATAATAAATAATACATTTATATTAGCCACAACTCTTTATATACTGGTTCCAGAAAATAAATTTAAAGATGGAACATCTATTCTATCCCTATACATAAGGCAGTAAACCTTTCCTAAAATGCAATCAATAGTTCCCATGTCTCGCTGACTTCCCCATGTCTAGGCTTTATCACTGATCTTATTGCAGGACCACAATCCTCTGCAGACATGAAGGTAGAGATCCTAGGACTAGGGCCTCTTTCAGTCTCTTCTGTGCACTAATTTAGTCTTCTGTTCATTTATCCCTGTATTACAGAAATAATAGGCCCAGTCACTTGTCACTGACTGAGGACTTTGCTGGAGTTAATGGAGCTAGTGTCTAAAATACTCATTTCCCCTTTTTGTGATCAGGAAATATTTTAAAGGGAAAGCAAGTTAATAAATGAGTGCATACCATAGCACTGAGGGTTTAATACCTTAACAGGAAGGCAACCAGAAAAAAATATCATTAAAGAAAATTATTAATGCACTTAGGAAGTCTGTGTAAGAGATTCAGGAGGCCAAGACCTTTCAGAACTCCTGAGCTAAAGACTTCCATTTAGTCGTTTTCTTGGCCTGCTTTTAAACGCTAATACAATGGCCTTGGAAATCCATACGATAAATCAAATATTCTCTTGATTCTTTCCTCTAATCCAAGAAAGTAATTATAGAATGCAGCTTCTGAGCTGTGCTTGTGCCCATGGATGAAAGATGAGAAAAAAATAACAGTTTTGCCAAATTAGCAGAGTGTGTGCATGCAAGGAAATTCACAAATTACAGTGATTACTCGGAGCATCTGACTCCAGGGAATCACATCCAAGCAATAAAAATGGATGGAAATGGAAAACCCAAGAGCGAGCTCTGTGGGTTCTATACACACAGACTGCCTGAACCCCTTCCCATAGCTGTCAGGCTGGCTCTGTGACAGTGAGCACCTGCCAGGCAAAATAAGAGAGTCATGACCAGGCTGCTTTATTCCTGCTGGAGGTGGACTCTATCTAGATTGTATTCATAGTGAGCATTCCAATATAAACCATGGCCACATTTCACACCCTGTGCAAAGCTCTCCTGTGTCTACCTGGTGACCACAGGCTATAATCAGGCTCTTTACCATCACCAAAGACCTCCTTGGAAATCAAAGTTCTGCCGAGTTCCCAACCATACCCCATAATATTCTATGTTCTTCCTTTACACTCTTTGATGTGTTCTTCAAACCAAAGAACAACTGCATGTGTTTTTTCAGTCTTTAGAAATTACAGCCCTGTATTTATATCGGACATGTACTATCTAGGGCAAGTTTACCTGCATATAAGCCATGTTAATTCCTTAAATGAAAATGTTGCTATAAAGACCAATAAGGAAGTGGAATGTTTGGTTTATGAAAGATATTGAAAATAACAATTTAAAATGACATGTTAGGACAGCAGATACTAAATGTGCCTCATATTTATGTTACTAATTTTTGCCTAAGAAGATAACTCTGTTTTCACTCAAGGCAAAATAGATCCATGTGGCCAACTGTACCATCAGCATCTCTCTCCAATTTGGAGCTTGTCAGTTAGACATAAAGAAAACCATGGGTCAAGAGAAACCCCAAATAACTTCTGACCATTCTGTGTCTCTTCATTCCAGACACTTGGAATCAAACTCCATCAGAATCTGTAGAAGCCAATTAAGGACCGTGAACAAAAGAAATCAAGATTCACACATATCTCATCCTTAGGATTTTAAGTCTTTCAACACCAACACCAGCCAACGTCTGGCCTTTCTCTGTTTGGAAGAACAGGTTTTCATGTGTTTAAGACAGTGGAGCCTAGGCTGGTGAGACAGCACAGTAGGAAGATGTACTTTCCACCAAGCTGACAACCTGAGTCTGGTCCCTGGAACCTATGTAACAGAAGGAGAGGACCAGTTCCCATTGGTTGTCCTCTGACTTCAACATACATGCTGTGGCACTCATGTGTGTATACACACAGATGATAGATAGATAGATAGATAGATAGATAGATAGATAGATAGATACAATTTTTAAAGACTGGAAAGTATCCCTTAAGAAGTCAGGTGATTTCTAATTAACATAATAGCAAGCTATGCATCTCACAGACTATGTATGAACATGTATGAAAATTATAAAATAAACACAATGCAACTTAAATAAGTGGAGAGAGGGTTCAGTCTTACGGGTGAAAACACTTGTCATATGATCGTTTACATAAATAAACACAACAGGTGCAAAACCAATTAGTCCTCGGGCTAATTGACAGAAAAACTTAAATTCAAGGGAAGAAGTCCCGAGGCCAAAAGAGTCAAGAAGATTGAGTAATTAGAGTGATTTAGCTTGACTGATTAAATATACACATTTTAATAGTAATCAATTGACAGATGTATGTGTCAATAACCCAGAATAAAATTTACTAGCAAATATTCAGGTTAACAGAAATTCATGTCTCTTACGTGCTATCTGTGTTTAACACAGTCAAATCTAGAAATCAATGTTTTGTTTGATAAAGTGCATGCATTCTTTCTGCTGTGACACATGGTTACCATCACGGCAGGGGTGCAAGATATTAAATTCATTTCTTATATTTTTGGTTGTGAGCCTAGCCTTTAATGGCTGAGCCATCTCTCCAGCCCAAATTCATTTCATTATACCAAGAGCTAAAACAACTTACAGATTTATTGGTGATCAGGATGTGAAGAACAAAAGCTTAAATCCCTATAGAAAAATATTTTTTGTGTTTTATAAGTAGCAAATTATTCCATAGTTCTCTTATGAAATACATGAAAGAAAAGCTTAATAAAAATCACCAGCATGAAAACTAAACTATGGCATAGTTGCAAGCTGAGCAAAGTGAAAATATTTGTAACCTGAGTGATTATTTAGTAATGCTTAATTTTTTATTTAGGGCAGATGAACCTATGAATAATCTTACTTTATGGTTTATAGTGCTACAGTTACTATCATCATTTAACTGCCCACAATGTCCCAGGTTTTGGTAGAGAGTCACCCTTCATCTTGGTTTTTATGTCCTTCAATAGCGTTGAGCACCACCTTGCTTTTTGGTCACCTGTTTTCTTTCTTTGAAAAACTATTCTGAAACTGTGAACTAGTTGAGTCAGCACCATTTATAATGAACAAAAAGCATCATGACCCTCCTTCACTTCAATACAGACAGAGCAAGAGAAACACGAGTCATGTCTTCAGACATCAGGGTTGGTCTCATAGTATCAAGTTGAGTCAAACAGCTACTTGCAGAATTGTTTGTCTACAGTGTTTTCATTCATTTATAAACAGTCATCAGAATAACAGAGGGGTGTGCTTATGATACACACATACATAGTGACAAAGAACAGACAACCACTGACACCTGGAAACCGACCTGGTACTCATAGCCAGTTCTTCTATTTCCCTTCCCAGAATATCAGCATCTGCCAAGGTCATTCCATGACCTCAAGGAACCATAACCAAAATACAACACTCCATGATTGCATTTGAATATAAACAAAAATACAAACTTTTCCAAACCACAAAAATGACTATCCTTTTATTATATTTCCCAAATAACTATAACATTTGTGTTTCTCTCGGCATCTCTCTTTTCTTATGAGATGCCTAATCATCGACATATTACCAGTTCTAAAAGCATCCTACCTAGAGTCCTGATTTTTCAAACCTGCCTTGGCATCACCTAGTGTCAGGCAGTGCCATGCTAAGTCCTCTTTTGTCCATTATCTTGGTCAGTTCCCATTTCTGTAGTAAAACACCTGTGAGGAAAAATAAGAGAAGAAATGTTTAGATTTGCTCATGGTTTCTGAGGTTTGAGCCCATGTTTCTGGGACTGTAATCAAGCAAAGCATCATGACAGAGAGCATGGTGCCAAAAAGTAGAGACATCCAGACAGAAAAAGAGGCTGCAGACAAGCTAGATCCTCTGAAGAATATCAGTTTGTGACCTGTATCCTCCAACTGGACCTTACCTTCTACAGTTTTCATCACTTCCTAGTACAGCCATCAAATTACAAGTCTGTCAGTTGTATTGATTGGAACACACTCTAGGCTTCACCTCTGAGCACTCTTGGTGAGCTTTTAGGAGACGTTTTCAGTCCAACCACAGCATGATCAGAATGAACCATTCACATTTCCTCATGGTGTGTTTAGAGTGGTCTCTGTAACAAGGATGTTACCAATGGTGTAAGTATCTTCTCTCTGCCTAGGAATCCTGCTCCCAAACTTTAAGACACCATCTGCTTGTCAGGAGAGAGAGAAGTGGAGGAATCTATGAAGCCAAAACAAAGGAGGTGTCTGTCTGTCCGATGTCAAGTCCTATTGTCTTTAAATGAGGAAAAACTAAAGCTGCAACAAAACGCATCATCTCCATTTCTCAGTGGATAGACACTGACTTTTTGTTATACGTTCAACGGTTTTATTATCTTCATTCTGATAAAAATGCACGTAACAGAGAATTTACTGGTTTTCCATTCTGTGTCTAATTCAGCAACAGTACACAGATTCACATTGTTGCAATGTCACTGTGATCCATCCACAATACTCTCTAACTTGCTAAACCAAAGTCTATAAGATTTGACACTAACCACCCACTACTCTCCTTTCCTGTGTCCTGACAACCAGTGTTCTGCTTATGAGTCTCTATATGTCACTGCTCATAAATAGAATCATATATTACCATCTTTTCAGTTTCGTTATATGATTAAAATGAATTTCTGTATTGGAAAGGTGTCTCAGTGGTTAAAAGGGCAAACTGCCCTCACATAGGCCCTGAGTTTGGTTCCCAGCACCCATGTCAGCCAGCTGGCAACCACCTGTAACTCCAGCCCCATAGGATCCAAGACTTCTGGACTCTGAGGGAATAGGGGAGGGTGCACCAGCATTCACATGCACAAACACACACACACACACACACACACACACACACACAAACACACACACACACACACAAATAGAGAGAGAGAGAGAATCAAAATACAATAGAATGATGTCTTCCTTGACTGTACTAGAATGTAAATCAGTTTTAACTTTTCATTTAATACACACCTTCTGAGTTTCAGTAGGGGGTATGATAAAGCTAGTATCCTGGTTGGTCACTCTATCAGTTACTTTTCTCAGATTGTAATAAGCTACTTGACAGTGGGACAGTGATATCAGCCCAGCCACAAAACCTCTGGCCTATAATCTATCCAGTCTGCAAGACATGCTGGAGCAATGGTGGTGCAGAATGTGACAGAGTGGGCAACCCGTAAGTGGTTCAACTTGTGGACCACTACATGAGAGAGAATCCAAGCCTTACACTGCCTGGATGGCCAGGAACCAGAGACTCAGAATAGAATCAAACAAGACAGAAAAAAAGTCAATGAAATGATTCCTAATGATAGTCTGTGTAGCTGGATATTTTACAATAAACTTGGTAATGTGGAAGGAGTTGGAAGGAGCGAAGAAAGGAAGAAGGAGGAGGAGCTAAGAGGCAAAGATGTAGGAGCAATGAAGGACCATGCATGTATCGAGAGCAGTCCTAGGTAACAACTTATATCATAAGGTTAGATATTGGTACACACCTCTATTTGTATGGGCATCTTGTTAATTGAGCATTACCAAACATATAAAACCTTTGGATAATCTTTAAGCACTAGGGTCTCATTTCTACTGGGTACTACATGTATGCCAGGATTATCTGGCCTCAGTCCAGCCTTGTGGAGACAGCGTGGTAGATTGGCAGAGCCATCTCCCATGTCGGCATCTCATGGGAGCCAGGGCTGATGTTTCTGGCTGGCCGTTTCTAGCTGTGGCACAAGCATGGCCTCTGGCCATTTCTAGCTATGGTATGTGTGGCCTCTGACCATAGAACATGGTGGCAGAGCTAAGCAGAGCTGCCACTGCTTAGATAGCCCAAGAAAACACTGTTTTAAATTTTAACCATAAGAATTCTGTTATACTCTTATGTCGGTACTTAGCCTTGATGTTATAATGTAGCATCACTCAACAACCAATGAAAACTGATGCAAAGACCTACAGCCAAACACTAGATGGAGGCAGGATAACCTCACAAACTCAGGGGATTATAGAAACCTCCAGAGATGTTGGGAATATCATCAGAACATGGCCCTCAGCAACAGCCAAGGAAGGGTCTCAGAGAAACTGAAAAGACAGTCATGAACTCTGAATGGGAGATACAGTCGGCATGGCATAGGAAGGCATTGCAGAGCCACAGCTGTCACACATATCTTAGCGGAGTAGGAAGCAGAGGGCTGAACTGGAAATGACCCTTCCAAGGCCAGTCCTCAGTGACCACCTCTAAAAGCCAAACCCTGCAACCTCCAGAATCATTGCAACTCCAGGGAAACCAAGTAGTCAAACACATGACCCTGTAAGTCACTGGTAGCTGGATAGGGGGTCTATCTTGCCCACTAGAAGGTTCTAGTCTTAATAATGGGGATGGTAGATTGCTACCTTTTTCACCTACAAAGTCAAACATTGATCGTGCACAAGAAACGTGTTTTGAACAAACCATGAATACGTGTTGTATAGACTGAATATTCTACTGAGTACGGTGTTTTGAAACTGTGAGCTTTAATGATTTAAGAAACTCTAGAACCTAATATGCTTATCTTTGTTTCCTTTGAAATAGCCTTGATGTCTCTTAAAAGTGCTGGTGGCATGTGAAGTGTTCACCTGCCCCCAGCGAAGACAACCATGACTGATGTCTCTTCCCTACAGCCTCACCTTGACGCATTGAGCAGTAGAGGCATTAAGTGGTCTTTAGGCAGCTGTAATTGAAGAGATATTATAGCTATTGAAATTGTGCCAGTTACCACATTACAGCGGGCATAACTCAGACGAATCACAAACAGGAATGACTTCATGGAAGAGTCAGCTTTTTCCTTTGTTATTTGAAGTGTGCCACCACCCAGGTTGTAAGAAGGATTCATCATGATGAATTATAAACTGCAGTTCAAGAGACCTCATAAGTAAATGAAACAGGGCAAAACAAAAAAAAAAAAAAAAAAACATTAAATGATCTGTTTCTGATTAAACTAATCTACAAAAATAAGACCAAACCTAGCTCCTGTCTGAGATTCAGGAATGTACATCAATGGATAATCATAAACTTTGAATAGAGAAAGAAGCCCATGCCCCTCCTAGACCTTTACCGCCATCATGACTTTGATCATGTCCTTCACGCTGTGAACAATTTGGTTTCTGTAAATGGAAAACAACATTATCTACTTCAGAAAGATGAAGCAGGGAAAAAAAATGAATGCAAACATTTTTAGGCATTGCAATTTACTCTGCAAATAAGACAGCTTAGTACTGAGAATTTTCAAAAGGCGAGGCTGAGGAGATGGCACAGTGGGTAAGCTGCTTGCTGCACAGACCTGAGGGCTTAAGTGTGGATCCAGAATCCATGTAAACGCCACACTTGACACTACACACCTGTAAATGCAGCATTGGGAAGCAAAGCCTGATGGATCCCAGAGGTTTACTGTGGTGCCAGTCTACCCATCAGTGAGCTCTGGGTTCAGCTGGAGACCTTGTCTCAAAAAACCAAAGAGGGAAACAACTTAGGAAGCCAGCTAATATTGACGTCTGGCTTCCACAGTAACAGTATATAAGCACACACACCTACTGTATCATCCATCTATCTATCTATCTGTCTATCTATCTATCTATCTATCTATCTATCTATCTATCATCTGTATCTATCTCACACATATAAATAAGCAAAATAATAATTTTTTAAAAAGAATTTATCAAAAATAACTGAAGACAAAATCTGTGATCTGGAAGACAAAAGCTGAAGTTACTGATGTGTGTTTAGAGTTTTAATATCTTTGAGGCACTTTGGTCACTGTTTTGTGTGTTCTTACGAAGTGATTAAGAAGTAGAAGAACTATGGTTCTTTAGACCATGTAACCAAACTGAGCAACTGAGTCTTGATTCTAAGCTCACCCGGTGGTCAGTACAGTTTGAGTTCCCACTGCTAGACATGTCTGCCCAATCCTTTCTCTTAGTTTACTCGATGAAGCATTGATATCCTCTGCAGTCAAACCAACCAGCCTTGTATACTCCCTCGTTGACAGCAGACAGCCTCACCTCTATCCCCACACAACAATTTGGATCTATTCTGATGGGCTCCTAATTGCCCACCATTTACATTCAAAGCTACAGTCTAGCTCCAGCTATAACCTTTCCCCAAATTACTACAGCAACTTCCTTCCTCCAAGTTAAGGCCAAGTTGCTTTATGTTTTGTCCTGAATTTTTATCTTATCGACTTTCTCTTCTAGTCAATCTTCTCTGCCTGTTTCTCCCATAGGTGTTTAAAACCACACAGTATTATTCTCAATGCCTGCAGCCCTGCTTCCCCTTCAGCTCCAGCCCTGTCTGTTTTCTCAGACCCACCTCTCACAGGTAGGCTGCCTAGGAAGGCAACATCCAGTCCTGTGGATTTTTTTGTTCTTGGAACTATTTACCAATAGGAAGAATGTGAATAATTTTGGTTCGCATTTTCCTTTGGCTTTATTTCATGGTTTGTAAGTAGGAGTCTGGACTGCAGTTCCATCTGTCCATGGAATTTCCTGGAATTTGCATTCCAAGAGCTCAAACTGTGTTGTATGTTTGTTGCATTCTTAGCCAGTGCAGAAACAAGCCTAAGGTTTTCCACATACATTGTCACATTTGTTCCCATTTAATATTTCTTCAGTTGGGGTGCTCTGCACAGCATATCAACAGGGTGGGAATAGCTATGGCTTGAAAATTTCCTCAACTTAATATCCAAGCTTACCACACACAGAGCTTAAGTGACTAGCTCTTGGCTCAGGGGCTCTGCCTCAAAACAACATACATACATACATACATACATACATACATACATACATACATACATACATCCTTCACTGCTGTCTCTAAAAACTAGGAAAGGCTGCTGAATGGTGTGGATGGAAAATATTTTGAAGTTTCTCTGTTCCCACCTCAGCCCAGTCTTCACAGAGAAAAATGAGATCCATCAATTCTCTGCCTTAAACTCTCTTACGTCTGATTCTGGTGAATAAGGTGCTCTATCTCTGGGTCCTTGGCCACCACATATCATTAAGCCTTGTCTGGCTATGCTCTGGCCACTACAGAGTTGATATCTGTTCTTGAACACAAGTTACACTAATCACAAAATTCTTGCTCTTATTTTCCCAGGGATCTTCTCATAGTTCCATCCTTTTAGGTATCAATGCAAATGTTTCCTTTTTCTCAGAAACAATTGTAAGTGGGAATTTTGGCTTCTTTTAAAACCCCAGTTAAATTATATGAATGTTTTTGTTTTAGTTCCAGCTTTAGGAAATGGGGCTGCTTCAGATTCTCCACAGCTACTGACTATTGTTATGCCCAGGTCTCAGGATCCCCAGGAGAGCTCAAAGAATTGTTTAATCTGATGTAGTGAGACAAAGAGCCTTTTAATAAATTCAAACCCACTGCACAGGGCAGGATTGCTATCCCGCATCTAAGGGCTTAGGACATTTATACACAAGCAGATTCTGTGGTTTCAACGTTATATGACAAGGGAAATGACAAAGGAAGTCATTTTTTTAAACACAATACCATCTGTTTAGGTTGTAGGCGGAGTCACACAATTAGGGAGGTAAGCTCTTTTGGCCTTTATGGTGTTATCAAGGGTAAATGTTTTTACAAACTGTCATAATTGTCTGGGAATGTTTGATTGCCCCCCAAAATATGGCACTTTATCTCTCTAAGGATGTGTGTTTTTTCCGATTCTCCCAAGGACAGGGCCCACCTGCGCTGGGGAGTGTCTAGCTATCCATCAAAGAGGGTGGCAGTCTTGGTGACATGAGGGCTGGGAGTTGTGACTGTGTATCTGTTCTCAGGCTGGCATTAGCTGTTCCTAGGAGGGAGTTTGCATTAGGGAGTGCTATTGGAATGGGGATTGCCAAATTCACTGGACTGTGCCTCCTTACAAGGGTCAGGTGGTGGGAAGGAGCAAGGGAGTGAAGAGGAGCTTTTGTGAGCCCTAGGGAGTGCTGAAGCAAGGGAAAGTGCTAAGGCTGGCACTGGCTGCCCAGACTCTTCACTATCATTGTCTAATGCTCTAGGAGGGGCAAGATTTTTGCAAGCTGTGGAGAGTTTATGTTTGGAATTCTGAGGACTCTTGAGAAGGTATAAATGCAAGAGGCCCAAGAGGGCCCATGGGGGGTGCTGCTGCCCCACTGTTCCTGCCCTGGCTGCTGCTGGTCCCTGCTGTTGCTTTTGCTACTGCTGGATTTCTGGGTTGCTAGGTGGTGGTTGGAGATATCCTGACTACAAAGATTGGACTTGCTCCAAGGAACCAGATGTCCTTAGTCAGCAGGAAGTAAGAGGTCTATGACTCCTTTCCCCTCTAACCTTCTTTCTCTCCTACTTAGTGATGGAGAGTTGGAAAGGATTGAGGTGGAGAAAGGAGGTATAAGAACCCAAATAAAATATCCCCAAAAAAGTACACCAACAGGCAATCTCTGTGACATTCATCATTATGCTACATTGTCCCTTTTCTGCTCCAGGTGGCTGTCTGTCATTGTTGGCTTACCAGTGTTGTGTAAAAGTTTTCTCTGAAAGTGAAACCCATCCTACATGGGTGCTTTTAAAGCAGGGAGGTAAATAGCTCAAAGTAACTTTAGGAAGTCCCTGAAACTGACCAGATTCACTGATCCCTCTCTGCCAGAGTAAGCAATGAAAGCTGAGGGTTTCTCTCAGACAAATTGTGCAGTCTTTCCTAAAAGACTGAAATAAGCTGAGCTGCAAAGAAGACTCTAAGACCAGACCGCTGCCTGGAAGAAACAGAAAACAGACAAGCTACCTGGAAGGGGCTCAGATCAACTAAGTCACCTGGAACTGACACTCTCCAATCTGTTAAGCTGCCTGTAGGCTGTGCAATGTGCTCCAGGCTTCCAGATTTTGTGAGTTGTCACCCATTCTGAGGTGGGCTTTTGTGATAATGTCTGCTCTTGTGAACAATTCCTTCGTCCATATTCCTATAATTAACCCCAATAAAAGTCATTGATTCACCAAAGTGAACTCTGGTGGTATCTATATTTTGGTCTGTCATAGGTTCTTTATCAGGGGTGAGCACAGGTATTTGTTGCATCTCCCCATGAAAAAAAATTTGTCATACAACAACCAGTTCATACATTTTATCCCTGTGTACATTCTCTGTGCCTCCAACAGTGCCTGGCACAGAGTACAGTCTTGAGCTGTACATATGTGACATGAAACAATGACGTAAACGAGATGATGTAAGCAACTTACAACTGGAGAAATATGAAAGCACACAACTCCACAGAGGTCATAGCGGTTCCAACGAAGGGTGGAAACTTAAGCTTAGCTCTGAACACTAAGATGTGGAGTTTGAACATAAGATAAAAAAATAAAATTTAAAAAGATGATAGATCAGTCTACATTTACCTCACAGTAACCTGAACACTTGTCAGAAACAACACGAGAGTTTATTTTCAAGGCATTCAGTTGATCAAAACAGGACTTCGTGGCTCTGTTCATGTAGGTGGGAGCTTTCAGAGGATGTGCCTCACACACCAGTGGGCTAAGAAGCAGAGAGAGCATCCAGGAGCAAGAGGAACTCCAACTTTCAAAATTCCTTCCCCAGAAACTCACCCCCCACCAACCAAGCTCCACTCACCTAGAAGCTCTACAGACTCAAAGTAATATAAAAGTAATACAAACTGGGAGACAAGCATTCAGAACATGAGCTTTAAAAAAAAAAAAAAAAAAAAAAAGAACCTGCCCCTAGAGGCATTGCTGGTGTGGCTGCTGTGTCATGTGTGTCTGTAGGTGGCAGAGAGGACAGGCTATGTCTATGCTCAGTGTTCTGATCTATAAACATTGGAATGATTTGTGGCCTAACATTCCCTGAGTAAAGCAAACCTGAGATGACCACCAATCTGGCAGCAGGCAAGCCAGGATGAGCTCCCAGGCCAGGATGGGGAACAAGCCAGAGACTAAAAGAACTCTACCTGGGACTGTGGGTCCCAGGCAGGAGTAAGCCCAAGACAGCCACTCAAGTGGGCCTGGGTGAGGAACAAGCCTGAGACAACCAACAGACAAGTGTCATGGAGCCCAGACAGGAAGCTAGCCTGAGATGACCACCAGTTCAGCAGCACACAGGCCTAGCAGTGAGCAAACAATGTACCAGATGACCCTTGCCAAGTGCCATAATGCATAGGTAGGGCATAGCACTACTAAGACCACTCCTGAGACAATGCCAGACACTCAGAGACCATGGATGCCATTAAGAGGACCAAGTAAATTGTGGAGAAATTAAAGAGAAAGAGAAACAGAAAGATGTGGCACAATGAAGAGAGGCAGAACTGGAAGCTCAAGGGTAATGAGGAACAGCTGATGCCAACTGGGACCATGGTGGGATCCCAGCCTGTGCTGCCACCAGGGACCACATCTAGATCAGTGTCCCTGGAGCAGTAGGGATCTGTTAACACCAATGGCCAGGTGAACATCCCTGGTCTGCCTACTGCACAGGGATGTGTTGATATTTGAAAGCTGTGCAGAACTGGCCCCACCTCTCCCCTGGGCATTGTGAGAGAACTGGCCCTGGAAGCAGGAGAGCAGGGGAGCTGACCACACCATCAGCCAACTGTGATACTTAGGAGAGGGGGCCCTACACATTGCAGGAGTTATGGATGAGCCGGCCCCAAGGATATGAGTGTAGAAGAGCTGGCTCTTCCATTCATCTCTCACACAGTGGTGTGGACAAGGGAGAGATACCCTTCTCTCTCCTTGCCCTTCCCCCTCACCACTTTTGGCAGGGAAGAGACCTGTCCCTGGAGTCAAAAGAGCAGGAGAGCTGTTCCTGCCCCTCTCCTGCTGTAGCACTCAGGAGAGCAGGCCCTGGACCCCACCTGGGCATTTCAGAGAGCTAACCTTAATAGAGAAGGTATAGGTGAGCCAGCCTCAGAGGTGTGAGCATGAGAGAACTGGCCCTACAACTTGTCTGCCATATGGCAGTGTAAGCAAGGGAGAGATTCCCTCACCCCTTCCCACCTCATCAGGCAAGAGAGCTAGCCCTGGGGTCATGAGAGAAGAAGAGCTGACCCTGCATCTCACCTAGGCAGCATAGTAGAGCTGGCCCTGGATGTGGGGATTGCAGGTGAACAGGCCCCAAGGACATGAGTGCAGGAGAGCTGGTCCTGCCTCTTGTCTGATGGGCAGTGGTGCAGAAGAGGGAGAGACATCCTCCCCTCCTCCCTCAGTCTACATCTACTTTGTTGATGAACTTCCAGGATGCAGGAAGGATTCTACAGACCCAAAACTACAGGATCTCCATGACACAGGGCAACAACAGGATATCTGAGAGGAGTCCCAGTAAGATTCCAGTGTTGATAGAGTAGCAGAAGCCAGAGGCCTAGAATCAGACCCACAAGTCATTGCAATGAACGTTTGCAAGCAAAGACACGTGGACAAAGAGTATACAGTGGGATGCACTGTGACACACTATAGCTTCCACAATGAGATGTTTTTTCTCCTCTGTTGGTAGGAAGGTTGTAAGGGTGAAAGGGGGAGATGAGTGGAATTGAGGTACATGATGGGAAATTTACAAAGAACCAATGAAAAATTAAAAAGAAAAAAGCATGAGCTTGTTGGGGGGGTGCAGTTGAGATTCTAATCCTAAAAGCTAAAGAAATAGGCAGAAATACATGTCTTGACACGCAGAAGGGAGCATATGAGAAAGAGAAGATAGTTAGAGACCAACAGAGAAGAGGATCAAGCTTGGCAGTGTCTGTCATTGAGTGAGAATTGCTTCAGAGCCTATCCTCCTGGCTTATTCTGATCGGAAACTTTTTAATGGCAATCATGAGACAGCATCTCCTTATCTAGAAGAAGCCCACGTCCTTTCAACATCTCATCAAGATAGGAGTGATCATAGCACCAAGGTGGGCTCTGACAGTCTAGAAAGACAAGGTGGGCTCTGACAGTCTAGAAAGACAGTCATCGAGAAATGAGGGGCTTGGTGGGCTGGGAGATGGTTCTCTGGGTAAGAGCATTTGCTGTGAAAGCCCAGCAAAGCTAAGTTCAAATCACTAGTGCCCACGTGCAATATATATATATATATACATATATATATATATGCATGCATGCATGGATATGTGTGCCTATGACCCCAGCATTTCTGCGACAAGGAAGCCAGCAGAGACAAAGGATCCCAGGAGCTCACTGATCAGCCTGCCTAGCCTGGCTGTGAGCTTCATGTCAGTGAGAGACTGCCTTGAACAAACAAGCAAAGTGAAGGTGTTAAAGGTACAAAGCATCCTCCTCTGGCCTCTGCATGTGTGTACATATGTTTGTACATATATTACACACACACACACACACACACACACACACTCGTGCATGCACACACTCACTAAGTGACAGTGATGGGGAAAGTAACTAGGGATGTGGTGACTCAAGTTGAGTCCCCATCTAGCATGCAGAAATCTCCGTGTTCCACTCCCAGCAACTCAAAAAACAAGACATGACAGCACAATCCCAGCACTTGAAATATGGAGTCAGGAATTCAGGCTTGTCCCCATCTATGGGCTGAGATACATGTGACCTTTTATAGAAAGAGAGGGAGGGAGGAAGAGAGAAGAAAGAGATGAAGAAAGAGACGTAGAGAGGCGAGAAGGAAGGAAGGGAGGAGAGGAGGGGGAAGAAAGGAAGGAAGGAAGGAAGGAAGGAAGGAAGGAAGGAAGGAAGGAAGGAAGGAAGGAACGAAGGAAGGAAGGAACGAAGGAACGAAGGAAACCTAACAGCCTCAGAGACAGAGTCATGTGTGACGCACACAGTGTTAGGTCTGTAAGCCATAAGAATTAGAAACTGAAGCAGAAGGTCTGGGACAAAGGGTCCATATGAGTCCTTGAATGCTGAGGTGACAGTGGGCTCACCCTATCCCTGCCCCACCCATTTACCCTTGAATCCCCTGAACTCGGAGAGAAGAAAGCCTGCAAAAAGCATTACTGCAGTAAGGAAGGAATAGATCACTTCACTGCTGCTTCCCACCCCTCCCTGTATTAATTAAGCTGGCAGTTAGATGTGAGCTTCTCCCTAAATTGCAGGTTCATCTTCTTGCTGCAGCACTTAATGACTACAATTGGCACATTAAAAAGGCAAGGCATCCAACGTGCACACATCATCATCATCCTGTAGTCAGCAAGTTTTGGAAGCTGGATTAAACACAGAGACACTCCTCGGAAGCTGGGGGATGGGTTTGTGAAGGAATCATGAACCTCAGAATTCCAACCCAGTGAGGACTGAGTTTCCTGTAGAAAGGATGTGCGAACGACCTGCCCGTGTGTTTTCTCTCTGGGTTCCCTATAATGCCTCCTTTATCTGCTTGTATGTTTAACTATATTTCTTAACAGTTCCCCTTCCCTCTCCCTGTACAACCCCCGTCCGTCTCCTGTGACTTCCAAAAACACAAAGTGAAGCGCACAGTAGTCTGAAGAAAGAAGCAATCTGTTAGCATCCTATCAAGTGTCCAAGAGGAAACAACAGGCCCTTGTGAGCCCTTGATTCCTGTTTCAGAAGTGTATGTCGTTACCATGGGACTTGTATAATGGATGAAGGACACTCTGGGGGACAGTGAGGTTCCCTGTGTACAGGGAATCAGCACCAGGGAGAGAGGGAACTGTTCCCAAAAAGGCCACTGGAGAAATGTCAAAGTGACTCATGAGCACCCATCTGCCATTCTGCATGCAGTGGAGAAGATGCAAAAGGAGGAATGTGCAGTATAGAAAAAAGCAATGTGTCACAGTACCACAGACAACTGACTAGCTGCAAATAAGTAGACTGTCATGCTTTGTTGGATTTATTCCTCATCTCTGTGTGACTTAGCATCCTTGTGAGTATTAAGTAAATAATTTTGGAATTCCTAAACAGACTCTCGGCTTCCACTAATCCGAAGGCTAAGAATGTCATCAGATAGTATCTGGGACCTGTCAGAACGTCCTCTTAGCTCTGCTGTAAGCTGCCTACCTGAGCTTCCTATCAACACACTTGGAAAGTATCTTTATTTATACTCATGAAACTGTTACCATGTGGGAACATGGTTTGTGTGGGTAACATCAATCCCTGTTCTCAAGCTGTGGTCTCCTACATTTGACTCCCTGACAAAACAACTCTTATTCCCTTTGAGGTATGAATTATGTTCCTTGACATTTCTCAGTTCTGGAGGCAGGGAGGCAATGCACTAACTGATGGGTGAGGGCCTGCTTTCTGCCTCGTAGATGATGGGATCTTCTTCGTCACATGGTCTGAGGCTCAGGTGAGCTTTCTTGATATTTTAAAGTCACTGATAAAATTCAAAAGGACAGAACCCTCTTGCCACCTCTTATCACCTCTAAAGATGCTCTTATCACCTAAAGGCACAGTCTCCGATGCCCACCACACTGGTGATCAGATTGTCAATAGTTGGAATAAAGAAAGCACAAACATTCACACCCTAGCACAAATAAAGCCTTGACATCAAAGAAATATGTTCTAGATATGGAGATACCATTACACACCTATCATTATAGCAAAGTCACAAAACAGCAGCAGCACCAGATGCTGGTGACACATAGAAAATGGCAAGTGCCTTCTCTGTTGCTTGAGAGGTTACAAAATGGCACTGTCACTCTGGAAGACTGTTCAGATTTTCTTTAGGGGGAGGGAATTTCTCTTTCTCTTCACAAAAACAGATTTTCACCACAGTATTAGCAATAGTCCTTTTTGGTATTTATACTACAAAGTTGGAAATGTATCCAAACAGATATCAACACACAGTGCTTAAAATTTTCTTCCTAACTGCCAAAACTTCTAAGTAGCGAATATATCTTTTGGTAAGGTAATAAACATTCTGTGGAACAACCAAAGAGTGGGATGTCATTTAGCACTAAATGGAAATAAAACAGGATGGAGGAACTCTAAGTAAAAGAGGCCAATGTGAGGCTATAAGCTGTTTGATCCCAACTAGGTGATATTCTAGAGAAAGAGACGCAATGCTGACACGTGAGAATGCAGTGGCTCCTGGGAGTGACTGGGGCAATGGAAAGGGGAAGCTACTCTCTATAATGTCGGGTACATGATGTTTGCTTTGTGTCCTTCTAAACTTGTAGTATGTAGACAATACGCCATCAGGACTGAAACCTAACGTCCACTGTGGGTGATATGTAGAATGAGTTCACTACTGTTCCAGGTGATCCACTCTCATAGGGGATACTGATATTAGGGAGACTGTTGATGTAGGGAGCAAGGGCTTTGGGGTCATCTCTGAAGGCCTAGGGTAGATGGACATGCTGCTGTCCTCTTATGTGATGCCCAGTTTAATTGTGAGCTTGGTACAAGCTAAAATCATCTGGGAAGAGAGTCTCCATGGGCACGTCTGGGAGAGATTACCCTAAGTAAATTGATATGGGAAGACGCAGTATGCTGTGGGCAGCATCATTTCCTAGGCAGAAAGGAGGACTAACAAGACCAAGCTGAGCACAAATGGCCAAAAGAGGGTTTGTCCGTTCATTTCTCTTTGTTCTTGTGAATGTGATATCACTAGTTGTTTAAAATTACTGCCTCGAGCTCCCCTTTAACCATGAACTATAAGCTGTATTATAAGTCTTTTCTCCTCCAAGTTGTCTTTTGTTGGGGTATTTTATTGCAGATACTGAAAGGAAAATATAACACTGTATCACAGCTGTCATTACGTTATGCCTAGTTTCATTGCGTTATACCACTGACCTCTTGGCTGAAGTCCCTCCAGAACACAAGAGATTACCTCCCTAGTAGAGCCGTGCAGTCGTGTGTGTGTGTGTGTGTGTGTGTGTGTGTGTGTGTGTGTGTGTGTATGTGTGTGTGTGTGTGTGTGTGTTTCTCATTCACATGTCATTCCGGATGAGAAATAATAATAGCCAATGTCAAAAAGCTCCTGTAACACCTTTAAGGAGTCTTCTCTAGAGATAAAGTAATAACATTTGTTTCATTTGCCAGTTTGGGAGACAGAACTATGCTGCTATTTCCTGACGCAGGAACAAATCACCACCTCCCACAGGAATGATCCCCTTTCCCTGGGAACAGAGAAAGACAATCACAAAAGCGTGGCACAAGAGTGGGCAGGAAAATGACTCAGGTATTGTGTCTTCTGTAATGTGTGATGTAAGGCACCACTCTGCAGATGGAGCTGGTGAGGCTATGTTAGGAAAAGCCAAGTGTGACTATGAGTATGAGGGCTACCTTGCCGCCTATTCTCACTGAAGGCCATCTTGGGTTACATGTCTTCAATGTTCTTGATAAGTACACTAGGCTTTAATAAACCAACTAATAACTTAAAACACAGTTACTATTTTTCCTCTGACCAACCAACTTATCTTTATTGAGATCTATGCTCAAGGATTGATTACGGTGAGAGTTTTAATTGTCTACTTAACACAAGCAAGAACCACTTAGGAGTCTCTATAAGTAATTCTCCTGGTCAGGCTGACTGTAGACATGTCTTTGGGGGGATTGTCTTGATTGCCTTAGTTGATGTGAGGGAAAACCCCACCTAAAAGTGGGCATCAGTGTTTTCTACTTTGAGACCATGGAGTAGAGAAAGCTAGCTGAGTGCTAAGATGAACACATTTATTCTCTCTCTACTCTTGGATGTGACACAGGTTGCTGCCTTGAGTTCTCCTGGAATTTTGAGCCAAATAAACCCTTGCTCCCTTAGGTTGAATTTTACCAGGATATATTATCACAGCATCAAAGATGAAACTAGGACAGTAGCTGAGTAAAGTAAAAGTCGACTCTTAAGAAGCCCAGAACTTTCTCACTAATACCATTCCCTGCCAGCAGCCACAGCCTAGAAGACAGCAGCATTATACATTTTGCAAGAGGTAGAATGAGTCAGAACAATTTAAGAGATAAATAGTAAAACATGCTAAATGCTAAACTCAGGAAGTGCCCTAGCCAGGAATAGCATTTTACTTGATCATGGGAAATAAAATAGAGTCTAAGAAAATCTCTGCACAGGCAGGCAGCATGCCACTCATCCCTGCTTTTTCTAGAAGGCGCCTCCACCCAGAACCACACAGCACCAGTGGTACACTGCTGACTGGGAAAGCCCAGGTCTCCAGAAAATCAAGGAAACCCATTCCATGTGGTAGCTATTCAGTGACAGAACCTTCTGCAGAGTGTATGAAAGAAGTGAGTCCCTCTCACAAGGCTGGGGCTTAGCTCAGTGGTAGAATGTGGTATTCTACCTTGAAAGGAACCCTGGGTTCGATTCCTCAGCACCAGAGAACCAGACAAGGTGTGGGATGGTGGGATGAGGGGGCAGGATTGGTGATATCACATAAAAATCAAATTCTGAGCAATATCTAACAAGGCATGGAGTATTCTCTGCAGCCATCCTGAGCTCTGAGGAGAACCAACACAAGGGTAATGGAAACACAGTGGAATCAACAGAAAATGGGCCGCGAGGAAGAGAAAAGCACAGCTCAGTGAGGCCGTGGGTCAGACCTGATTAAGCATATTTATGAATAAATTACTCTGCTTCCATATACACTTACGTTGTTAGTTATGTATTTACTTATAATAAAAGAAAAGCAGACACTCCACACTCAGAAATGAACAGATCATAGAAACAGAAACTAAACAGAGACACAGTGAAACTCACAGAAGTTATGAACCAAATGGATTTAACAGATAGTTATAGAATATTTCATCCTAAAACAAAAGATTATACCTTTTTCTGAGCAACTCATGGTGCCTTCTCCAAAATAGACCATATAATTGGTCACAAAACAGGCCTCAACAGATACAAACAAGAAGATTAAATAATACCTTGCATCCTATCAGATCACCACAGTCTAAGGCTGGTCTTCTGTAATAACAAAAACAATGGAAAGTCTACATACATGTGGAAACTGAACAACGTTCTATTCAATAATAGCTTGATCAAGAAAGAAATAAAGAAAGAAATTAAACTTTTTAAATTTTAATGAAAATGAAGGCTCATCATACCAAAACGTATGGGACAAAATAAAAGCAGTACTAAGAGAAAAAGGCATAGCTCTAAGTGCCTGCAAAAAGAAACTGGAGAGAGCATACACTAGCAACTTGACAGCACACCTGAAAGCTCTAGAACAAAAAGAAGGAAATGCAATCAAGAGGAGTAGACTGCAGGAAATAATCAAACTCAGGGCTGAAATGAACCAAGTAGAAAAGAAAAGAATTATACAAAGTATCAACAAAACCAGGAGCTGGTTCTTTGAGAAAATCAACAAGATAGATAAACCCTTAGCCAGACTAACCAAAGGGCACAGAGACAGTATCCAAATTAATAAAATCAGAACTGAAAAGATGTAAAAAAAAAAAAAAAAAAAACCTTCACATTAAACCAATAAACTGAAATTAATAGAAGAGAAGGTGGGGAAGACCTTTGAATACCTAGGCACAGGGGAAAAGTTTCTGAACAGAACACCAGTGGCTTATGCTCTAAGATCAAGAATTGACAAATGGGACCTCATAAAATTGCAAAGCTTCTGTAAGGCAAAGGACACTGTCAACAGGACAAAACGGCAACCAACAGACTGGGAAAAGATCATTACCAATCCTACATCTGATAGAGGGCTAATATCCAATATACACTCAAGAAATTAGACTCCAGACAACCAAATAACCCTATTAAAAATGGAGTACAGAGCTAAACAAAGAATTCTCAACTGAGGAAACTTGAGTGGTCAAGAAGCACCTAAAGAAATGTTTAACATCCTTAATCATCAAGGAAATGCAAATCAAAACAACCCTGAGATACCACCTCACACCAATCAGAATGGCTAAGATCAAAAATTCAGGTGATGGTAGATGCTGGCAAGGATGTGGAGAAAGAGGAACACTTCTCCATTGTTGGTGGGATTGCAAGATGGTGCAACCACTCTGGAAATCAGTCTGGTGGCTCCTCAAAAAATTAGATATAGCATTACCTGAGGACCTAGCTATACCACTCCTGGGCATATACCCAGAACATGCTCCAACCTATAACAAGGACACAGGCTCCACTATGTTTATAGCAGCCTTATTTATAATAGCCAGAAGCTGGAAAGAACCCAGATGCCCTTCAACAGAGGAATGGATATAGAAAATATGGTACATTTACACAATGGAGTATTACTCAGCTATAAAAACAATGAGTTCATGAAATTCTTAGGCAAATGGATAGAACTAGAAAATATCATCCTGAGTGAGGTAACCCAATCACAAAAGAACACACATGGTATGTACTCACTGATACGTGGATATGACCCCAAAAGCTTGCAATACCCAATATACAACTCACAGACCACATGAAGCTCATGAAGAAGACCAAAGTGTGGGTGCTTCTGTCCTTCTTAGAAGGAGTAACAAAATAATCATGGAAGCAAATATGAAGATAAAGTGTGGGACAGAAACTGAACGAGGGGCTGTCTGGAGACTGTTCCACCTGGGTATCCATCCCCTGTGCAGTCACCAAAGGTAGATGCTGATGTGGATGCCAGGAAGTGCATGATGATAGGAGAATGATATAGCTGTCTCCTCCAAGGTCTGGCAGAGTCTGACTTATACAGAGGCGGATGCTCACACCTAACTATTGAACTGATCAAGGGGTTCCCAATGGAGGAGTGAGAGAGAAGACTGAAGGAGCTGAAGGAGTTTGTGGCCCCATGGAGAGAGCAACAATACCAACAAACCAGAGCTCCCAGGGTCTAAACCACCAGCCTGGGAGCACATAGGGAGGGACCCATGGCTCCAGCTGTATATGTAGTGGAGGATGGCCTTGTCAGGCATAGGAGGAGAGGAAGTCCTTGTCCCAAGAAGGCTGGATGCCCCAGTGTGGGAGAATTCGAGGTCGGGGAGGAGAGAGTGGGTAGGTGGGTGGGTGGGTGAGGAAACATCCTCATAGAAGCAAGAGGAGGGGGGTGGAATAGGGGGTTTCAGGGTCGGGGAGAGAATGAGGAAAGGGGATAACATCTGAAATGTAGATAAAATATCCAATAAGAAAATAATTTCAAAAAAAAAAAAAAAGAAAAGAAAAAGAAAAGCAGAATAAGTGTCATGTAAGCCTTTTTTGTAGTGTTTGTTCTCAATGAACAGTTTCCATCCTTTCTTGGGCAATTAAAGGCCTAAATTTCAGATATCAGACATAGACCCCAGTAGGACGTGTTTTAGTTTTATTTTTTACTCCTTCCTCTGCCCTCATGACCACACCTCTCTCCTACAAATACTCATTCTGATTAGTTGGGTAGTTTTTTACACATGCACATGTCATTGTAAAATGTAGTTTTATGTGTCTATACATGTTCAGTTTACATAAATTTGGGTCTTTGCCATTTGCTGTAAATCTTGTTTCTTTTTGTCAGGCCCCATGTCTGTACCCTCTCTGTATACAGCTGGATATGTAGATGTTTCATGATCTCTCAGATCTGCACAGTATTTCATAGAATGCAGTCTCCTCTTTACTTCTCTCCATCCACTAGTTACATCCCACAGTTGTACATCCTGGCTTCCATAAACTCTCCCATACAGAATCTCTGCAATGCTGTGAGCTTCTCTGTAGTAAATACTTCCAGATAGATCTGTTGCTGTGATAAAGACTTTTGATCAAAAGCATCACTTCCCAGGGAGGAACTTATTTGGCTTATACTTCCAGCTCATGTTCTATCACTGATAGAAGTCAGAGCAGGAGCTCAAGCAGGAACGGAAGCAGAAACCATGAAGGCGTGGTGTGGCTTGCTTCGCTCTTAGCTAGCTTTTAACACAAAACCACCTGCCTCAGGAATAATTCTGCCCACAGTGGGATAGAGCTCCCCTATCTCAGTGAAAAATAAAGACAGTTTCCCCACAGACAGCCACAGGCCAATCTGATTGAGCCAGTTCTTCAAATGAGGTTCCCTTGTCGCAGGTGACTCTAGTGTGTGTCAAGCTGACAATAAAAATTAAGCTAGTGCCATATGACAGTGTCCAAGCAGAAGAGAAGCAGGCTAAGGACACACAGCTCGGCCATGGACTTCACTGTGGATCCCAGGGAGACATGATGGCATGAGAACGTCCACCAGTGAATTTAATTATCTGAAACAGCTGATAACTTGATAGAAGAGCAGCAGTCTCAGAAAATGTGCCTTGCGATGCTATCTGCACCCCTGGATCCTTTAACTAGCATGTATCTTTATCACAGACCCATTAGTCAAGCGTCTATAAGACCTAAAGCTAGCCACATTAGATCCTGGATTAATTTGTCAAGGTCTTAAAGAGAACAATTCTATTAGCAGTGGCATTTTTAAATCACGTGATAGAATCCAGCCTCCATAGCCAGAGGCAGCTGGATAAAACTACAGTAGTGTAAAAAGCTTCCAGATGATATCTACTGTCATAAAAGATATCTATTATCGTGATTGTTTCTCTCATTGTATGCATAGTGGGATGTGCCAGCCAGTATCTCTTTCTCTGAAGGCAACAGTCCTGTGTGACTACTTTTCTTTTTCTTTTTTGTTTTTATAGAAGACAAGATGGTAAGCAGGAATCTGTGAAGGTTATAAATTTGCATCTGCAAGACATCTGCCTAGGAGTTATTGATTTTATCTTCCCCGAATAGCCTATTAAAAGGAAACACTTCTTCTAATGCTTCCAGGCGACCTGCAGGAAATCATTACTAGTGGGGACTGTTGTTTTATGGTCTTTAGAATGGGAGCTTTAAACACGAACATGAAATGTGAAAAGGGAGGGTGTCCTATGTCAAACTCTGGCTGAAGGCTGCCTTTGATTCACTGCTGATTTCTAGTTTATCATCAGTCTCGGTATTAGCTCAGGATGTCCTTCTCGGAACTATTCTCCTCCTCCTCTTGCTACTCCTCCTCTTCTTCCTCCTCCCTACAGGAAATCTGTACAAGAGTCTATGCTGGACTTAGTTCTTCCTCTTTCTTTGTAGTCCACCCGACCCTTTTCTCCCTCTTCCCACAAGCCCATTTCTCACTAGCTACCAGCCTCTCCCAAAGTCCCAAAGTTCCATAGAAAAGCAAGTACATCGCAGGGAACCTCTATGTCACAACAATCATCAAGATGAGGCAAGGGGTGGGACAAAAAGCTGACAGGAAGCCTGGGCTGCAAACTCTGCCTCTTCACAGGACAACTGAGTGTGCAGGTAAGAACTGAATAGAGTGACATGGTCCAGTGCAGCTGAGGCAGACATTGCATGCCTAGCTTATGAGGGTAAGGAACCCTACCAAGACTTTTGAAAAACCTTCCAATATCAAAATGCACACCTAGTCATGATGGTGTTGAGCACTGACCATAATAAGATTCCTCTCCTCTCTCACTCAATCCTTTAAGTTCTAGGGGAAAGGGATGATTACTCCCAAGCCAAAGGTATCTAGGATGCAGCCCCTAAAGGGCTTCCAACCCACGTATTGAGAAGTGCTGCTCTAAGAAGTAACACCTGGCCTCTTTCACTTGAAAGAATAGGAATATATCATGCTGTGCCAAGAGAGAGGCTACATGTGCTGCTGGCAGTGGAACTGGAGGGCTGGGTTGGCCCAAGCCAACTGGAACCCAGATGATGTCAGAAGGAGCCCAGATGCTAGGCATGGATTCGGTGCTTCCCCTGCTTTGACTAGACCTTTCCTTGGTTTGCTCTCATTCCTCCCTCTTTGGATGCAAAAGTTTACTCTATGCCACGCTATATTGAAAGTGCATGACTTACTTTTTAGGGTTTAAAGTTAAGACATTGCCTTGGATCTTTAGAAGAGACCTGTAAGGGCTTTAAAAAAATAATTAAAATTGCTCTTGTACAATATATAAGTTATGCTGAGCACTGCCATTCCTCCAATCTCTTTAAACCCCTCTCACCTTTGGTGTGATGAGCCTCCCACTTCCCTAAAAGTCTCTTCCTCACATTCTTGCCTATAAATCAGTCTATCTGTGTGACTTTGTGTTTGGAGCTATCCATCGGAGTGGGATGAGCTCAGTGGTTGTAGGACAACTTAAGACAATGACTCCCCTTCTTCTGGAATCTTTTGGTAGCCAATGGTTCAGACTTCAGAAAAAGTCTACAAAGCATAAGGAAAATTGAGCTGGGAGGAAAATTTAGCAGAATGCTACAGACCTTTAATGGTTAGATAATGCTGCTTCTGGAAGCAATGGATTACTGAGCAAAATTCCCAGTGCCAGGTTCAAGATACTTTCATAACAGTTGTTGATCATGGTGGCCCCATTAGCCATCCTTACCTGATTATGGCAGAGCTAATCTCTGTGGGCCCCTTGAGAGTAACTAAAACTGCTATCAGATCATGTGCCTAGAGAATGGCATTTCACAGCCCTGGTCCCTGTCTTCTGGCTCCTATCCCATCTTCTACAATGTTTCCTGAGCCTTGAGGGAGGGGAGGCAGGTGTATAAATGTCTTGTCTAGGACTAGGCCCTCAATCATCACTTATTGTAAGCATCTTGAGGATCCAGGAATCCCCGCATTCACAGCTGTTCACGGGAAAGAGGATTCTCTGACTAAGCCTGAGAGTAGCTTTCGTTATGGGTATAAACACAAATATCTAGAGACATTTTGATACCATGCCACTGTAGTTAAATGAGAGTAGTGCGTTCCCCTCTTGAACCTGTGACCTCTCCAAGCACAGGTTGCTAACCGAGCTTGTGGAATGGACTCTCTACTGTGAAACAGTCCTCAATTACAAGCAGAGGGCGAATGGTTGCCCCATAACTGTCATGCCACTATTACACAGGCGGCACATTTGTCTGGCAGGTTGGTTTTGTCGTTTGTAAGGTTCACCATGGTTAAGACCACTGATGCTTTTTCTTCCCCAGCTGCTTATATTAGTACTTTCCCACTTTGAAAGTCAGCCAGCAAGGAGAAGGTTTCCAACTCAGTTCCAGCTTGCTTTCTCCCCATCTTGCAGCTGAGATGTGTAGTTTCCAGTTCTGGTAGGTGACCAATATGACCGACAAGGGCCTATATTGTTTAAGGGGCCTCTGGAACCACCATGATCAACAGCTGATATGAAAGAATCACGTACCTGGCACTGGGAATTTTGCTCAGTAACTCACTGCTTCTAGAAGCGGCATTATCTAATTATCAAAGGTCTGTAGCATTCAGCCAATTTTTCCTCCCAGCTCAACTTTTCTTATGCTTTCTAGACTTTTCCAAAATTTTTAGAAATAACTATGTTTTAATAAAAAGTTTCTTAAAAGAACAAATTAATTGTGGCTGGAATAGGCAGTTGGGGAAAAAGCAGTTTAAAGACAAAGGAAGCTAAATGGTGATTTTCCAAGTAGGGTTTAATCAGCAAACAATGTGATTTATCTTCTATGTTGTGTACCACTGGGAAACCTAAAGGCTTTAAAATGGAAATGAAGTTTTTACATCATGGGGTTTAATTATAGATATTTTTCTGACTGCGGACATAATATGTCCTCGTTATAGGGGTAAAATGGATGCACAGGAAATCACAGATCCTCTGTTAACACTCCTTAGACCTCCTTAATGCTGTTTCTGTGCTTTATCTACACTGCACGGGTTGAATCACATTTTCAACAGCTTCCCTTTTTAAATGTGCCATAATATATAAATACAAAAATATTTTTCATAAAAGGTTTTCACTCCTCAAGAAATAATTTAACTGAGCAGTAACTGACTTTACCATACAAAGCAAGGTCTACTTCATTGTTCTCTATGCAACCATGTTTGACACTTTTATTTTAAGATTTATTTATTTATTTATTTATTTATTTATTTATTCATTCATTCATTTGCATAGCGGGTGTTTAGTCTGCATATATGCCTGCACACCAGAAGAGGGCATCAGATCCCATGAGGCATCAGTTACAGACCATTGTGAGCCTTCATGTGGGTGCTGGGAATTGAACTCAGGACCTCTTGAAGAACAGCCAGTGCTCTTCATCACTTGAGCCATCTCTCCAGCCCCTGACATTTTAATTTTAAGAAATTATGAATATGAAAAAATTATCATGTTTGAATGTGTGTATATAAAGGATGTAGATATTTGTGTAGTTATTCATGTCTAGGTACACATGTATGTGCAGGTGCATGTGTATGTGTATGTGCAGTTGTATAGTATGTGTAAGAGTGTGTGTGTGTGTGTGTGTGTGTGTGCAGATATACAAGGCCATATGTGCACATAGGTACCAAAACTGGACCTCAAGCTCATTCAAGAAATAACATTCCTCAGACATGGACTTTTACACTGTTACTGGGAATTAAATTCATTATGTAGCAAGCACTTTGCCAACTGATCTCTCTCCCCAACCCCTTGTATATCTTAGTCTATAAATTTCTATCATGGCATAAAGACCAAATAGTAAGTGAAATACTATCCCTGCCTTCTAATGAAAGCCAAAGAGCCAAATAGACGTATTTCTAATGCAAAGTGGTCTAGACCACTCTTGTCTACATATCTGTCTCTCCGTTAGACTCAGTGTCTGCTCTTAACAAACTTATTGCTTAAGAGAGGACCAGGGTACACACCCAGGGAAGGGTGACCGCAGAGAGAGAGCCACAGGTGAGTTTGCGCTCTGTGGTTAGTAATTGAAAGGGGCCCTAGGAAACATTGTTGCACTCCGTGGGAAGCCAGGATCAGGGAAACAGTCCAGACCTATAGCCTTTGGGGAGGGGGAGAGAGAGAGAGAGAGAGAGAGAGAGAGAGAGAGAGAGAGAGAGAG
>JANHMN010000001.1:211599991-211613710 GCA_030674055.1 Rhabdomys pumilio | reverse complement strand
TATAGTCTGTAATGTGTAATGTCCTCAGCCTATAGCCCTATAGTCTGCAATGTGTAATGTCTTCAGCCTATAGCTTTAGCTGCCTGAATTAACCAAAATAGCTGTGCCAGGGAAGAGTAGGTGAAGGAAACGGATGTTTTCTGCTGCGTTTAGTGTTTGCTCTTTTTTGTAGTTTAAGGACACTGGTTCACTTTTATTTTATTTTCTAATTATAGAAATATATTTAGGCAGAGCCAATTAACTTTCTGATGACATAATTAAATCAAAGCGTAAACCTATTTGGAAAACAGAATAAACGTTATTCTTGAAATCTAATTAAGTCTGGTATTAAAACTGAGATATAATACAGACATATAAATAAGAACTAACTAAATTCCAAGTCAAAATCTGCAATTAAATAAAAAAATTATAACCATGGAAGAGACTAGGGAGATGAACATGTCAGGGACTCTATCTGACTTAAGACGAATGATTGAAGCCATCTTGGAAGCATTCTGCCCAGAGAGGCATACCTCCCAGCCCACTCCACCTAAAGAGAAGCCTCAGAAGCTAAGAGGTGTCTCAGCCACTCCCTCACAGCTCCTTACACAGTTGCTCTCCATGTTGACTGCACTTTAGAATTTGCTGGTGAACATCAAAAAAATAAAATAAAATAAAATGAAATAAAATAAAATAAAAAAAATTCTGTCAACTGCCCCAATGCCAACTCCGCCCCCAGTGGCCAGGGTGTGTTGTTTTACAGTGGCTGTGTTGTCGATTTTTGTTGTTTTGTTTGAAGTTGGCCATGTGACTTCTCAGTTTCTGCAGGAAAATATTCAGCTATTTGTCCGCTGACTTTAAGGCCAGCAACAGGAGGTCAGGAGACTGGAAACATGGCTCATAGCTCAGGTTCAAATTCACAGGAGTAAAGTGACTTTAGAAGGCCAAGACTTTGCTGGGTCCCACTTCCCTCATCTGTGACTCTGCAGGTTTGAATTGAATGATGTCTATTAAAACTCCTTTCAGCTCTTAATTCTCATTTTCTGTTGAATATGTTTGACCTTTTGTTAACTCAGATGTGTCTTTGTTTAATGAATTTGATGGAGAAGAATGTAAAATCGACTTTGAATTCCCCAAGGCTGATAGACAAACATGTTTAAGCCCCATATTCAGCTCTCAGCACTGCCTGACAAAGGTCAGATCTAGCAACACATTTAACTAAAGGATAGTGTCATCTCCACAGAGCAGAAATAAAACTTTATTCATGATTTTTCTGTCACTGTGATAAAACACCGTGGCCAAGGAAACTTAAAGAAGAAAGAGTTTATTTAGGTTTATGGTCCCAGAGTAAGAGTCTGTCACAACAGGGAAGTATAGCAGGAAGTCAGATAGAGCAGAAAGTTGAGAGCTCACGTCTCGAATCATGAGCAAGAAGCAGAGAGAGAGAGAGAGAGTCAGTCTCAGGAATGGTGCAAGGCTTTAAAAACTCAAGTCTATTTATTCCCAGTGACAGATGTCCTCCAACAAAACCACACCTCCAAGACCTCCCCAAACAGCATTACCAACTGGAGACCAGATGTTCACATACA
Organism: Rhabdomys pumilio; assembly: GCA_030674055.1. Classification (NCBI taxonomy): domain Eukaryota; kingdom Metazoa; phylum Chordata; class Mammalia; order Rodentia; family Muridae; genus Rhabdomys; species Rhabdomys pumilio. Next base: position 211,612,142 of record JANHMN010000001.1, on the reverse strand, counting down.
TGAGCTCATGGAGGACATTCTTATTCAAACCACCACCGAAACTGAGAAAGCTGGATCTCTTAAGCTCACTCCACTCCCCAGGATTTAAGAGAAGAGTGAGTTGATTTGCAGACTGTAGTTGCAGGTGTGTACGGATGCACCTGCTTACCACTGTGGTCCTCTTCCATCCCTCACTGGACGTTATGCATCCCACGCTGTAAGTTGCAACTTAGAGATCACAGGAAAAGTGGTATAGGCCAAACAAAACCGCGCGTCTGGAATCAGAGGAATTGTCTTCCCAAACAGATGGTTTTCTAGGTGGACTTGCTTTTCTCAAATCAATTAACTGCTCTGTCTGAGTAGTGTAGAAACAGAGACCAGATGTTCTTTATTAACAGATCACACACACACACACACACACACACACACTCACACACACACACACACACACACACACACACACACACACACACTCATGCACCGGAGCTCCCCCAGTCACTTCATTTGGTCCAGATGAGAGGACTTAGAGGGTAAGGGAAGATTCCAGGAAAACAAAACATATCTTCTGTTTCTTTCATAAAACTTCAGAATCCTGACAAAAGTGGGGATGGCATCTCAAGCGGGCAGATGTGTGTGCTGCAAAGAACATGTGGTCTTCTTCCAGCCCCTTGATTTAAAAACAGACACACTTCTTGGAACCTTGGCCTTCTAAATCATAAAATAAGAAGTACAATAACCACCTCATGTTTCCATTTGTATGTGTGACAGTTGATAGTTCTTGTTCACTTGATGGGATCTAGAACCACCTAAGCTACAAACCTCTAGGCGGACCTGTGAGGAATTATCTAGATTAGGTTAGGGAGGTTGTGTAAGACATAAAGACCCATCTTAACTGCTAGACAAATAAAAGGAGAACCCAAGCTGAGCCACAGCCTTCATTCTGTCTGAAGCTGCAATGTGATATGCCACTCCAAGCTCCTGCTAGTATGATTGCTCCTCCACAATGACCTTGTGCACTTTAAACTGTGAGCCCAAATCGGCCCCTTCTGCCTTATGCTGCCCTTCTCAGGGAATTTTCTCACAGCAATAAGAAAGGTCACTAGGACAGTAAGATTGATGTGAATGTATAGACAGTGTCCTAAACACCTTTGACTGCCCTGATGGTTGCTCCCAGCCACGGAGATCGCCACCAAGGCTGGAGTCTGCTTCCAGTACTTGATCTTGCTTCCAATTTTCCAGGGGTGACTATAGCATCTGCCAGAATTAAGAGAGAGAAAGGGTGAGCACTGCTTTGAGTTATAAGATGACTCCATAGTTAATTCATTTTACAGTGTGACATCCTCAGAAACTTGTCTGACAGCATTCAAGTCCATATCAGACACATTCTGAACTCTACAGCCTGAGGCCTACAGAAACGCCTTGCCAGTCCTAACCCAAAATTATAACCACTGTGGGATCTCAATGAGTTGCAACCAAATAGCTGATGGAATGAATAAAGTTTACTAAATAAGAAATAAGTGAGGCTGGCACAGAGCCTGTGAATACTTGTACAAGACTGCATTCATCAACATCTGTCAGGAGGAGGTAGGACCTTAGAGACCATCCTCCATGATGGTCTTTAGTTAGTTGTTGCTGGGGACAGGGGGTATGTCCTGGATCCTCTTTGTGGTGCAGACACTGGTACAGTGTTCATGTCCCTGTAAACTCATTTTACAGATCACAAGAAGAGGAGGAGGAGAAGGAGGAGGGGGAAGAGGAGGAAGAAGGAGGAGAAAGAAGGCAGTAAAAAGGAACATGAGAGTGAGAAGGGACTAACCAGAGGAATGCACAGGATGACATGGTGAATATAATTAAAATATACTATATTGATACTTGAAAACACAATAAAACTCTTTATGATGTTTATTAAACACGTACTATAGATAACATTTTGAATTTCTATTTTATGAGTTTTGCTTGCATGTGTATCTGTGTGCCACATGTGTGTCCAGTGCCTGCAGAGGCCAGAAGAAGGCATCAAATCTCCTGGAAATGGAGTTACTAAATGTGTTACTCATATGGTTGTGAGTCACCATAGGTGCTAGGAACCAAACTCTGGTCCTGGGGGAAAAAGCAGCCAGTGCTCTAACCACTGAGAAATCTCTCCAACTCTAATAAAAACATTTTTTAAAAGAAATAAAATTAAAAATAGAAGGCTACCCAGATGAAATTGACAACAGTAATTTGGAAAATGCCTTGACTAATGGTATGATACAAATTATCAACAGCCAAAGTCTGGGGCTATGTTTTTCCATTATTTCAATGATGTAGGTGGTCTGTGGCACTAGAAAGGGTGGGGAATTTTTTAAACTGTGAGAATGACAGCTTGTTCTAAAATATGGTAATTTCTAAATGTAGAGGCCTAGGAAAATCTTTCTGGTCAGGATACTATTATGGTAAGCTAGATAGAAAACAATGAAAGAAGCAGCAGTTCAGAAGTGTTCCAGAATATCCCATTAGGTTCCAGGGAGAAAGATGTCTGCATCCCAGATCACACATTTCTAAGTGCCAAGCTTGGTATGTGTATGGCATGAACACTGTGCCAGAGGCTACACCACTAAGAAAATCCAGGACACACCTCCCTGTCCCCAAGAAACAATTAAAGATCACCACAGAGGATGGGTCCTTTCAGGTTCTGTCTCCTCCACTGCAGGATGTTAATGAATATAGTCTTGTACATTTATTTCTAAATTAGAATCTCCCCCAGGACACTGCATTTGGGAAGCCTCTTATCTTCCATTGAAGATGTTTTCTTCTAAAACAAATATAGACTCTCCTCTTTAAGAGAGATTTTAAAGTTTTTAATTAAATTGACTTGGTGCATGTGTATGTCTCTCTCTTTCTCTCTCTCTCTCTGCCTTTCTCTCTCTCTCTCTCCCTCTCTCTCCCTCTCTCTTTTTTTTTTTTGTGTGTGTGTGTGTGTGTGTGTGTGTGTGTGTGTGTACTCATGCCATGGTAGGTGTGTGGATTTCAGAGCACAATTTTCAGGGTTTCATTCTCCTTCTGCCTTCTCAGGCAGCATCTGTCAGCATCCTCCAGCTTAGTTGCTGTGGGAGCTTCCAGGCAATTCTCTTCTCTTCAACTTCCACGCACCAAGGCAGTTGTGGAGTTACAGCTGTGAGCCACCACATCTGGCTTGTTATGGTTTCCAGAGACTGAACTCAGGTGGTCAGGCTTGAGGGGAAAGAGCTTTTGCTTGATTTTAGGGCAAATGAGCCTTATTTTTTTTTTAATTGTTCCTGGATTTATTTAATTACTCAAAAACCTCACCCCCAGATGTTATCATTCTCTTCTACTCATAGAAACAGCACCAAACAAGTGAAGACAGGAGCCAGGGCCTAGGATCACCTGAGAGCTAATTCCTCACCACCCCTCTCTCCCAAGGCAAAGTTAAAATGCTGTCTTAAATACAACTCACAAAGCAACATCCCTGACAAGCAAATCTGAGTGCTTTGGAAGTATAAAATATGATGTAAATGCTTAATTAAAAAAAAAAACTGGCATGTGACACTTGCTATTTTTACCAGCTGTCTAACAAGAGCCCACACATATTTTTCTAAAATAACTGAGTTGTCAAGAAAAAAATAACCCAAGATATGTACGTTGCCCTCTGGTTTCCTGGGCCATGTGTGATTTGACCCCATTATAGCTACCCTTGCCATCTGGAAAGGAAAACACCAGTTTGCAAGGCAGGTTCCTTCTTAGCCTCTGAAACCAGAGGTTCAGGCTCCCCGTGAGTAGCCCCAACAATGATCAGCAGTCTCAAAGGACATTCTCCAGCCTCTCCCTCTATGCCCACCAGAACAGAGCAGATGCAATAGAGGGTTTTAACTGAACTTCAGCAACAAGAAAAATCGAAAGGTCAATCAATACAATCGATACGTGTGTGTCACGCCCAGCACGCAGCTTACACAGCACCTCGACATAAGGATTTTCCTTCAGGAAGCAGAAAACCAAACATCATTTTTTTCTCCATATTGATTGGAAAAGACTTCTAGTAAAATAGACTCTCTTACACCTTTCTCTTCACCTCAGTGAGTACTGTCTAATCACAAGTATCCAAGGGCTGTAGATTGCATGTGAGGAGTCCTGAGCCATGTAGTCTCCTTAGCTTTTCTTCCAGGTAAAATGAAATTGACGAAGATGAAGAAGTAGAGACAGTGGAGGGAAGCCAAGAGCCCTGTGGCTGCCCTGACCGTTAGCACAGCCAAGAGCCCATGACCACCATGACCATCAGCACAGACACACTCTTAAAGAGCCACATTCCCGACTCCTTCAACCTTGCCCTTGGCTTTTATTTGACCTACACTCTGGGACCCAAGGATAGGAAGTTCTCAAACAAGTGTCCTGAGAGAAAATCAAGAGGCCAAAAGCTATACTCAGGAAAACTGTCAACGACATGGGTCAACCCTACTCCTTTCTCTTCCCTTGAATCTCAGATTTCTGTCTCTGACACTTTCCCTGGTTCCGTTTACTTCAATTTGTCTAGTTACAAAGCAGTTGCCTTTTTTATAAAACACACAGCACTGTCCTACAGAGACAGGTCCATCCTACACTCAGCTACAGAGAGTGAAGAGAGAAAAGCGAGCCAGGAGCAGGAAGTCTCTGCCTTTCAGGATCCCAGAGTCCTGCTGCAGGGACAAGATATATCCAATGTGTAATGTGAAATAGTAGTGGCCAGGAGACTCGCTGAACAGCATGCTGCCAAGTGCCATGCTGGGGGAACCTGAAGAGGAGGAGGGGAGGGGGAATGGCATCTTCAGGAGGGAGAAATGGAGCTGAGGCCCAGAAGACAAATTTTAGCTAGAAAGTGGACAATAGACAAAGCAGTCCAGAAAAAAAATCCCATAGTCTTAGAATTCAGTCCATCCTGTCCCTTCAATTCCTTCACAACTAATCAACTGATTTTTATATTTTTGAATTCTGATTCTGATGTGTTCAATAGCACTGATACACCAATCTCTCTCTCTCTCTCTCTCTCTCTCTCTCTCTCTCTCTCTCTAGCACAGAGCTACAACCCCTAGTCAAGATGATATATTTCCAACCTCAGCTTTGTCATTATGAGTCCTTCCATTCAGCTAGATTAACATTTTTACTATGTCTCCCTTTAGTCACTATTAAGATAGTGAGGCAGGCTGTGTACCCTGCTAGGTCACTGAGGATGCTCTGATAGTGTTTCACTGTGGGGGTATACTGGAAGTCATGCCTTCCAAAAGTGGAGACTTATTTGTCCACTAAAATCTATTCTTTCTCCTTCTCCAGTAATAGAGTTTTGGTTGAGCCCATCCTGAATGGCCAGAGACTATCCAGCATCCCTGGATTGATCTATGTGACTTTGTCCCTGCCCCTGGCAGATAAACACAAACCCTGTTTAGGGTCTGGCCTTGGAAAGCCATTGTATGTTTTTTCCTCTTTCTGGAGTTGCAAAATGGATTTGGCTAAAATCCAGTTCTAAGTCTGCAGGCAAAGTCTTGGGGTACAGCAAAGACACAAACTGAAGGAATCTAGAAACCAAAAATGACTACATAAAGCAAATCAGTCCACTGAGAGCTCAGGATGAGCACAGAGAGGTGGACCCATCCCTAGTCTCTTAGCCAGCCACTGTTCTAGTCTATCATGTATTACGAGAGTATCACGTCACCTGGGCTTAGCTTTCTCACTTTATATATAACTCTTATGCTCACGCTGAAGATGCCATCCCATTTAGACAGATCAGATATTACCTATTTCTGCCATGCGCAAACTAAAGCCAAGGGCAGCCCAAGGTCACTAAACACACTAATGCTTTCTTGATCACTGATTCCCAAAGCCTTAGTCTTTACATTCATCATTTTAATTTCATCATTTCCTCATATCCTTGCTGTGTGTGAACACACACACACACACACACACACACACAAAGAAACCATTTCCCCTTTGGGTGTTGATGCAAGTTTGACAGGGTTGAATTTTACATCTCAAATATAGATCCTAGATGTTAAATTAAGCCACGCACCATAGCCTGGCTTCATAATTATTGCTATTACACATTTGTTGCTACTGTCAGATTGCAAGACACACCAGAAGATATAATTGCAAAACAGAGTTCTGGAAGCCAGGGTAGACATGTTTGGCACTTGGGGGTAATTTACACCCATAATGTAATTAAAAACAAGGTAATTTGCATTCAGATTTGCATGTTGCAGTATTTTCTCTGATTATAATTTTTTTAAAATGTTCTCATGAGCACAAGAAGTTTCTGAACACTGTGACAATTATTGTTTCAGAAGAACGGCATTGGGAAGGAGGTCTCCAAGTCTTTTCTGGAGGCTTAGCAGTCAGCCGAGAAAATAGCAAGCTGTCTGTCAGATATTCTAATAACAAGCATGTTCAGTGCGTAACTGTTTACACCCCCACATTATTTTTGCAGAAATATATTTATAATTTTCCTCTGCTTCTCACCTATTGATAGGGCAGCCTATAAATGAAAGATTCAAAAAGCCACAAGCCTAACCACTTAAGTGGATGATAAACCAAATTCTATACTAGCAAGAAAATTATAATAAATTTGAGTTATAATAAAAGGGTTCACAGATTATGAGAAATGTGTGTGTGTGTGTGTGTGTGTGTGTGTGTGTGTGTGTGTGTGTGTAAAAAGCTTTAGACCTGAGGAGGAGGAGCCGTTCTTACTACCTAAGAGTCCTCAGTGAGGAGGATGTCAGCATCACGTCTCACTGCTGTACAGTGTTTAGAATATGTCCCCAGCACACCACAGGAACTCAGTGAATACTTGTGACATTGTTGAGCCTAAATAAAGAAAATGGACAATTCTCCTTGTTGCCACCCTTTATTTAGCACAATTCCAAGATATCTCAGAGGACACTTGTCATGGACTAGGTAAGGAAACTGTTGAGTACTTATGTCCAGGTTCACAGGAGTGAAGAACTAGAAATCAGCAAAGTTCAGATTTGAATTCAGGCAACCAGATTTCTTTAGATTTAGTAGATGAAGATTTCCTCCCTCATCCCACAAAGAGGCTTCATCTCTCACATCTATTTTGGTAGCAATTTGGCCTTGTGCTCTTCCATATACAGTACTGGTAGCCATATCATGTTATGCCTGAGGTCAGAGATAAATGGAGTTTCACCAGGTTGCATGCGTCGCTCACCGTAAGTCAGTGTGTGCTTCCAGTTCCATGAACAATGAGAAAAAGCCTAGAATGTGGGAAAGGAGCAGAAATGGAAATCAGAAAAAAGTTTTCCATGAGAATCTGCCCTACAGGACCACAGCAAGGGTTGCCTGTGACATGGCAGCCTTCTCTTCTACGTTACATACTGGGAAGGGGTCTAATCAATACAGTCACATACTCAGTCATATCAGAACATGTCGTCACTAGAGGAGCTGCTGAAACCAAGCATTCAGCAGTGCTGGCTGAACAGATCTGTATTGTCTATGACACTCTTACCACTCACCTTGTGAGCTGAAACACACCCCTTCTACTCTGGAAATATTCTTGTCTCTCTTTACACCTTTCCATGAAGGAACCAGGCTTTTCTCTTTAGGTTTGCAGAGCACATACCCAGTGTTCTCCAGCCAGGGCAGAGCTGAGATGACTGATCATGTGACTCTCTAGGGCCTACTGAATATGGTCTAATCCACTGAGATCTTTACAGAGTCATGTTATGAAATCAGACCCCTTATCATTGTTGACTTACAAATGAAGAAAAAGAAGGTTTGTGTGGTTAACTTACAAAAGTTTCAAGAGTCCATTACCCATCTAGGAATATAAATTCAATTTAAATTGAATGCAGTGAGGTTCCCTTCTGTGTAGCACAGACACATTGTGCTAGAGAGTGAAAGTTGCCCAACTTTAAATTTGATTTTCTAAGGTTTACTTTTATTTTTGTGTATTTATGTGTATGCGTGTATGTCTGTGTTGCAGTATATACATATGCATGCAGTTGCCTGAAGAGGCCACAGAGGGCGGCAAATGACCTGAAGTTGTAATCTGCCCAGTTTGGGTGTGGGAACTCAGGTCCTCTGCAAGAGCAGTACATGCTCTTAACCGCTGAGCCATTTCTCCAGCCTCTACCTCCATATCTTTAAATTTGTTTTTCCTCCTGAGTTTTGTACTCTAAATCATCCTTTCTTGATACAGATGACCTGCCTTCTACTTCACCCTTGTGAACATCTACTCTCAGCAGATATGATTAAGAAAACAGCCAGGCAGAGCGGCACACACCTTTAATCCCAGCACTTGAGAGGTAGAGGCAGGTGAATCTCTGTGACTAAAGAGAGAGAGATAGGGAGAGGTAAGAAGAGAGAGAGAGAGAGAGAGAGAGAGATACTGGGAACTGAATTGAGTACTCTCAAAATTCTCATGTTGAAGCCCTAGCCACACAGAACCTCAGAATATAACAATATATAGAAATAAGACTTTAAAAGAGGGTAATAAATTAAAATGATGTCAAAAGATTACCCGCTAATCCAATGATTAGTATCCTCATTATATCAGAAAGTGTTGGCACAGGTCAACAGAAAGTGAAAGCGATGGAGAGAGAGGGACAAAATGACATCTACCTGCCAAGGAGACCTCTGAAGACATTGACCATGCTGATACCTGTCCTCAGACATTGAGCCTCCCAAGCTGCAAAAAGGAAAGAAAAGTAAAATAAGATTAGATACATTTCGGTTGTTTGTACTGGGCATGTGCTATTTCAGAGCCTGGGATGGGAAGCTTGTCCCAGGTTATGCTGAAGTCCAACGTAGTCACAAAGGTCTTGTGAGAGGAGGTCTAGGTGGCAAGGCAGAAGTCAGTGAGGAGAGAAGCTACCATGTTGCTGCCTTTTGGAAAAACCTGGAGTCTGTGATTTAGGCCTCTTCACAGATGGATTCCAGAACATATGTAAGGGGGAAAATTGATTCAGTCTAGAATCTCCATAAGGGGCACAGACCTGTCAACACACTGGTTTTAACTCACAGGCCATGAATGAGTTCCAGCTTTCCATCCCCCAAGACCAGAAGACAAGACCTTTGTGTGTTCTTTCAAGACTCCGAGTCTGTATAAAAATGACCTTAGGCTAGTATAGGGAAGTAGGCTCAGATACTTTGGTCATCCTGATAAGCCTTTAGAAACAGTGTTCACATACTTGGGTTTAATGCCTTGCTTTTTCTTTGACTATTTTTGTTTATTGTATTACTTATTCCTCAACTATTTGCATCTATTGTATTGCTAGACCCTCAACCTAGAACTGACCTTAATACATGCATGTAATCAAAATGGTATAAAAGAATAAAAGAAGAGGAGGTGTAGGATAGGCGGTTCTAGGGAGGAGAGATGGGGAAAAGGGGTGATATCTGTATTGTAAATAAATAAAATATCCAATGAAAAAAAGATTCGGAGTCTGACAATTTGTTACAGTATCCAGGGGAAGGAATGCAAGCATTATATTGCTATTTCTCTGTTTGCTACATTTGTTCATTCTTCTTCATCCCCAGCCTCTCCTCATCCACTTCCCAAATATGCATCTTTAATCTCATCTGGGTTATGGAATAGCTTCCAAATTGATTACTTTTAGTCCCTTCTATCCTCCGAACTATTCTGCCAAAGTGATTTTTCTAATACAGCACAATCAGGTCAGTCTTCTAATTAATTAAATACTTTGTCTGGTCCTGGCCAGTTTTAAGTGAAATAGTTTCATAACAAAAGAGCCCTCTGCGGCCTCTCTGCAGCCCCCTGCAGCCTGAGGTCAATGTCAGTCTAGACTTTCTGCCTTTGCTCTCCTCAGGACTGAGTGTCTCTCCTCACCACCTAAAACTGGATGCTTCTGCCCCATACTAAGCCCTCAGGACTCCTCAAGCAGATCAGGCTTGGCTGTGCTGCCCTTTCTGCCTACTTCATGTCTCAGAAATCATTGCAGGTCCCCCCACCCCAAAACAATCTCATCCTTGTCACACTCTTTGTTTCTCTTTAGAAGTCCTGGAGATAGTACCCCGTTAGGTTGTTGTGTCTTCACCAGCTGAATTTCCTTCTTCTCTTCATCCAAGCCAGGATTCTGCCCCTCAAACAGCTTTCTGATGATGCCCACACATTGCCTGATGTAATTTGGGGGAAAAGGAGGTAGATTTTCATGTGCTCATCCACATGGATACTCACTTGGCAATCACTCTTGATAGAACAATGTGGCATACACAAACATAAATATATGCACACACACATACACACACACACACACAGAGAGAGAGAGAGAGAGAGAGAGAGAGAGAGAGAGAGAGAGAGAGAGGGAGAGAGAGCTGACTTGATGTCTACCATCTAGAATGGCATGGTTAGGCAGACGTATGTTAAGATGTTAGTGAAATGATAAGCAGTAGTAATGCCTAAGTAGACTACCAATCATAAGCTCCAGAGACCAAAAGATAACTTCATACCTAGAAAAACAACAGGAAGATTCTGGCAGTTTTCTAAAAGCATCATGGGAGGCACCTGAGACTGACAAACCCTAAATCAATGAGTCCCTCTGCTGTAATATAGTAACTCTGTACACACCTAGTGGCCTCATCAAATCATAAGCATACCTTGGGAAGATAAGTTCCTCACTCTGAGGAGTTGAGGTCTCATAATATATTGAACATGGCAGGTGGACATGGCTGTGTGTATACTATTAGGAATCAGAAAAAAAAAACAGCCACTTATTATCTATGAGTCACTATGGATGGCTAAGGAAGCATTTTTATCATTAGGCACTGAGTCTAATAATTTTATGTGATACAAATCCAGGCTCTGATTGTTGCCATGACTAATAGAGGGTGATGTTTCTTTTCAAGGTCAACTCTTGCTCAAGAAAAATGAAAAATGATTCCCTTCCTTGACCCTGATAATGGATAAATAGAAGCAGATTTATATGGATGGAAATGAGTGAGTCAGAGTACTTTATCCCATAAATAACAAAAAAGTGGATTAAGACTGACTTGTCTCCAAGCAACATATATAAATGCCATCACAAAACCCTGACTTTAGTATATAAAATAGATGATCAAGAGATTCACTTAAAATTATTCATGGCTGTCTTTTCACTATTTCAAAAGATTTTAAAAAGCTTCTTCCTTGCCAGACATCCCATTGTAAACCTTTACTAATAAGGATAGTGGGCCAAGTTATTTCTATGGCCAAATTATAAATGAATGTTACTGGGTCTCTCAAAATAGATGTAGTTTAAAAAGATCCATAAGACAGAGGAAGCAAGGGATGGAGAAAAGGATGAGAGAAGGAAGAAATGTCTGGGAAGGAAGAAAAGGAGGAAGGCAGGAAGGAGGGAAGGAAGGGAGGAAGCAAGTGAGGGAGGGAAGGAAAGGAGGGAGGGAGGGAGGAAAGGAAGGGAGGAGTAAGGAAGCAAGAGAGAGGGGGAGGGAGAAAGAAGGAAAAAAGGAAGAAAAGAAGGAGAAAGTAAGGATTGTAAAGATAAGATTAAAAGATTTTCTTTATAATTCAAATGTAGATAAGGTAGTAATAGATAAGTTAGTGGGTGGTAAATTATGTGTGGAATTAAAATCTTTTAAAAACTCAAAGCATATGTAAATGTTAATGATAGATACCAGATCTAATGCTATGACTGAGGGCCTCATACACAGAGCACAGACCAGAGTGAGTTGAGTGAATTACATGTCCTTCAAATTACATAGAAAACTAATTTAGGGAAAAATACAATAAAAAAGACAAGTGACTCAAAATGCATTTTAATGTCTTTAATAAAGTCACAAATTAAACAAAAATACTCAACTGAGAAAATAAAGTCTTTTGATATTAATTTGCAGAATGTGGAAGATGTATGCATAACATTGCCCGAGTGTTTTTAATGTGGCCTGACAATTAGGCACTAATGAGAGATATTTAAAATGAGAGATTGCATTTAAAGTTGGAAACAATGACCTTCTGATGACCTTGCAGCTATGTGTATAAGTAACTTGTGTCTCTCTCTACTTGATTGCTTTTCTACAAAATAGAAACAATAACAAGGTCATCTGAGGAAGTTGTGTTGATTAAATAAGACAACTCAGGGAAGTTTGGCAAAACGTCTAACACACTGGCTGCACGTAAATGATCAGTAATTACTGTAACCACACTACTGTAACCTGCCTCTCTGCAACATTGTAACCA
>JANHMN010000001.1:211589565-211599981 GCA_030674055.1 Rhabdomys pumilio | reverse complement strand
ACCACACTACTGTAACCTGCCTCTCTGCAACATTGTAACCACACTACCATGCTCCTCCTCTCTGCAACAGTTCACATTTGTGCTGAGTTCCAGTCTGAGACTGAATTTGCCAGTGTACTGAGGAAGTTTTGTAATGTTAACAATACCACCAGAAGATCTGAGCTCTGGTCCCAGCGCCACCACTTGGCAGACTTGTGGCCTTGAGCAAACCTTTCAGTCAATTTGATCAACTGTAAAAAAACGAGAAGAATCACTTGTGTTCTGCCCCTGCGCTAGCGCCATGTGAAGCTGCTGCTGATTTGTTTGAGTTTGGTTTCTCGCTGTAGTGGAGACTGAACCTGGGACTTCACTTGTGCTAGATAAGTGGATGAGCAGGAAGCAGCTACCACTGCTGTAACTCTGCCCTTCTTCTGCCTTTTCCTTTTGAAGCAGGCTGTCCTGGAACTCACAGTCCTCCTGTCTCAGCATCCTGAGTAGCTGGGATTACAGGCATACGCTACCAGGTCTGATTTATTTCATCTTACTTCTTTGATATAAAATTTTACTTGTATATAAAAGCCTGCCGGTGGTATTGTTGGGGTTGGGTCCCATTAAGTAGAAAAAAATATAGTGCTCCAGCTTTACTAGGTCAGGCTGCAAGGTAGCAGATCACACATCAAAACATCTGCTTGGTCTCATCACACATCACAGATCACACCACACACAGACTTCAACTTCACAATGGTGTTTACCTCTATAAATGAGAGGCAGATAGGAAACTGATATCAAATCCAGTCAGACCTTCCTGATGGGCAACAGCATTAGTTATTCTTGTTGAGAGTTTTTGATTGATTGTGTTTAGTTTTGGTTTTGGAGGCAAGGACTCAATTGGCCCAGGCTAGCCTGAACTCAACATAGTAATCCTCCTGCCTCTACCACCAATGTAATGCTAAGATTACATTCAGGTGTAGCCACATTTGCTCTGGTTAGTCATTCTAGATCTATAGAACCTCTAATAATCTTTTTGTGTAGAGTGGAAAGTACAAGTTAAGTACAAGGCTCAAACCCAGGTTCCATGGCACACAGCACTGTGTTTTTCATTTATTTTGCAAATAGGCATAATATTACATAACCAAATACCATAATCCATATTTAAATTCATTTAAAAACTAGAAAAAAAATAACACTGTCTTTCTGCATTTTGTAAATTTCTATTTTTTGTAAACTTCTATTTTCTACTCAATAAATGAATGAAATATTTTTAAAATATATGATGTTCTTGGCAGTCCAAGAGGAACCTGGAGCTGCACTCATGAGTCATCTTCAGAGGTTTGTAAGAAAACCCAGCTTTTCAAGATGGTCAAAAATAGAGAAAAGAACTCAGATTTGAAATGATGACAATGATGAGAGGTTTAAATTTATATCCCTGGTTTTAGCTCGGAAATGTAATCTCCAGACCATAGATTACAGATGTTCTGGTTATAAAGCTCATTCTAATAAACGTCTCCAGTAAGAGGAATGTAGCTCTCTAAGTCAGACCACCGTAAGCTTGAACTAAGATACACTGTTACAAGGCTGCACTGGGTAAACTCAGAGGCACTGCAGCTTTAAGAGTTCAGGTGCACCTCATCAAGAGCGATCCTGATTCTCGGCAAAGCCAGTTTGACCATTTAAAAACATCTTGCAAATTAATATAACAATATCTCTTCAGTTCATCTGCACTAAGCTCTAGCTATAGGCTTTCTCCTGGTGAAGCTCTAGTGTTATTTTAAAACCTCAGTCTCCTTCTTTGGGCTTTTCTGGAATTGCTTCATAGCAGCAGAGTGCTAGCATTACACAGCAAAAAGGAAAACCAGCAAGCTGTTATCAGCGGAGAGCTAAAGCTTAGCTTCAGAAAACATGAAATTTCTATGGAGAAAATCTTCAAACTAATTAGGTTCACGTCCATAAAGATGGGATATTTTAAGATTTCTGAAGACTTCAAACTAACTTTATAAAGGCAGAAACTAGCAGAAACATAATGTAATATAATATCCAATGAATAAAGTATTTGGTAAGAGAAGTAAGCATACTCTAGGGGACTTAATGCCAGAAAAGAGACGCTGTACCAGATGGATTTGTTTTAATTAAAAACAGTAACAACATACACATACTACCCAATTGTTCTGACAAAAAAAAATTCTCTCCTGGGGTTATTTTTACATTCTTTCCAACAAATGAAACAAATAAACAAGCCTGGCCTGCTTGTAAACTTTGACATCTGAGACTCAAGCAGAAATAAGTAAGTGGTCTGGTTTTCTTCTCAACTCATGGTCTCCTTTCCAGCAGACTCTGTTCTGGGTCTCTTACATCAACCACCCCTTTAATAACTACCAAAGGAAAATTCATAAATAATCATTTATTATAGGTTCTAGAAGTAGATCCCAGGCAACATCATGGGACCCACATCACAGCAGGCTTCTGGGACCTCATCATAGGCAGATGCAACCTACTAGCTGAACGATATGTTTCCCTCCCTCCCTCCTTCCCTCCTTCCTTCCTTCCTTCCCTTTCTTTCTTTCTTCCAGAGACACTTGGTGCCATTCTCCATTTCTCCATTTGTGTGTGTGTGTGTGTGTGTGTGTGTGTGTGTGTAAATCTTAAAAGAAAAAAGTAAGAAAGTAAAAAAAGAAAGAAAAATATGATTCATCTATATATGTTTTTATTTTTTGACCCAATAAATGAACCTCTTGTGCAAATATTGTGTTTCCATTTTCAATTAAGAGCTGTTCTGACTCTCAGTAAATCCAGCTTGACCATCAAAAACATGCTGCATATTAACATAACAATGCCTCTCCAATTCATCTGTGCTGAGCGCTAGCTATGGAATCACTCCTGGAGAGACTCTAGCATTTTATTAAAACCTAAGTCTCCTTCTTCGGGCTTCTCTGGAATTGATTCACCAGCAGCAGACCCTCAGATTCCTTATAATGGTTTCTTCTTGCTCAAGTTAACATTCACATTTATCCTAGTGAAGGAATTAGAAATAGAAAAATGTCCTTCCGTTCTCCAAAAGGCAATTCAAAACAAACAGTATCTTATGCAACAATTCAGAGATAATTTCATTAAGACTCTTATATCTGAATCATATGTTTAGCTTCCTTCTTTGGAATAAACCACAAAAGTACTGTCATAAACCCAAAGCCAGCCCCACAGTGCGCTAACATCAGATCCCCTTTCTCCTTCATTTTCTCTGCTGCTGGTAGGCAATAGCTATAATGTCACCAAGAGAGGAAATATGCAAACCACTTCTCTCTATGAAAAATATTAAGGAAGTAAATTTTCTTCAAAAACTCAAGAAAGAAAGGGAAAAAAGAACAGTTACTATAGCCCTTTTAAAAATAATAATAATTTTTAAAAATCTGTATGGTGGATTTACCCTTCAAGTCACCTTCAGGACAAATACAGAAATGAAAGAGCAAAGTATAAAGTGCAAGGCTGCAGAAAAGTACGGTGGGACTGAAGCCCTAATTTTTAAACCAGTAGCACATTTTCCCCTTAACAGAGGAACTTATAAGTCCCTGCAGCATCCCTTACGGCCCAGATTAATCAATAGTTCAGTGTGACATTGCAGCTAAGATGTTAAGCTATCAGCACCAGGTTTAGCCTAAGTAATTGGCCATGACTTTGTTTGCAAGCAGCACTTTCCTTTCTGCAACTGGTTGGATGTTTAACAATTTTCGAGCTGGTTTAGACACTAGGCAAAACAGGCTGATTGTGAAATTAAGCACATGTTTTCTTGTAAATGTCTCTGCAGAGTCATCTCATTGCCAAAGCCCCACAGAAAACTCGCAGCTGAAGCCTGTTTGCCACCCATGTGCTATCTATCACGGCAGGGAGCTTTTCCCATGAGTGTGCAGCAAGATGCTGCAGGCAGCTTTATATATCTTAGTAAAAGCAGGCAGCTGCACAGAGTTCAGGGATAAATGCTGCAGAGGTAGGATGCAGCCATATCTACATGGCATCCTGCTGAGATCCCACCCTGCTAGCCCATATCTGACAGGCCCATGAAGTTTTCATTTTTATTTACTTTTCCATGGGAAATCAATAAATTTTGTTTTTTACAATATGTACAAGTTAGTCCTCCACTTTGTGGAATGCCACTTTTAGTGATTTGAGTCTGGACTCTCTTTGATTGAGCAGTAAGCAACACTCAGCAGATCAGATCAGCCTCATACCCAGCCCCCTCACCTTCCACCCCCGCAGCCCGCAATGCTGCAGTTTCACATTCCAGAACCAAAAGTAACTCCTTAAACAAACCCTTTTCCTTTTAAAAATTCACTTCTATCTTAAAATGCATGGGCTGGGAGCTTATAAAACCACAAAATCAAAGCCTCAGAAAGGAGGGCGTCTGTGATTACTTACTAATTAATATAACTCTGTTGCATAATAAAGCAGAGATTAGAGAATATACACTGGAAAAGGAGGCACATCAATCTGCTGCCTCTGCTTCCAAGCACTGGTTTATTCTGGCCCACAGAAAGCATTTCACAAGGCCCACTCCTTCCTGCGACCCCTGCTCGGGCATTAGGACTGAAGCCCATTCCTTACTTTCTCTGGCAGGACTCTGAACTTTTTCACTCCGAATTTTCCCAAACTGTAATCCAAAATAGAAGGGCATTTTCAGTTTAAAATACACAGCCGAAGGAAACCCCTCTGTAGAATGTTTATTTAAATAAACATGCTTAAAGGATGGTGGATCTATTCCAAAACAGTCATTCAGTCATCAAAATCTACATAAGGAAATATGTTGCACTTTTAAATGGGGATGGGGGGCCACCTGGTTTATTCAAGCCTGAGATGAGTCTGTCCAGTTACCTTTCGATTAATTTAAAACTAATTCAGTTGCCCTGTCAGTTGTAACAGTACACGTAAGTAGTACCCAGACAGAAAGATGACTATGCATCTTTCAAACTTATCATACACTCTATCTCCCAGGATTTTTCATCTCGGATTTCCTCTTCCCAATGAACAGTTGACCTTCAGATTTCAGGCATTATGTCTCCTCCTTCCCTAGCATTCATCATTGGTTGGTAAAGTCAAACTGGGTTTCAAGTCTCTTATTTTCCTTAACTGAGTTTAATGAATTTTAGTTGTTTTCAAAATCTGCAGTCTGTTCTTTGTGCCAACTCTGCACTGCAGAGAAGTCTTAGCGTGGGATTTCCAGCTTGTTTTCTACAAACAAACAGTCGCTACAAACAAGTTTAATAGTATTCATTGGGGGAAATGAATCAGATGTGACCCTCCTCTGGGCTCTGCGAACCCAGCAGCAGCCCATGGGCTCGCCTGGGCGCTGTCCTTGGTACTGCCGGATTCTTGGGTGTCGCAGCGCCTTACCTGCTGGAAGCTGCAGATGTCCCCCAAACGTTAAGCAGAATGGAGCGCCACTTCCCACTTTTTTAACACAAATGACTACCCCGGCCTGTCCTCTTTGTCCCCTTTCCGAAGGTTTCTGGCGGGTCATTCCTCAAAAACTCTCTCTCTCTTTCTTCTGCATAACTCTCAGCTCATCTCTTGCTGCTTTAAGACAAGGAGTAGGGGGAGGAGAGGGAGGACAAGGAAGATAAAGAAGAAAAAAGAGAGTTGGGGATTAAGGAATAAAACACGAGGCTGCAAAGAAAAAAAGTCCCAAGGGAAAGGGCTTCAAGGGAAATGCGGGATGAGAAGAACTTAAAAAATAAATAAATAAAAGTAGAGGGAGAAGGGCCGCGGGAAAAGGTGGGAGGGGATGTGTGATAAAGAAGAGTGGACCCTAAGGACAAAAGTAAGGAAGAAAGAGACAAAGAGATAGGGGGCCAAAGGAAAGCCAGGAGACCGGAGAAAAGCTACCCAAAGGACGGAGAGTGGAGAGACAAAGAAAGGGCGCTGGAAAAGGGCACTTGCTCCAAAGCTGTGAACTGCAAACTGCAGGTGAAAAAGCAGAGAAGGGGAATCTACCAGGTGACAAGTGGTCTGGAACCCAAGGGGACGCTAGGAAAAGGCCGGCCCGGCGACACCCAAGTGTGGGGTCCACTGTGGCGCGGGCCCATGTGGAGAGTGGAGCGGCCGCTGAATCACCGCAGGGCTTGTCTCCCCCTTCCCCCCACCCCCGGCCCGGTGCCCGCAGTCCCCGCCTCCTCGGCCGCCGCCTCCACGGGGCGGGGCCCTGGCCCGGGACCAGCTGCTCCGCTATAAAGGGGCTGCGGCGAGGCCGGCAGAACGCTGTGACAGCCACACACCCCAAGGCCTCCAAGATGAGCTACACGCTGGACTCGCTGGGCAACCCGTCCGCCTACCGGCGGGTCACTGAGACCCGCTCCAGCTTCAGCCGCGTGAGCGGTTCCCCGTCCAGCGGCTTCCGCTCGCAGTCCTGGTCCCGCGGCTCGCCCAGCACCGTGTCCTCCTCCTACAAGCGCAGCGCGCTCGCCCCGCGCCTCGCCTACAGCTCGGCTATGCTGAGCTCGGCCGAGAGCAGCCTCGACTTCAGCCAGTCCTCATCGCTGCTCAACGGCGGCTCCGGCGCCGACTACAAGCTGTCCCGCTCCAACGAGAAAGAGCAGCTGCAGGGGCTGAACGACCGCTTCGCCGGCTACATCGAGAAAGTGCACTACTTGGAACAACAGAACAAGGAGATCGAGGCAGAGATCCAGGCGCTGCGGCAGAAGCAGGCCTCGCACGCCCAGCTAGGTGATGCTTATGACCAGGAGATCCGAGAGCTGCGCGCCACCCTCGAGATGGTGAACCACGAGAAGGCTCAAGTGCAGCTGGACTCCGATCACTTGGAGGAAGACATCCACCGGCTCAAGGAGCGCTTTGAGGAGGAGGCGCGGCTGCGGGATGACACCGAGGCTGCCATCCGCGCGCTGCGCAAAGACATCGAGGAGTCGACGATGGTTAAGGTGGAGCTGGACAAGAAGGTGCAGTCGCTGCAGGACGAGGTGGCCTTCCTGCGGAGCAATCACGAAGAGGAAGTGGCCGACCTGCTGGCTCAGATCCAGGCGTCGCACATCACGGTAGAGCGCAAAGACTACCTGAAGACAGACATCTCCACAGCGCTGAAGGAGATCCGCTCCCAGCTCGAGTGTCACTCAGACCAGAACATGCACCAGGCCGAAGAGTGGTTCAAATGCCGCTACGCCAAGCTCACTGAGGCGGCCGAGCAGAACAAGGAGGCCATCCGCTCCGCCAAGGAAGAGATCGCCGAGTACAGGCGCCAACTGCAGTCCAAGAGCATCGAGCTCGAGTCGGTGCGAGGCACTAAGGAATCCCTGGAGCGGCAGCTCAGCGACATCGAGGAGCGCCACAACCACGACCTCAGCAGCTACCAGGTAGGAACCGCGGCTGCGCGGCCGGCCTGCGCCAGCGCCAGCGCCGCGCGCCCCCGACACGACACTCGAGCGCGCGCCCAGAGGCCTTCTTGGTCGCGCTCCCTGGTGGTAGCATTCCAGCGCGCACACGAGCGCCGCAGACGCGAGTTAGCCTTAGCCTATGGTCCTTGCTCCGCCCCTCCTCGTTGCCCCACCCACCTGCCGCAACTACTTAGAAATCTCCATTCCTTTCAAAAACTTGTTTTCCCACTGTAGATTCTACTGTAAAAGAAAAAAGGCACACTCTGGTGCTTGAGAAATACACCGTTTAATAAGCAGAAGCACAGATAGTGTCTTGTATTCCTGCCTCCTTCTTCGCCCTGCCCGGGCCCCCGACCTCCACCCTCCACCCCTCACCCCCCACTCCCCACTCTCAACACTGCCTCCAGCCGCGGTGCACTGAGCTCTTAAAACTGGCTTCAGTCCAGAATTTGGGTGGGGATGGGGGGAAGGGGGATGGGGGGAGGGTGGGGGTGGGGGGAAGGGTGGGGGTGGGGGGGGTGGGCAAGTCCTCCAGATTTCTCAGTGCTCCCTTCGAGGGGCATTCTAGGCTTGCCAATCTCTGTGTGTGTTGTGCCTGGGAACTGTGGTTGATTTTTGTTGCTTTGTTTTGAATTTTACTATCATAAAAGAAAAAGGGATAGGTAGGAGTGATGTCTACGGGTCTCGTGGAGCTGGAGGGGTGGGGGTGGAGGAGCGAACGAACTCGAGGCAGGGGGCGGGGGGGGGTGCGGATAGCAAGTGCCTTGTGAAGGAAGTTTCTAGAGACTCCCTGTACTTTTCAGGACACCATCCAGCAGTTGGAAAATGAGCTTCGGGGAACAAAGTGGGAAATGGCTCGTCATTTGCGAGAATACCAGGATCTCCTTAACGTCAAGATGGCCCTGGACATCGAGATCGCCGCATACAGGTACAGGATCTCTGCAGACTTGGTCCAGGCACTGCAGAGGCTGCTGAGAACAGCCTTCCCCGCTTAGGCCAAAGCTGGCAGGGTGAAATAGGCTCAGAAGCCCGCTTCCCCAGCTCAGTTACAAATCAAATCCTGAGTGTTACAGAATCAGTTTTATCAATTTTATGCAGCTTTAAAGAGTGACTATGGGGACGATCTGGAAGGAAGGAGGAGCTGGGGGAGGGGAACAAAATGTATTGTATGAAAAAAGCTTAAAGATGCACAAAAGAATGGTACTTTGAGTTGCTGGGGGCGCATAGCAATAGGTTTAAAATTTTAAGCATCTGTATGTCTGACAAGCAGATGAAGTTTTAGTTTTTAACATTTCATCTGATGCTTCTCTTTTATGATGCCAAGGACAAACACCAGGTCATTCTTCTCCTGTTTCTCTGTTACAGCTTACTGTTGCCATCCTCTGGCTGAGGCTAGGTGTAGACATGTCAGAATATCAGAATATAGGTGCACTTATTTTAAGTCTATGGATGATATACATGCATTCAATCAGGCTATAAGTATAAATTTAATACATATTTATCTACATATGTAAAGTATGATACCCTCATATCTAGATCTATGCAAGCACGTATGTATAGAAATATATAGAACTAAACACATAGGTAAATATAGGTTTGATCTCTTCTTCCGTAAACTGGTTATAGGTCTCCTGAGTAATGCTGTCTTTCTGCCGACCAAATTCAAAGCATACGGCTCTTGAGGAGACAATCATTTCTTGTACGCTGTCAAAGAATAAACTGCACTTTCTTTTTAAGGGAACTAAATGATTGTACAAATAGACATTCTGTCACTGAAATCAGAGAACAAATTATAATTTGGTTCACCTATATTCATATGTAGCTATAATTTAAATTCATCAACATTCTGACTTATGCTCAATAGTTTTGATTTTTAAACTGGATGTTTTATTTGCTTTAAAAATTCATACAAATCTGGACAATTTAAATGATGAGGGAGGCCACTGTTGGGGGGACAAAGTGGGTTGGCCACTAGGGACCATTTTAGCGCATTCATACTACACCGATGACGTGCCTGCGGCAAAGCTGGATTTACTGGCTGGGTGTGGTTGTCTACTGGGAGTGGCTAGACACTGCAGCAGAGGACTGGCTGGCACTCTGGACTGGAGAATCTGCCACTGGATATGATAAACAGGTTGATGAAATGGCAGTAGGCACTACACTGGTAGAAAGAATGTTTCTTTATGTGGTCTGTTTATTCAAAAGTGCCCGCTACATTAAGTTTGTGGTAATGAAGATTAGAAGACAAAATAAGTCTTTATTGCTGTCTCATCCTCTTTGGTTCTCTCCTTAGGAAACTCCTGGAGGGTGAAGAGACCAGATTTAGCACATTTTCAGGAAGCATCACCGGGCCTCTGTACACACACCGACAGCCCTCAGTCACAATATCCAGTAAGATTCAGAAGACCAAAGTCGAAGCCCCCAAGCTCAAGGTCCAACACAAATTTGTGGAGGAGATCATTGAAGAAACTAAAGTGGAAGATGAGAAGTCAGAAATGGAAGACACCCTCACAGCCATTGCAGAGGAGTTGGCAGCCTCTGCCAAAGAGGAGAAAGAAGAGGCAGAAGAAAAGGAAGAGGAACCAGAAGCTGAAAAGTCTCCCGTGAAGTCTCCTGAGGCTAAGGAAGAAGAAGAGGAAGGGGAAAAGGAAGAAGAAGAGGAAGGCCAGGAGGAAGAAGAGGAGGAAGATGAAGGTGTCAAGTCAGATCAGGCAGAAGAGGGGGGATCTGAGAAGGAAGGGTCTAGCGAAAAAGATGAAGGTGAGCAGGAAGAAGAAGAAGGAGAAACTGAGGCAGAAGGTGAGGGAGAGGAAGCAGAGGCTAAGGAGGAAAAGAAAACTGAGGGAAAGGTCGAGGAAGTGGCTGTCAAGGAGGAAATCAAAGTCGAGAAGCCCGAGAAAGCCAAGTCTCCTGTGCCAAAATCACCCGTGGAAGAAGGAAAGCCAAAGCCAGAAGCCAAGGCCGGGAAGGTTGAGAAGAAGGAGGAAGAGAAAGTTGAGGAGGAGAAGAAGGAAGTAACCAAGGAATCACCCAAGGAATCACCCAAGGAATCACCCAAGGAATCACCCAA
>JANHMN010000001.1:211570913-211586620 GCA_030674055.1 Rhabdomys pumilio | reverse complement strand
TCTCTCTCTCTCTCTCTCTCTCTCTCTCTCTCTCTCTCTCTCTCTCTCAGGTTGTAACTGTGTACTTACCCCCAGCTCTGTTTCCATCCACTTCACCCTCTTTCTTAGTAATACTTCCACATATGGTAAAAGAAGAATAACTCCTTGATTTCCTCACAAATAATAACATTCCTTTGATAATCCATGTGAATATTTCTAAATCTATAAATGGCCTTGCTGTCTCATCAAGTAAGCAGAATGCTTATTAAGGACCCCTGGAGATACTGTGCTTCATTCACCCCCAGAATTACAGATTCTATTGTGAACAACAAACATCGCACTTTAATTTAAAAGAAAACAATCTGAAATTCATGCACCCAAATACATTCAGTGACAGTGAGACAGTGTATCCGCACCTCCAAGAGTTCAGGAAGCTAGAGGCTGGCATCTAAGTATAGGGACACTAAGCTATTGAAAAGGAGAGTTGTTGCCTGGTCAGTAGATTGCCTTTGAGATGCTGTTCATTTTATATACTCTGAGAAGTATCAAAGCTACTTAGTTCTCCATTTTATTAATTTAAAAAAAACTAAGAGAATTTTCTTGTAAACCTTTCTCTAGTCAGAAGTTAGATCACCGAGCTGAGAGTTAACCGGGAGTCCAGCTCCAGAATGCATAGTGGGAGCCCCTACAACACACCACTTTTCTGATTCACCCATGTGGACAACTCATATCATAAGGATGCCCATCTAATTCCTGTTTCCTTTCAGAAAAGATATGCCATGAGTCTTTCATTTAACATCCTTATCTCTAGGGCATCACTTATATCATCAAGTACAAAAATGCAAAGTACAAAAAAAAAAAGTGATTCTTCCATTTCTAACATCCCTCCCCCTTTAGAAGTGCAGAAGTTTGACGAAAGTGTTGGGTTTGAGTTCAAATGCCCTCAGAGACAGCACAATTGTGTGCCTTGGGGTCATTATTATACTGTGAGTTTCCCCTTCTGTACCTGCAGACTGTGAAAGCTGAGGTCCTCCACTGGCATCTGTGTGATTCTACCACACAGCTGCAGTGTACATAGATTCAACAAGTGCTTTTCTCCTAGTAAACTTGCATGCTCAATTTTTTAAAAAGGGAGTTATTTCTGGTGTGTTTTAGTCTACTGCCAGTCAGTACACAGACAGTATTAAAACATTAGGATAGCCGTTTCCACAACAAATAGGTTGCTAGTTCCAGATTGGAACAAGCTCTTTTCTCTGGTGGCTTATACAAGTTGCCCAAAAGGAAGCAGAAGTTATTTTTAGGTGAGTTATTTTATTAAAGACTACACAATAATCCTCCATTTCCAAGATCCCTCTCTCTCTTTAGAAGTGCTAAGGTTTGACAGCAGCATTGGATTAGAGTTCAAATGCTGTCAGGGAGAGCACAGTTGTGTACCTTGTGGTCATTGTTATCCTGTAAGCTTACCTTTCTGCCTGCAGACTATGGAAGCTGAGGTTCTCCACTAACATCTATGACAGTTCCGAGACCTTTGAGATCTCAAAGCCAGTGATTGCTTGCTTTGCCAACCTGACAGCCTGAGTTTTATCTCTGGATGGAACAAAATCAACTCCAAAATACTATTCTCAAACCTCAACACAAGTACCCTGACCCTATGCTTGCCCATGCTCAAACATATTGTACACACACACACACACACACACACACACACACACACACGCACGCACGCACGCACTCGCATGCACACACATGCAAATGATGATGATGATGATGATGATGATGATGATGATGATGATGGAGAAGGAGAAGGAGAAGGAGAAGGAGAAGGAGAAGGAGAAGGAGAAGGAGAAGGAGAAGGAGAAGGAGAAGGAGAAGGAGAAGGAGAAGGAGAAGGAGAAGGAGAAGGAGAAGGAGAAGGAGGAAAGGAGGAGGAGGAGGAGAAGAAAAAACATACAATTTCCAGCACTATAGCAGGTGCAACTATTTGTTCATATTCAATATTAAACTGGACCAAAGCAACAGATGAATGATACATTTAATTTGAAGACAAGAAACTAATCGCTACATTACTTTGCATATGTGACTTAAATGCAAATTAAATAGTATTAATAATTATATAAGATATAATATGTGTTTAAATGTACATATAATTTCAAACATCAAAGTGTGTGTGTGTGAGTTTGAATGTGTGTGTGTGTGTGTGTGTGTGTGTGTGTGTGTGTGTGTGTGTTGGGCTGTGTGGTGCATGCATGTGACCATGTAAGTACACACATGCAGTCACATGCAGAGGCCAGAGAAAGACTTCTGGTGTCTTTCTCTATCATTCCCATCTCATTGCCTTGAGGCCTGAAGGTAGTATAGTAATTATATCAGAAACAGATGATTTTCTAAACATCAAATCTATAAAAGTTCATTTGTGCTTTCTTCACCACTGATCAACAAGCAGATTCAGTCCATGTTACTTTCATATGTCTACTCAGTTAACCCAAGCTGCTTCTTCAGAGAGTCATAGATGGACCACAGAATTTCATCATGGTGGATGGATTCTGTCTCATCCACAGAGGAGCAACGCCCTTGTAGAATGCACTTAAGCCCTTTTCTCTATACATTTAGGGAATGGCTTTCCTCAATGTGTTGGCATAGCCAGGCTGGGTTTGAATCCAGCTTTAGCAGGTTCCATAGGAGCCAGGGCAGTGTCAGCACAAAAACCAGCACTGTCAGAAGCAGTAATATATTGCTGTGTGCCACAGATAGGTGTTTTCCTCACCAAGCATATTGGTATATACAGCTTTGTGGACTTCATAAAAGTTGAACTCACAGAGCCCTTGCATGGAATACTCAGTCAAAGCTGGCTGGTCTATAGCAGCGAATCAGCTATACCACTTTGTGCTGGAGGGGGGCGGGGCATGAAAGACACCACACACACACACACACACACACACACACACACACACACACACACGTGTGCGTGCTTGCCAATTAATTTTAAATGGCTTGCCTAGCTCAAAGGCTGGGCAATTCTAATTCTCCTCAAATCTAGCACACATTTCCCTCCTGTAATCCTGGCTTAACACTCCCTAATTCTATATCTTATCTTTGTTGCCCTGGCTTCTTCTGGGTGGCTCCCTAGTTTTTGCTGCCCAAGATGCTTCTGGGCAGCCCTTCTGAGGGCTGCATTCCTTCTCACCTATATTTCAAATGATTTTCTTTTGGCAGCTCTAAATCTGATCCATCTCCCTCCAAATCATGGCAATCCCCCTCTCCTCCCTTCCAGTTCCTAGCCCCCACAAATCCAAAGGTCCCACCTCAATCTACCTGCCCAACCATTAGCCACTGGCTACTTACTGATGAATCAAAAACCAACTGGGGACAAGGACTTTTAGTGTTTGGATACTCAGATTCCCCATTTTGGAGGCTGGATTAACTCTAAGTGTTAGAACCAATTCCCAACACTGGTACTTTAGCCAAACTATGAATTCTATCTTCTTTTGGTGTAACAGAATCTATTAAATATGCCCTTCTATGTTTGAGGGTTCACTTGCATGAGGCATTTTATGAAATCCAGGGGAACAATAGCAGTGTCCATCAGCCCACAATTTAAGACCCCATCAAAACCATACAGGACATATACTCCATGGAGCCAAATTCACAGCTGTACCCTTTCAAGGCAGAGGCTGCCAGGTGGAAGGAACATCAGGGCAGGCCCAGGGTGCTGCAAAGGGATCAGTATATACTGGTCTCTTGGTGTTCCAAGAGACCAGTATATACCAGCTGCGGGTGTGAGGCTTGAAAGGGGTTCCTACCCACCAGGTGTGCCAATGATGAGAACATCCTCTTGCCTGTAATGGAAAACACCAAACTGCTCACTCCACAAGGCAGCATACAGCTCATGGGTCAAATGTCATCCCTGTTGAAAGAGTGTGCCCTTAATCTACATAAACTATTTGGAACAATGTTGCATATGTGACCATCACAACCCTGTCTTACCCTTACTGCAAAGCCTCATTCTGACCAAAGTTGCTGCTTCCATCTATGCTGGATTTCAGAGTGACTTAAATAAAAGTAAAAATGTAGGATTCACAAAACAAATAACTACAAATCATATATTCCTAAAAAATGGTGAGTTTCCATTGCTATTATTATTTTTAACAGTAATGACTAAAATAGTCATATTGACTAAATTGCCATGTCTGTAAAACATACACACAGAGAGTTGACAAGTAAAAGTGTGGGAATCTGCCTATTATTGTTTAAGATTTACTTCTTATTTACTAGGTGTTTTTGCCTACATATAGCTGTGCATCATGTGTATGCTGGACTCATAGAGGCCAGCAGAGAGAATGGCATCCTTTGGAACTGGACTTGAAATGCATTTAAATAACCATGTGACCACTGCAAAGGGAACCTGTGACTTTTTTTTTTTTGATATTTTATTTACATTTCAGATGCCATTTCCTTTCCCAATTTCCTCTCCCTAGAAAACCCCTAACCCATGCCCCCTTCTCCTGTTTGCTCTTATACAATTTTTTAATGTTAACCAAAAGCTTTATAAGTTTGGTAATGCTCGATATCAATCAGAAGTGTAACCCAATACCCAACCTAGATATATCAACTATCTTTGACTGGCACAGACACACGAACATCCTCCTCCATGTTCCTTTCTCTCTCTCTCCCTCTCCCACTCTCTCTCTTTCTTTCTCTCTCTCTTGTCACCTAACTCCTCCTCTCCTTCTCCTCCTCTTCTCCTTACTCCATCTCTTCCTCTTCTTACTCCTCCCACCTTAGCTCCTCCTACATATCACTCTTCCTGTTAAAATAAAGCTTTTCTCTCAAAATACAATTGGAGCATAACTATACCAATTTGTGTCAGTAAGGTACAAGATAGACCTAATACCCAGTCCATCATTTTGTTGACTAACCAGAACCTCTGTCATCTCTCCTAACTAAAAGACTTAGTTCTGAACCTGGCTTTTTTCTTGGCTTTAGAATGAATGTCAGCTGAAAACCATCCTCTCAAATCTTTTCTCTCAAAGTAAATAGCCAGGATTGGCTATGAGACTATAAGTTTTCAACCCTTCAGAAATCCAGAATGACTGAGTTAACTGAAATTATGGAAAGCACAAAGCATAGCTTCTAAAACTTAGCCAATTTATAGAGACCACTGACCACCTGGACAGTCCCTGTACTACAAAATGTTGGAGCATCTGATCTTCAGCCTTCTGGCCCAGGATCATCTGACAGACCTAGTGATGCAGAATTTTTAAGGGCTGATTACTCTGTCTTGGCAGATATAATCAGTCGACTATTCTGCAAGTGTGTCCATTTCTGGACAGTGATTTGTCTGTAGATGAAAAGAGGCAATTCTTGCCTAGTGTATGTCTCACCACAATTGGATTAGCTCCAAAGTTGTTCAATTTCTTCTTAGAATCCAAGACAGGAAGCTGTCAGGAACAGACAGGTCTCTAATCAAAATGAACATTAATACAGAAATGTTTGTAACATCAGTTCTGTGGACTTCTGATGTTTTGAAAACCAACTATCCATGTAAGGTAATCTGGACTGTTGTCTGTTAACTCCTCTCACCTATTTCTAGAGAAAATATAGAAAACACCCTAACAATAAATTCAAAGTCATGAATTTGCTATAGGCCCTTAACTCACTGGCTAACCATCTTAAATCATTAAAAAAGTTAAAGAAGGACTGAGTCTAAGCCTTGTATTCCTAAATGTGTTATACAGGCACAATGCCTATGAGAATAACAATATTCATCTCACTTTTATATCGATAAGAAGCTCGTACCAATGAAAACCTTAAATTTGAAACCAAAGTAAATTTTGTACCATTTAAGAAATTTTAGCTTCATCTTAATAACAATTATACATATTTCTACCAATAGGTTATGATTATGCAATAAATCCTAGCTAATCCTCCCTGTTCCAACAAAACCACTACTTTTCCCTAGAAAGACAGCCCAATATTAACCATCTCAGTCCCCAAGCCCAGGGAATAGGGGCACTGACTCTTCATTAACTTCTTCAAGCTGATTATGGGTGTTGAAGAGGGGCAGGGGGAAGAGTAAATTGATAAGCCTCTGACGTCTGTGTCTTCACTGCATCCAGCTGCAATTCCAGGACATCAGAGGTTCGAACAGGTCTGCTCAGCTTGCTTGATGAGTAGACACACCAAGGGTGTATATTCTGCAATATACAATTCTCAGAAAAAATTTTAGTATCAAGATAATTTTTTGTTTGAATTCTGGAATCTAGTCTTCTGGTAGCCTGCCTCTGTCATGTCTAATTCATATAATTCTGGGAGTTTCTATGAGGGTGTGCTCCCATAATCCTCCCATTCCTGCTTCCCTGCTCTTGAATTCCCCAACACTAGGGAATCCAAACTTTCAGGCACCAAGGCCCTCCACTTCCACTGATGCCTAACCCCTTACCCCATCCCCCCTCCTCCTATTACTATGAAGGTGTACTCCCACAATCCTTTTATTCCTGCCTCCCTGCCCTCATAATTCCCCAACAATAGGAAATCCAAACTTTCAGGCACCAAGGCCCTCCACTTCCACTGAAGCCTGGCAAGGCCACCCTCAACTACCTATACAGGTGTAGCCATGAGTCCCTCCCTTTGTGTTCTCAGGCTGGAGATTTTAAAATGGCTACTCAAGCTTGTTTCTTAGGACCATTTGCTTGAAAAATTGTTTTCCAGTCTTTTACTCTAAGGTAGAGTCTGTCTTTGTCACTGAGGTGGGTTTCCTGTATGCAGCAAAATGCTGGGTCCTGTTTTTATATACAGTCCATTAGCCTATGTCTTTTAATTGGGGAACTGAGTCCATTGATGTTAAGAGATATTAAGAAACAGTAATTGTTGCTTCCTGTTATTTTTGTTATTAGAGGTGAAATTATCTTTGTGTGGCTATCTTCTTTGGGATTTTTTGGAAGAGGATTACTTTCTTGCTCTTTCTATGGTATAATTTCCCTCCTTGTATTGGAGCTTTCCCACTATTATCCTCTGTAATGCTGGGTTTGTGGAAAGATATTGTGTGAATTTGGTTTTGTCGTGGAATATCTTGTTTTCTCCATCTATGTTAATTGAGAGTTTTGCTGGGTATAGTAGCCTGAGTTGGTATTTGTGTTTTCTTAGGGTCTGTATGACATCTGTCCAGAATCTTCTAGCTTTTATAGTATCCAGTGAGAAGTTTGTGTAATTCTCATAGGTCTGCCTTTATATGTTACTTGGCCTTTTTCTTTTTACTGCATTTAATATTCTTTCTTTGTTTTGTTCACTTGGTGTTTTGATTATTATGTGATGGGAGGTATTTCTGTTCTGATCTAGTCTATTTGGTGTTCTATAGGCTTCTTGTATGTTTGTGGGCATTTCATTCTCTAGATTAGGGAAGTTTTCTTCTATAATTTTGTTGAAGATATTTATTGGCCCTTTAAGTTGGGAATCTTCACTCTCATCTATACCTATTATCCTTAGGTTTGGTCTTCTCATTGTGTCCTGGATTTCCTGGATGTTTTGTGTTAAGAATTTTTTGCATTTTGCATTTTCTTTGACAGCTGTGTCAATATTTTCTATGGTATCTTCTGCACCTGAGATTCTCTCTTCTATCTCTTGTATTCTGTTGGTGATGCTTGTGTCTATGACTCCTGATTTCTTTCCTAGGTTTTCTATCTCCAGGGTAATCTCCCTTTGTGATTTCTTGATTGTTTCTACTTCCATTTTTATATCCTGAATGATTTTGTTCAATTCCTTCACCTGTTTGGTTGTGTTCTCTTGTAATTCCTTAAGGGATTTTTGTGTTTCCTCTTTAAGGGCTTCTACCTGTTTACCTGTGTTCTCCTCAAATTATTTGAGAGTGTTATTTATGTCCTTCTTAAAGTCCTCTATCATCATCATTAGGAGTGATTTTAAATCTGAATCTTGCTTTTCTAGTGATATGGAGAATTCAGGACTTTCTTGTGTTGGAGAACTAGGTTCTAATGATGCCAATTACCCTGGGTTGCTGATGCTTATGTTCTTGTGTTTGCCTTTCACCATCTGGAT
Organism: Rhabdomys pumilio; assembly: GCA_030674055.1. NCBI lineage: Eukaryota > Metazoa > Chordata > Mammalia > Rodentia > Muridae > Rhabdomys > Rhabdomys pumilio. The sequence continues at coordinate 211,578,592 of JANHMN010000001.1, read as the reverse complement.
CTCCTTAGTGCTACCTGCCCTGTCTCTGACTGGAGCCTGTCTCTCCTATTATCTTGGTTGGATCAGAACTGTGTGGGGTGGGTGTTACTACTGGGGTTAGAGCTGGGGCCCAAGATCTGCTCAGTGCTCAGGCACAATCAGGTAGGAACCAGTGCTTTAGGCCAGGAGTGACTTCCTGGGTCCTATTGGGTCCCAGTTACTCCTTGTTTAGGGCAGGCATTGCTGTCTGCTTACCTAAGATACTGCCTGGGTTAGAGCTCCTGGGAGGCCTGCTTCCTCTGGGTTCTGTGAGATTGGGGGCAGAGCTGCCACCTGGGATCTGCTCAGTGAACCTGTGACTTCTAAATGAGCAAAATGTGCTCTTAACTACTGAGTCATCTCTTCAGCCCATCTGATAGCAATCTTTGCAGCGATGTTCACATGCTATGTCCTACACAGATTCAGAATTCTAAAGGCTGGATTGGCTTTTACTCCTTAACCTATCCTTCTCACTCCTAACTGTAACTGAAGAACTCTTTGGAGGAAACTATTCCCAGAGGAGTAGTTTAATAGCTTTTAGGAAGCTTTCTAATCTCTAAATTCCAGTAACTTCTATCTGACAAAAGTCCAATATTCCCCAGAGAGGACTTTCAGAGAGATGAAGGTCTATCCCCATATTTAAAGAATTCAAAACAGTAATGAAAATCACATTGTTACAAGAGTGCTAAATTTATTTCACTCAACAATCAGGACCCCTGGACACTGGGTTCCATTATCCTATGTTTGTGTATGTGACATTACTTAGTGAAAAAAGTAATGTCAAATATATCAAGATTCTCACTGGTGCTGGAGAGACTCTGTGTCTATGTTTCCATTTTTTAGAATTTTAAATTAGAAATTAGTTTTAGAAATAATATGTTAGGATAATGAGTTAGAAATAATAAAATGGGTGCTTTTACTGGTTAGTCACCTACAGTGATGACTTCTTAGAGTAAAGCCATGTGTTCCTAATATCAGCTATGACCAACACTTTGCTCTTCTGTGATTGACACAAGAAAAATGACCAAGTAAGTGTCCAATAAAACTTATTTTTATCCACTAGTAACCCAACAAGTCCAGGCAGTTCTGATAAAGCCTGGCTTGAATGTAACATATTAAAAATCTGGACAAATTTGGATAAGTCGCTTCAACTTCCCGCCCACTGTCATCTGTTACTACCAGAGCCTGGGATGAGATTTCCGCTGCATTGTTGGGAAGCTTAACAATCACCATGTCCCTGTGAACACAGTTAGCTGTGTCCACCCACTGAGTTCATTCTCTTGGCACACCAGGATGAGCTTATAATTAGAAGAAATCACATTGTCCTGACATTTGGAGAGCTGAGGCTCATCTACCCTTCGCCAGTCACCCATGAAACACGCCACCGAAAGCTTCAGAACGTGTCAACTTCTCCTTGGCAATAAGTACATTCATTTGCCAATATTTTGCTAGGAATCTGTTTAGACACTTTGCTCAGGAAACAAATATCTCTATTAAAAGATATCAAAAAAATGGAAAATAGAGTCACCCCCAAAGTACCCCAAATATCTCTTGGTAACAAGAAGGGGAAGGAAGGAGGGAGAAAGAGAGGGAGGAAGGAGAGAGAAAAGGAGAGAGAATCTTCAATAGAAAAGATTTGTTTAATGATGAGAAGAGTCAAGAGCATTCAAGAGCATTATCTTGCCCACATTAACATCCTATGACTCAATATCATCAGAGAAAAGAATGTTACATATACTTCACCATGAAGCTGACGTTTCCTATAGTTGAGGACTTGCCATGCCTTCACAACACACTTGGAACAGGAGGTCTATGTTGCCTTTCCATGAGTCAGTGTTCTCACCGTTTTGTGTGCACAACAGTAGAACCAATAACCTACAATGTGCCACTATAAAGACTGTGTTGGAATGTTGCTTTTAAAACCTTGAAATATCCGAAACATATATTCACATCAATGTCTTTGGGGATCGCTAGTCATGCAGTCTCTCGTGTTATTTACTTGGCTCTTCCGTCAAGTGTGGGCAGGCAATTACAACAACCAAGGAAGTACAACAGAGCTTTAAGAACACAAATGTTGCGGTTCAGTGAGATCTTGTTTATAGCAGAATGAATCCCAACTACTCTATTTGATTCTCTAGAAAATGTGCATATTCTAGACTCAAAGATGTGCAAATTGAAGTTCCACCAACAAAGTTGAGGTTCCTGGGATGGGTGGAGCTGTTCCCTACCTGAGTTGAGTGTGAGACATCTGCCCAGATTGCAGAACGGAAACAATTACAAAAAATAGAGGCAAATGCATTAAGTAATTAGAATGCAGCAGTGTAACAGGGATAGAATCCAGAGTAGACAACTCAGAATCCAGGTGCTACCCACTTACACAGCAGTGTTCCAGAATCGGCCATTTGAGGACTAACATTTGCCAAGAAAAACCAGTTAGTATTATTAGTATTAAAACCAATAATACTTCCCTTATTTTAGGCTTTTAACTTTGAGGGTTAGATGTGAGCATCTGGTGAAGCATTGTCATCCAATAAACAAATAAAACATGCTTGTGTCTAATGTCTAGAGATGCCCAAAGCAGAAATCTCTCTGCAGCACAGTACCCTCCATCTCTGTAGCTGTACTCAGACGTCAAAAGCCTAAAGCACATATGCTTCTCTCCAGATTAGGAGGTTTCTCTCCAGACTAGACATGCTATCCTGTTTGAGTTTCACAACATGTGAGTCAGATGTTGAGACCTTTCTTTCTGATCTGCAGAAGTGGAACCTGAGAAGTGTTTCATCTAGGTCAGAGGACAGTCACCGGCAAGGGCATTTCTCTGGGGTTGGTTTTTTAAAAGGAGTGCTTTGCACTTTAAATCCTAAGTATAATGAATATTTGATGTAGAGTACTAATGTTGTACAATATCCATGCATACTTCTGTCTTTCCTGGTCTCTACTGTGTTTCAGAGTATTTCCAACTTTTTTCCTTACTTTTTCACAGTTGGTAATGACTTGGCCATTCTGAATACATCATTTAGAATCCCATCTAATCAGTAACACTGTATCATAACTGTTTCCAGTAACAATGTATTATAATTGTTACCCTGTTTTATTTCAAAATCATGTTACTTAACATTTAGCATTCTTCATAACCCACCATCCAAATAGCCCCCCACCATGAGCACAGTAATCAGTTTATTCTAGTTGATTCATTGGCTTCAAGTTAATTTATACTACAGCCTCAAACTACAGATTATGAAAATAAGCATACCTGGTTGATAATAACAACCTTTACTCAGACGACACTTAACACTTGTCACTTCTTAAAGACCTCACTGTGACAGCACAGTAGCCCTGGGCTGATGCAGAAGACATGCCAACTATAGCATTGAGTGAGTTGATATTTGATGCATCCCACTTAAATCTGAGTCAGCAGAAGCAATCTGTCCCCAAATTGTTTGGGGTTCAAAACTGGCACTAGGCAAAATAAATACCAAAGGCAAAGGTCAAACTGTAGGCAGCATAGAGCTGAAGAAAATCCCCAAATAGAAAACAATTTGAGAGATTGAGGAAAGGTTGGGAGAATGATACAATAATAATATACAATATATGATATACAATATATAATATATGATTAATATGTTATATATTAACATATAATATATTATATATTATATATTAATAATATGTTATATAATATATGACATAATATATAATACATATAATGCATATAATCTTTACTAATGTGACACTTAAACTTGTCACTTCTTAAAGACCTCACTGCGACTGCAGAATAGCACTGAGGTGATGCAGAAGACAGGCCAACTGTAGCATTAAGTGAGTTGATATATATATACACACATATATGTAGTGTGTGTGTGTGTGTGTGTGTGTGTGTGTGTATGTGTGTGTGTGTGTGTAATTTATTAGAGTGACATACAGGCTGTGGTCCAGCTAATCCAGCAATGGCTGCCTCTTAATGGAAGGTCCAAAAACCCATTCATGCCTCAAGGCTGGATGTCTCAGCTGGTCTTCAGCATATGCTGGAATTCCAAAGTGAAGGGATGGACTTGCTAAAAAGGAGAGAGCAACCAAAGCAAAGAAACAATGCTTCCTTCTTCTATATCCTTTATAAAGGCTCCCAGCAGAAACCATAGCCCAGATTAGAGATGGATCTCCCCACCTCAAAAGTTCTGTATTGGAGGTGTGTCTTTCTATCCCAAAGAGCTGAATTAGAAGTGGATCTTCCCCCTTTATATTAAGCGAAAGTCCATCATAGGTGTGCCTCTCCATTTCTGAGTATCAGTTAATTCCAGATGTGGTCAAATTGAAAACCAAGAATGACCACAACACTAGGCTAACTTTGTAGGCAATGTTTAAGTTAATATCGTAATCCTGAAACACAACCACAATGTCTGTGCTAAAAGCTGGGGAGATGGCTCAGTAGGTTAAGTGTTTGCCACATGATGAAAACCTGAATTTGAAGACTCTGAACTCACATAAGAAAACATACTAAAAAAAAAAAAATGTGTTTGTAGTATGAAGAAAAGTAGAAACAAGAAGATTACCCAGAAGTTCCTTGGCCAGCTAGCCTTACAGCAGAAAAAAAAATATAAAAGAGACCTTGCCTGGAAATGAGGAAAGCAAGGACCAACACCCAACATCCTCGGGGCTCTCTAGACAACATGCACCTATACACATGCACATAGAGATTTTGTTTGTTGGATTGTTTGTTTGTTTGTTTGTTTTAGACAGGGTCTCACTTTGCAGCTCTGGCTATCCTGGAATTCACTATGTAGAACAGACTGGCATAGAACTCATAGAGATCCACCTGCCCCCCAAGTGTTGGGCTCAAAGGTATGTGCTGCCACAAGTGGGTGAGATTTTATTTTAAATTCCATTTTGATATCCAAAATAAATAGCCATTACAAAACAAATTCAAGACCATGGTCTCTTTCTGACATGTGTCCTTGGCTCTACCTTATTGCTCTCTAGTTCTGTATAGCTCATAGGATCTTAGGTCCATTTTATACGTTCTGAAAATATTGGAAAACCTTGATAATGTCAATCAAGGTGGCAAACCCTATTTTTGGACAATTTTGAATTTATTAGCTGACCAGTCAACAAGTATCGGCAAACACTATTGTTTTTAAGTGCATAGTTCAGGTTCTGAGAATATAATAGTAAACAAATTTAATCCCTGCCTTAGTAGAGTTTATCAGCCTGTAGAAGTGAGGAAAGAAAGCAGCTAAAAGGAGATGTTGCCTTGGGGGAGAAACTTAATCTGGTGCAACACCCAGTTGGGTGTTCCTATAGTTCCAGTTACTTCAAAAGCAGGGGCAGAAAGATAACCTGACCCACTATACATATATAAAAAACTTAAAAACATCTTCCGACACTTTCCAGTGATCACTAAATGGCATATCACCTTACACAATATAAAAGCAATGTGTCTAGCTGTTCTTCTGTATGGTTTAGACAATAACAACAAGGAAAAAAAAAAACCTCCAGATACAGTCATCAGAAACAATGTAAAAAATATGTTTGACACACCCTTGGCTGAATCCATGAATACAATAGTCTTCAGCTACAGAGAGCTAGCATGTGTAAGATGTTTATGTCACTCACTGCCTATCAAGGACATACAGAGAGCTCCGAGACAATGCGTTCCAGACAGAACAAATGAAAAGACCCCAGGATGAAATTTGTGTAGTATGTTTGCAAGGAAGAGGAGGAGACTTGGTTGATAGGAATAAATGAAGGGAAGATGGAGTGGATGTCAGAGGTCAGTGGGAACTGGTCCAGGAGGACCTTGTAGGTCTCAGTAAGTATAAGGCTTTGGAGGGTTTTGAATAAAGGAATGTAATCGATGAACTTTGAAAGAACCTCTTTAACTACCTTGTTGAGTCTAGAATGTGGGACAAAAATACCTAAGAAGAAAAGGTCACTTACAAGACAATTGTAACAGTTGGGTAAAAGGTTTTGGTGTCTACAAAAAAATAAAAAATAAAAATGGCATGGGAGATAGAAGAAGTCCTGGGCTACATTTTAAAAGGGAAAGTTATAGAATTTGACATAGAGACCTGAAGAATAAAATCAGAGGATACATCAGAGTATCTGGCCTGGGAAACTAGATTACAGAATTGCTCTCTGTGATTAGGTATAGAAACCAGCAGAGATGACTGTGGAAGACTTGGGGAAGAGGAGGGGAACATTGGCCCAGCCATGGAAATTATCACCAGGTATTATAATGGAGATGGCAACTCAAGGGAAACTGCCACAGACACGGTGCTTCTTCTTTAGTGTGTGTATGTGTCTCTTATCCCTTAGCAACACAATGAGGAAGGATGGCAGTGCTTTAAGAGGTCAAATACACTGTCCATATGAGTTGTGGTGGTAGTGACTGTCTTAGTGTTCCTTTGCTTTGAAGAGCCACTCTTATAAAAGGAAGCATTTACTTAGAGCTTGCTTAGTGTTTCAGAGGTTCAGTTCATTACCATCATGGCAGGGAGCATGCTGGTACACAGGCAGACATGGTGCTGAAGAAGTAGCTGCAAGTTCGACATCTTGATCCAAAGGAAACAGGAAAAGAAGAGGCACTAGGCCTGACTTGTGGTTTTGAAATCTCAAAGCCCACCCCCAGGGGAATACATCCTCCAACAAGGTCACACCTCCTCCATCAAGGCCATGCTTCCTGATCTTCTCAATGGTGCCACTCCACGGTGACTAAGCATTCCTATATATGAGGTTATGGGGGCTATTCTTATTCAAACCATCAGAGTGACCAATTTTATTATGATTCAAATTGAAATCTCAACGATGAAAAAAAAAAATCAAAGAAACTGACAGATGGGGAACTCGTACCATGTGGGCAGGGGTTTGAAGACAGAGGAGAAATCAGGCTTGATCACAGAGACTGGAAATGAATTTTTTGGTGAAACATGGCTTTGCAGCTAGCAGAGCTGCCTGCTCTCCCGAAGATTAAGCCTTCCAAAGACAGTTTCTTATAGTGGTGCTTTCCTGCCAGGCTGTTCCTGGCCAGAAGATCTGCCTTTGCTCCTCAGAAATTATGATCAATCACTTTTCTAAGAAGAAATGGCTTGCTCTGGCACATTATTTAACCCTGTGTGTCAAGAGATGAGGTTTGCAAGTGTCAGCTTCACTGACAGATTATGCACTTACTTCCCAAACAGTAAGTAGCATTAAGTCTAGCATTAGCTACCAGGGTCAGTAGGAAACAGAACACCCATCCCATGCTACACAATACAGACCTATTCTCTGTTGTTCCAATGTTTCTGAAAAGGACCATTTTAACTAATGTACACATGTACATAGTTTGCCACAATCATAGTCACCAAAGAGAGCTCGAAGCATGAAAGCAGCAGTTCTCAGCAGTCAGAACTGATTCCTACAGGCAAGTGTACCGGACTGGTAGACTCCAGTTAGAGTCCCACTGTAGACAATCCCAGTGTACTTTTCCCCTGCTGACTCTCACTTTCCTCAAACATTAAACAGGATCAAACCCAGGGCACTCAGCTGCTGAGCCACTACCAGAATTTTTATAATTCTGAAACTCCCTGATTCTGTGGTACTTCATATTAAAGGAGGTGGTACTATGTTTTATGTGTTGTTGATTGGTGGGTTGGTGGGTTGGTGGGTTGGTGGGTTGGTGGGTTGGT
>JANHMN010000001.1:211527976-211567094 GCA_030674055.1 Rhabdomys pumilio | reverse complement strand
TCTCTCTCTCTCTCTCTCTCTCTCTCTCTCTCTCTCTCTCTCTCTGTGTGTGTGTGTGTGTGTGTGTGTGTGTGTGTGTATGTGTAATAAAATGGTGACATATGTCGAGGGAATAAAATTATTAGAAACAAGTACCAAGTCACATTGGACATGAATAGGTCACTTTCTCATCCTCAAAACAAAATCTTCATTGTGGGATTCTGTCTCTGCCAGAGGAATCCTTCTCAGAAATGTTTGATTTCCAGTGGTCCTTTCAGGAATAGGCCTATGTCATATGAAATTATAGTGATGAGTTGTCTATACATTGAAGGATGACATTTAGCTTAGACCAAAGAGATTTCTGGTCGTCAGAATACAGAGGAAAGTGGCTTGGCTTTCTCTTATCTACTGAGAGAATGAAGGGCATTATCAGCAATCAGACTGCCAATATTCCAGAAAACGTTGACACAACTCTGAGGTCGTATACAGGGCCACAGGGGGACCCTGGAGGGACTTCAATCACATCAATGTGGAGCCCAGTCTCCTTGGAAAGAACAAGAAATGGTGGGGAAATGGAAAGGTCCTGGCCACTGTCCACACCATCTACAGTTGAGTTCACAGAGTCAAGAGTCACAGGGCTTCCATAACACAATGTGGTCTGTGTGAGCTCACTTCCTCATAGATGTCATTAATTGGGAGTATGGGCCTTTGGTTGAAATCCAAAATTTCTTGGGTAAAAAAATATATCCACAGGGTCTGGATGAAGATGGGTGCTAATTGTTCTGTCTCTCAGGCCCAGAAGGATGATTTAATCCTTGACAGAAATGATATTGCACTTGTTTTGGATTCAGCGGCTCTGATTCAGCAAGCCGCAACAGTTGAGAACAAGTATATCAGGAAGGTTTTAGTTGGGTTTGGATGATATCTATGTGTCTGAAAAGGAAACAGAGCAGCAGGCTAATGAGTAAGACCTCAGTTACCAGCTCCAGAAACAAGATCCCAGTTTATCAGTACTATTTGGGATGTCTCTTGGGACAGTAAAGGACTGGTGGTGGTAGGGGGGTATCTTTAATAAACCCCAGAAATCGAAACCAATTTTTAAAAAAAAAGACCTCTGCATGCTAAGACATTGCTTATCTCCTTTGTAATCAACATAGATTAATTTTGTGTGTTTGTTTAGTAGAAGTTGCTCTGTAAACTCATGTTTAAAATCTAAGGCATTTTTCTTAAATCTAAGATGTCAACTGGGGTGAATCTCTGAACAGAAGAAAATAAACAGTATCATGTTTCTGTCACAACTTACTGTAAGTGCTATATTAAGTGCTTACCTATTTATCTCCAATAATTAGAGTAATATTAATTTTACTTCAAATAAATTGTTGCAAGAATACAGAGGTCTTAAAGTATAATGTCAGGCTTTGTAAAAGAGAAAGGTATACACAGGAGAAAGAGAAGCCTGGGTGTGTGCAGCACTGGCTATGAGTGTGAGGACCAGAGTGTGTATCTTCAGATCCCAGTAAATCCCTAGGTGTGCTGACCCACCTGTGATTCCAGCCTGCTGGAAAGTCAGAGACAGGATTCCTCAGAGCAAGCTGGATAGCCAGGCTGGCCCATATTCACCAGCCCAGGGCTCTGTTGAGAGATCTTGCCTCAATGACTACAGTGGAGAGAGATAGAGGAAAGCTCTACATGCCAACCTCATGCTTCCAAACACACACAGGTGAACATGCACCTGCACACATGTGCACCCACACACATATGAATACATATACACATATGCCCACAAACCACAGCACACACATACACATGCAACAAATGACAAAATAAACTAACTAACCTCCCACAAATATGAGGATCTTTATCAGGAGTGATTAAAATGAACGTAATTCCTTTTTAATGATGTATTTATTTTTTATGAGTATGAATGTTTTGCCTGTATGTATATATGTACATATGTATGTATGCATGCGTGGTGCCTGCAGATGCTTATTAGATAGCTTAGAACTGGAGTTAAGGATTGTTGTTTGCCACCATATGGATGCTAGGAACCAAATCCAGGTCTGCAAAAGTGCTCTTAACCTCTGAGACATCTCCTCAATCCCATACTACCTTTTGAACGCATAATTCCACTAGCAGAATACTTAAATAAATACTAGAAGATGGTGTATGTAGATAGCCATTGGGTGGGCATGGTCATTGTCAAACTGTTTATAATTGTCGTACCACGTTGTGAAACTTAAACTGGAGCACGTAATCCAATAAGAATGAGGGTAGAAGAATTTCTAACAGTAGAATTGTGTCAGAACCTCCAGAATAGAAGCTTCCTGATTATAAAACATAATAATCACACACCCAATGTCCTGTAAGGGCAGCTGTGACCACGATAGTAGTGGTGGTGGTGATATTTGACTTTGAAGGCTTTGTCATAAGAGACACAGTATGTGCTGCCTTGGTTTTGAGCAGCCTTGCTGAGGGAGGCCAGCTGCCATGTTGTAAGGATACACTTAGCCAGCTCAGACAGAGAGGCCCTGGTCAAAAAGAAATTACCAGCCGCAGAAATGAATCACCTTGAAACATATCCTGCAGATATGTTTGGTCAGAGCAACACATAACTGTAGCCAGTGAAGGCTTGGAACGATTTGTTATGTAGCGATGAGTTATTCAGACATGCTGCATATATACGCTTTGATATAGGTTATGTTGTTATCAAGAAAGCATACTCTTGCCACTTTCTATCTCCATGCAGTCATGCTCTCATTGAGAAGTGGTTTACAATCCCAGCTCCCAACCCAGCACACATCCCTTAGGTACCCACCTATTAAACTTAACAGAGAAGCAAGTAGGCCAGTGAGGCAGCTAGGCAAGCTTCAGATTTTCACTGTTACTCCTCTTCTCCAAATCCAATCCCCTCATACCCAGCTCCATAGCAGACTACCTGCTATGGCCTCTCCTACTCTCTGTTCCATTTCCAGGAGACTAAGCAGATACCCAGGCAACACCCTGCCTTTCTCCCTCCTGCAGATCCTCCCACCTCGGCCTCCTAGTCCATCCTCACTCCTAAGCATCAGCTGTCAATATCTAGAACCACATTTGACTGGAAACCCCTCAGAAGCCACACCTAGCTGGATTCCAGAAGAATTCACTATGAGGCAACACACAGCCACCACACCCTCCTAAGAACCACAAAGAGAATGAGAAACCAAGGGGAGAAATATCTACCATATAAAGACAAGACAAATACTTCAGCATCTAGAATCACAATCTTCCCAAACCCAGTTACCTAGAAATCAGTATGAAAACACACTAACAGCCAGGACAGAATGTCTCCTCCACTAGAGCCCAGCAACCCTGCCACAGCAGGCCCTGAGGATTACAAACTAGCCAAAGCATAAGAAAAAAAAAAAAAAAAAACCTTTAAACAGTCTTTACGAACATGATAGTGACCCTTAAAGAGGAAATGAATAAATCCCTTAAAGAAATATATGAAAACACAAACTTGCAGTGTAAGAAAATGAATAAAACAGTTCATGATCTGAAAGTGGAAAAATTATCATTAAATAAAACCCAAACTGAGGGAAATCTGGAAATAATAAAAAAAAAATTAGGAACTCAAACAGGAACCTCCAAGGTAAACCTCACCAACAGACTAGAAGAGATGGAAGAGAGAGTCTCAGGCATTGAAGACACGGTAAAAGAAATGGACACCACAACCAAAGAAAAAATTAAATCTAAAATCCTTGGCACTTGCTCAGCCATCCTCAGAGATACTTCCTCCTACAGGAAATGAGAACAGATACAGAGAGTCACACAGCCAGACATTATAGAGTGAGAGGGACCTTGGAACCCCAGCCCTACATGGGATTTCTCCATCAAATCCTTCCCCTTCAGAGCTCCAGAGAGCCTTGGAAAAGGAGGCAGAGCAAGTGTTGAAGCCAAAGGGGATAGAGGCCACCAAGAAAACAAGGCCCTGTAAATCAACATAATCAAAACTCATAAGAGCTCACAGAGATGGAGGCAGATGCACAGAGTCTGCATGGGCCTACACCAAGTTCTCTGTGTATGTAGTATGGCTTCCAGTTTAGTATACTGATGGATTCCTGCGTGTGTGAATGAGTGGGTCTATGAATCTCACGTCTTCTCTTGGGTTCTGTTCCTTCTGTTTGTCCTGTCCAACTCTGATGTAATAGGTTTTATTTGATCTTATTATAATTTATTTTGTTATATTTTATTATTATTTCTTGGCAGCCTTTTCTTTTCAAATGAGAGTCAGTAAAGAAGGAAGGAAGGATGGGAGAGGATGTCGGGAGAAAGTAGGAGGAGCAACAGAACAGGAAACTCTAATCAGCACATACTAGTACTACGTGAGGAAAGAATCTGTTTTCAAAGGGGGAGGGGGAAGTTTGAGGAAAAATGCCTGAAATAGCTTTCAATACGCAGTAAAGAGTAAAATCCACTTACATATGCAAATATAAAGATTAAGTGTTTAAAAAATAAATAGTAACAAAACATCTAAGGACTCTTGAATACTATAAAAAGAAAAAAATCTAGGGATAATAAGAACAAAGGAAGAAGAAAAAACTCAGGTTAAAGGCACAGAAAATATCTTCAACAAAATACTAAAAGGACATTTTCCTGACCTAAAAGTGATGCCTGTCCAGGTATAAGAGCCACAGAGAACACCAGTAGACCAGACCAGAAAAGAAACTCCCCTGGGAACTTAATAATCAAAAGATAAAATGTACAGGTCAAACAAAGAATATTAAAAACTGCAAGGGGGAAAAGACAAACTGGCGTATAAGGTCTTCCTACTACAATTGCACCTGACGTCTTCATGGGGACTCTAAAAACTGGACAGACGTGCTACAGACTTGGAGACTCGGTGTCCCAGCAGGGATTACTGCTCCCAGCAAAACTTTCAATCACTTTAGATGGAGAAAGTAAGACATTCCATAACCAAACAAAATTTAAGCAAGTAATACCAATCTACAAATCCAGCCCTACAGAATGTACTAGAAGAAAGACTCCAACCTAAAAAGGATAACCAATCCAAAAAAACCACATGAATAAATAATTTCACACCAACAAATCAAAAAAGGAAACATACACACACATAACACTACAACAAAATAAAAGGAATCCACAAACATTGCTAATTGATATCCTTCTACAACATTGGTCTCAATTCCCCCAATAAGGCACAGACTAACAGAAGGTAAGAACAGGACCCATCCTTCTACTGTGTTCAAGAAACATACCTTAATGTCAAGAATAGACCTTACATCATGGTAAAAGAATGGAAAAATATATTCCAAACAAATGGACCTACAAAGCAAGCTGGTATAGCCATTTTAACACCTACTAAGCAAGATTTGAAACCAAAATTAATGAAGAGATGCAGAAGGACATATATATATATATATATATATATATATATATATATATATATATATATATATATATTGGTTTTTTTCAAGACAGGGTTTCTCTGTGTAGCCTTGGCTGTCCTGGAACTCACTCTGTAGACCAGGCTGGCCTCGAACTCAGAAATCCATCTGCCTCTTCCTCCCAAGTGCTGGGATTAAAGGCATTCGCCACCACCACCCGGCTGGATGTTTATATATTTATCAAAGAAAAATTCAACCAAGAGGACACTGCAATTGTTAATATCTACACATCAGATTAAGGGACACCCAAGTTCATAAAAGAAACACTACTACACTTTAAGTCACATACTGAACCTCACACTGATAGTGGGAGATTTCAACACCCGGCTCTTGCCAGTAGACAGGTAATCCAGACAAAAGCCAAATAGAGAAAATCTGGAGTTAACAGACATTATAAAGCAAATGGACCTATTTACAGAACATTTCACCCAAACACACAAAAAAATATATTTCCTTCTCAGTACCTCATGGAATCTTCTGTAAAATTCACCATATACATCACCACAAAGCAAGTCTCAAGAGGTAGCAAAAATATTGAAATAACACTCTCTATCCTATCAGATGACCACAGATTAAAGCTGGATGTCAGCAACGCCTGAAAAAAATAAATAAATAAGAAATAAAAAAACAAAACAAAAAAAAAATCCCAGAAAGCTCACAAACACTTGGAAACAGAACAACAGCCAAGAGGAGACTGGAATTCCACACAGGTAGAACTTATCATAGGAGACCTCAAAGCCCAGTCCCACAGTGGCATTCTTCCTCCAACAAGGCCACACCTATTCCAAAAGGGCTACATCTTCTAATAGTGCCAATCCCTGTGAGTCAAGCATTAGAACACATGAATCTGTGAATCTATGGGAGTCAAACCTATTCAAATCACCATAATATTGGAACATGAAAAGATCTCTTATGCTATTGGATCAGTAGCATTAATATAGCTTTTAAAAATGGCCATCCTGGCCTATTTTGGTCAAGCTTCAAGAAGGGCATACATAGCTTGATCATGCTAGCCCTTTTTGTCCTGGGAATATTTTTATTCCTGCCCATTGTGTTAAAGCTTGTTTTTAACAACATCAACAAGTTGGCAGCCAAAGTACATGGCTTGAAACTGAAAATGGACCCCCAGATAGAGTTATTAAATTAATAAGCTGGCAAGCCGAGGACTGATAAGATTCTGTACAGAGCCTTACCAACCTAAGACAGAAGTGCATTGCTTTTGATAATGCATATTCCATCATGACTAAGAAAGGCATTCTTGGCAGAATGGCTTAAGACAGGCTCAGACTTGTTAATGAAATAAAAAAGGAAAGAGGCAAAAAGCTTTTGGTGCTGCTTGGCAAGAATTTGACATTGGCCAAGGACAAGAAAATGGGCTACTTGGCAGAAATAGGACATTGGCCAAGGACAAGGAAGTGGGTTTCAGACAGGAAGCTGGCATTAGGCTAGAACAAAGAAGTAATTTCAGGCAGGAATCTAAATCTTAGGCTAGAACAAAAAAGTAGGCTTCGGACATGAAAATGACTTTGGGCTAGGACAGGGAAGTAGGTTCAGATATTTTGGTCATCCTGATAAGCCCTTAGAAACAGTGATCACAAGAGTGTTCACAGAACTTTGTTTATTGCCTTGCTTGTTCTTTGACTATTTGTGTTTATTGTATTGCTTGTTCCTTGACTATTTGCATCTATTGTATTGCTAGTTCCTCAACCTAGAACTGACATTAATACTTGCATGTAATTAAAATGGTATAAAAGCAAAAAGAAGGAGGGGGGATGGAATAGGGGATTTTTAGGGAGGGGAAATGAATAAAGAAGATGACATCTGAATGTTAATAAATAAAATGTCCAATAAAAACAAAAAAAGTCACATCACAAAAAATAAAATAAAATAAAAATGGCCATCCTACTGAAAGCAATCTACACATTCAATGAAATCCCTATCAAAACTTCAATACAGTTCTTCAGTTTTCCAAAGGGCAATTTTCAGTTTCATATAGAAGAAAACAAGCAAACAAACAAATAGGTTATTTAAAACTACCCTGAATAACAACAAAGACAACAACAAAAATTTTAAAAAAATTAAAACCTGCTGGAAGTGTCAGCATCCCCAGCCTCAAACTGTTGTACAGAGCTATAATAATAAAAACAGCATGGTATTGGCACAAAACTAGACATATTGATCCAGAGAATCAAATTGAATATCCAGTCATAAATCCACATACCTATGAATGCCTGAATTTTTTTATTTTAAAAAAAGAACCAGAAACATACACTCAAAAAAAAAAAAAAAAGCATCTTCAATAAATGGTGCTGGTTAAACTGATGGCTGGACATGGAAGAGTACAAATAGATTCATGCTTGTTACAGCCCTGCACAAGACTCAGCCATAAGTGGATCAAAGACCTTAAGATAAAACCAGATACACTGAACCTGACAGAAGAGAAAGGGGGAATAGACTTGAACTCATTGCTAAAAAGACTTTCTAAACAGAACACCATTAATGCAGGTACTAAGATCAGCATTTAAAAAGTGGACGTCATGAAACCAAGAAGCTTCTATACAACAAAGGACAAAGCAACAACCTGCAGAATGGAAAAGGTTTTATCAATTACACATCTGATATAGGGCTACTATCTAAAATAAATAAAGAACTCAAAGACTAGTTATCAGAAAACAGGTAACTGAAATACAAGATGGGGTACAGCTCTAAACAGAATTCTCAAACCAGGAAACTCAGATGGCTGAGAGACATGTAAAGAGATTACAACATCCTTAGTCAACAACAAAAAAAAAAAAAAAAACCCACCTGGCAATCGAAACTACTTACTTTGAGATCTCATCTTACACCTGTCAAAATGGGTAAGATCAATAAAACAAATGACTGCTTGTGCTGGGGAGGATATGAAATAAAGGGAGTGGAAACATTCTTCTATTGCTGGTGGGAGTGCAAATTTGTACAGTCACTGTGGAAATCAGGGTGGCAGTTCCTCTGAAAGATGGAAATCAATCTAACTCAAAATCCAGCTATAACACTCTTGGGTATGTTCTCAAAGGATGCTTAATCCCACCACAGAGACACTTGCTCAATTATTTTTACTGCTGGCTATTAATCATAATAACCAGAAGTTGGAAAGTATCTAGATGTCCCTCAACAGAGGAACAGGTAAATAAAATGCGTATATTTACACAATGAAATATTACTGACATTTAAAAATAAAATCACAAAATTCTCAAGTAAATGAATGGGACTAGAAATATCTTCCTGGGTGTGGTATGTATATTAGTCAGGGTAACAGAACTTATAGAATGAATATACACATAAAATAAACGAGAAGCATGTATAAAATATGTTAACACTTCATACAATGAATATACACTAATTAAAAGTTTAAAATGTAGTAAGCAGAGTTGAAAGGGAGGCCCAAAGGTTACGAGCATTTTCTGCTCTTGTAGAGAAGCCAAATTCAGTTCCCAGCAACCACATGGATGTTCACAACCATCTGTACCTCCAGTTCTAGGGGATCCAATGTTCTATTCTGGCCTCTATGGGATCCAGATATGAAAGGGACACACATATACACGCAGACAAAACACTCGTGCAGGTAAAATAAATGAACCTTTAAAAAAATAAAAGTGACCAGCAAAGCTCAAATTCTCACCTGAAGATCACGGTGTCAGGTTGAACAGAAAAATCATCCAATGATCACAAAACAGATAACAAAGTCAAGCATGAGGTGTCTGCAAAGCTTTATGAGCACATTTAACAGTGGCGTTTGACCAACTGAAGAGGTCAAAAAGGCTTTCTAAGACAAGGACACTAATTAGCCTATAACTGGATTGTGAGCATAAACTGTCAGGCAGGGATGAGGATGGGATCAAAAGATCAAGGTGGTTGAGAAACCTAAAGTGAGGGTCAGAGAAATACACACAAGGTGGGTACAGAGAAATAGGTAAGGATAAGATCTCATCAGTTGTGTGACAAAACATTTCCTGGAGACATGCAACACTCATGTCTACTCACTCCAGATAGGGATTCTACAATACCACCGAAGACCAATTTGGTGAACCAATTTGTACTATTGGGGCTGCTTACAGGAATATGGATGAAGGGTTACTTACAGGAGCATAAATGACTTAAAAACAGCTGCATCACCAAAGCCCACCCCAGCACAGGTGACAGCTCACAAAGCTAGGAACCTACACAGTGCCTACAATGCCCAACCCATAGGGCAGTGAACTAGGATGTGGGGGGCCTGGAACGAAGAACTGGAGAACAGGGGAACACAAAGGACCACGGCTTGTCAATAGTCTGATCAAACCATAATTTTTACTTTTTCACACAGGAGTTATAAACACAAAAAGGTAGGATGTGGGGAAGGGGATGACTCAGAAGCGTAGGTGTCTTCAGGGGGAGTACAGATATCTTCCAGAGCAGGATATCGGCTGGGTGAAGATTCAGGGAATGGGCCACCATGACTCTAACTATGATTCACTTGTTTCTTATCTAAGCTGGTACTATCCACCAAGGCTACCCATCTACAAGGTCTATGACTATTTGTTCTTATCCAGGCTGTTAAATTTCCACCAAAGCTGCCTGTTTACAATATCTTATAGCTATCTGTTTCAGTGTTTTTCCACAGAGACCAAGGCTTTGTGTTAGCAGGCTGACTTAAGCCTAGTGCTGATTTTTAGGTCTTCACTATATAAGCAAGGCTGCCCCTGACACTACAACACGCTGCACAGTCTGCAGCAGCTCAACAGGCTGGAGAACATCCTTTCCATGTGCCTCGATTGATCTAAACCTCTTCTGAGCAGATCAACTAGTTCCTGCTTCTTCCAGGAAGTTGGTGTGGTCTGTCTTTGCAGCTTTGCCTGTTTGAGAGTCTTCCTTGCAGCTTGGCTCTGCCCAGCTCTCTTCCATCTGAGGATGGCTCTCAGCTTTTGTTGCTTACTCTGGTAGAGAGGGGACCTAGTGAATCTGATCAATTTCAGGGACTTCTTGAAGCTATTTTAGGTTATCTTCCTACTAAAATCATTTCCTTGAAGGATTAAATGTTTCAGTCTAAGAGGAAATTTACACAATAACGAGCTGTGTAGATGACATTAGAGATTATGAGTTTTATATTTGAATGAATAAAAAGCTACAAGAGAGTTTAGTCAGGAAGGGTGTGGAGGTGGGGGGTTGTGCCCTGGTTGAACTTAGCTTTCCCAATGATTAACCTACTAAGTAGAGAAAAGAAGCAGCCCCATATGAGTGTGTATTGTTGACATAGGCATGGCAATGACAAGGACCAAAGCCATGAGCAAATGGTAAGGCCTTTCCCCATATGGCTCAGACTCAGAATTGGCACAGCCTTCTTCCTCTGGTCCAAGCTTTGGCATTCCCAGATGATTGATCAGTGTGTACAAAATCTAGCTATTGTAGCTTCCTCCCCTCTCACCACACCCACTTCATATGTTGACCATTTGAGACTGCTCACCTATACAGACCTCCTATCCAGACTCATTAGCTCCTTCCCAATAAATGATGTACCCAATAAATGCTGTACCCAATAAATGCGATGAGGTTCTGGGTTGTGGAGATAGTAGTTGTGGCTCCATCAGAACACATGGTCCACCGGACCCCAGATTTACTATAACCACATGTTTGTCATGTCTTCAACATCACAGTCCTTTCTACATTCCCTCACTGCCCCAGACAGAGTTCAAGACCCAGGAAGGGGCCGAGCACTGTTACAGGATGGTGATTGCAGTGGCTTCAGTACACACTGATGAAGTCCCTGGGACAGTGTTGGAGTATATGGGGGATACTCGTGGAGTAAAGAAATCAATGGGATTGTGAAGGAGGAAAAAACAAGGGTATAACATCATGAAGGAGTGTGTGTTTTGTACTTCTTCAAGATGACCTTGGATAGTCTTACTTTCCCACTGGAAATCAAATATGGATTAAAAGTTATTCCTCTTAATTATATCATGAGCTGGGTGACTGGAGAGAAGGGACACTGAGACAGGGGATGAAGAATGGGAGTCACAGCCTGTGCTTGTGCAGAGCCAGGGAAAAAAGACTGGCCAGTGACTCGAGTTAGAGGAGTGGAAAAAAAAAAAGACTTCACACTCATTAAATTTAGATTTTTTTCAATATTTTATTATGGCACACAGGATTGAGTATGGAACAGTGTTCTTCAATCAAATATTTCTTAAAACAACCAGGTGTTTGCATCCACTCTCGACTGACAAGTGTGAAAAGCTTGCACACTAGGAACTTCCTATCTACAAAGGAACACAAGAGCCTTCATCATTCAAACTCAGGTCATGATAGATAAAGAAATGCTCTGTCTACTTGTGTAGTAACACATATTCAGGTAGAAGTAAGTGACGCAAAGAGATTGTGTAACTTTAAATGGAGACCACTTTGGTGTTAGGTAAAATTCCTAAGTCTAAAGGCCATCTAACAAACAAATAGGTAGTGAAGAAATGAACAAACCAAACCGTTCCTTAAGAACATCAGAGCCGTAGAAGAACACCAGAGCTGTAGATAGGCAAAGACATCATCTATATATACTCCACACCAAACACAAGTGCAAGAATCGTCGTGGCTTTACCATGGATGTGGATGGATGGGGGAAAGATGTGATTCAGTGTCCAACCAGGCATTGAAATCCAAATAGTTACCAATTAAGACATGCAGAGCAATGCCATTGCAGCACGCAAATTTATTCTCTCCCCCTAGAAGTAACAGTAATATAATTCCATTACCTGCTTGTGTGGTCTTTAAAGAGTTTCAAAATGTATCACAGCAAAGGCAATTATGTGAGGCAGTAGAATTAAGCAGACAACACACCATTCATGAGCTCAGGATTCCAGGCAACATGTTTGCAGTGGCAGATAACACCTGATAATCTTACTCCCCCCACCCCAACATCATTCCTCTTAATTATATCGTAGGCTGGGGTTTCAATTTATGCCCATGATTCTCAAGAATATATTAAAAATGTAACCATGGTGACAACTGTGTGGGATTCATAGTCTGTCCAGGTTGCACTACTATATAACAATCCATCCTGCTTTCAAAATTGTCTTTTAGAAAGCCATCTCTCCAGCTAGCAGTGTGTGTTTTACATGGTGAATTACACTCTTATTTATGAATGGTCTCATTCATATTTATTATCAATAAAGTTTGAGATATTTTCTGGTCTTGACCTATTTGTCTATCCCTCAGAATGTCCAATTATGTACTGCAGTTGCTACAATTTTTACTTTATGAAAAACTGGAGGTCAGTCATCCACTTATATATGGTTTATGTTGGTGCCTTCTTTAAGGTATTTTAGTTAAGTAAAAACCACAGCAAAATATGTCATTCAGTGTAACTTTATTTACTATTTATTGCACATAACTCGAGGTCTTTAATTTCTAACCACTGAAGTTTCAAATGACTATTTTTTTCCATGAAGTTGCACATGAACATTAGTGAATTCATTTATTCATGTTGTGTGTGTGGTTTTTTATTATTATTATTATTGTAAACATTTGTGTGATTCACATTGCCATAGACCCTGAACTCATAAGCATGGACCATGCACAGGCTGGCAGCAAGCCAGAAAGCCACTCTGCAAGCAAACAGATACTCTGCGTAAGGAGGAAAGTCATAGCACAACATTGAATGTCCAACCTAAGTCATCTCAGAATTATACATATATTGACTTCTTAATTTGTATAGGATCTGGAACTCAACTGGTTGGTTGGTGATGAGGTTGACCTGATTTGGGGAGATTTTGTTTTTCCTGGAATACTTGGGAACAGGGCTCAGTCTTTCTTCTTAGCAGCTTGCTCCTCCCCGGCACTTTCTTCTTTCTTCTCTTCCTCTTCAGATTCCTTGGTGTCTTCCTCTTCACCCTCACCACCTTCTTCTTCTTCTTTTGTGTCTTCAGACTCATCCTTGGCAGCTTGAACACAAGAAGAGAATACAAACACCAGATAAGTCTAGGCAAAACATTTCTACTGAGGCTTTGTGGGTTACTAAACTATTGTCAGACTGTGTCTAAAGTCCTCTTGGCCCCACTCTCCTGAAGGACATGTTACAGACAGTGCTTGCCATGAACAATTTGCATGTACATGTAAAAGGAGGTTATTCCCACGTGCTGGAAGCTCATCTCCTCTCCAAGACCTGGCCTCAATGTTTTTATAAGTCTGTTCTTTTATAATTCATGTTCTTTAGGGCACAATCAATTCTTCGTCTTTTGGCCAACATCAAGTGTCCTTTTGGGTACCAAACCACTATGTTTAATGAGTGTATATGAACCTTTTACAATTTATCATCTGTGCTTATTAAATGTGTATGTTCTCATTATATGTGTATTGTTTATGACTGCAAAACTCACATAGAATTCTCTAGGTAAGCAAGGCCTGCATAGCTCATGGATCTCCCAATAAAGATCCACAGCCAGTTTGCAATAATTCTGAAAGATTTTTTTTTATGCTTTGCATACCTTCTTCCTCCTCAGCACCTTCCTCTTCCTCTCCCTCCTCTTTCTCCTTCTCCTCCTCTTCTGCTTCTCCTTCAGAAGGGGGCTCATCCTTGGCCTCCTCAGCCTTCGTAGCCTCAATGGTCTCCTCCACCTCTGTCTGCTCTTCCTGGACGTGGCTGGTATAGTAGGTTGGGAATGAGCGAGCAGACATCAAGTAGGAAGTGCTCTGCAAGCCACTGTAAGCAGAACGGCCAAAGACCTGCGAGCTCTGAGAGTAGCCGCTGGTGATGCTACCCACGCTGGTGAAACTGAGCCTGGTCTCTTCACCTTCCAAGAGTTTCCTGGAGGGGAGGGAATGAATGGTATAGTTAGACCAATGCTGGGTATGTTCACGACTTGCTCTAAGCATACATCCATCACTTCCCCCTATAGCCAACCTCAAAAGCAGATACAAGGACAAGCAAGATCAGGCATAATCAAGATCTAATAAGGAGCTCATGAGAGACCCCGCCCACTAGGTTTATGCATCCCCACTAGGTTTAAAATGTGAACGCTAAGAACAGGGCTTTAGGCCATCTGCTCCGTCCTGAGACTCCACACCCACGGCCCCCACCGCTCTCCTGTTACCTGTAAGCTGCGATCTCAATGTCCAAGGCCATCTTGACATTGAGGAGGTCCTGGTACTCCTTCAGGTACCTGGCCATCTCGCTCTTCGTGCTTCTCAGCTCATTCTCCAGTTTGTTGATCGTGTCCTGTCGGAAGATTGCTTTAAAAACTCAGAACCCAAATCTCTACTGCATTTGTTTTACTGCAGTGTCTATGCTAAGGCCTGGCCTCAGTTAACTCCACAGTGTACGCCTTCAAGAAATCTCCCTTAAAATAATAGTGTGGCTGGGGTTGGACTAAAATGCCCAGTCTAGAGAAGCAAGAGAAGAAGAGGAAGAGGAGGGGAGTAGACTGATGTTAGCAGTTTTGAAAATTGTCCTCAGTCTACTGATTATGGTAAGCTGTCTTCTAAAACTACCAAACTGATGTTATTATTATTATTATCATTATTGCTAACCACCTTGTCACACTTCTTTTAGCCAGGTCACATTTGGAAAAGGGAATGGGTGTGTGTGTGTGTGTGTGTGTGTGTGTGTGTGTGTGTGCACGAATTTGTATATGTTTGTCTAAATAAATATATAAATAAAAAATTATAGAATATATATATATGTATAGTTGTTTGTCTAAAATGTTTTCCACAACTCTAATTCTTCTCCCCAAAAGATGAAGAACTTTAAAAAGAAAATGAATTTCAGTGACTAATTGACCTAAAATATTGTGAATTTATTCTTGTGTTCCTGTTAAAAACAAAACTATCTTAAGGCTGGGTGGTCCAGAGTTAGTGAGAGCTAGCAACCATATTTATTAACCAGGAGATCCAGGAAGTACTAAGGATAACTTGGAGTTAAGGATTGTCAGTAGAGAGAAGGCATTAGACTGATGGCAACGCCCAACTCCGACTCCCTCCACCCCTTCCTCCCAACTCACCCCTAAGAACACTGATTCAATCAGAACAAGCAATTCCCAGGCATCAGTAGCGCCCCGCCCCCTACAAATGACCCATCCTTTCCACCACCTCGAAGACCTAGGATAGCTGCTCTATGCTGGAGGACCCCCTAGCGTTCACTTTCTGGGTACGCCCTGCACCTCTCCCCCCCACCCCGGTCTGTGGACCTCCCCTCCCCCACTGAACTTAAACCGTGCCATACCTGCATGGCGCTAATGTCTGCATTCTGCTTGTCCTCCAGCTCCTGAAGCTGCTTCTCCAGAGCTTCGTTCATACCCCGGCAGGCTTCGATCTCCAGGGTCTTAGCCTTGAGCAGGCGGCGGCTTTCCGACACCTCGTCCTTGGCAGCGCGCACAGCATCGGTGTTCTTGGCGGCGCTCTCGGTTAGCACCGTGAAGCGGCTCTTGAACCACTCTTCGGCATTCTGCATGTTCTTGGCGGCCAGCTTCTCGTACTGAGCGCGGATGTCCTTGAGAGCGGCGGAGAGGTCGGGCTTGGAGGACACGTCCATCTCCACGGAGATCTGAGCATACTGGATCTGGGCCTGCAGCTCGGCGATCTCTTCCTCATGCACCTTCTTCAGGAAAGCTATCTCGTCCATCAGGCTGTCGATGCGCTTCTCCAGCTCGGCGCGGGCGAGCGCGGCCTCATCGGCACCTTTGCGCGCTTCCATCAGCCGGCCCTCGGCATCCTCTCGGCTCAGCACCTCTTCCTCGTAGCGAGCCTGGAGGTTGCGCAGAGTCTCCTCCAGCCCCTCGCGCTCACCCTGCAGCGCCTGCTTCTCGTTAGTGGCATCTTCAGCCGCCAGCCGCAGATCACGAATCTCTTGCTCGTACAGGGCGCGGAAGCGGGAAGGCTCTGAGTGCTTCTGGCGCAGCACCAACAGCTCGGCTTCCAGGACCTTGTTCTGCTGCTCCAGCTCGTGCACGCGCTCGATGAAGCTGGCGAAGCGATCGTTGAGGTCCTGCAGCTGTGCCTTCTCCTGCGTGCGGATAGACTTGAGGTCGTTGCTGATGGCGGCTACCTGGCTCAGATCGAGGTTCTCCAGGCTGGGCATCAAAGAGCCGGAGCTGGACGAGTAGCTGCGGCGCACGGACAGCGAGGAGGAGACCGGCGCGGAGTAGCTGGAGTACGCGGAGCGTGCCGTGCTGTAGCCGCTGCGCACGCTGGAGATGTGCACCCGGGGCGTCTCCACGTAGCGCCGCTTGTAGGAAGTCGAAAAGTACGGGTCGTAGCCGAACGAACTCATGGTGGCGGCCGGTGCGCCCCTCAGGCCTGGGGCGGAGATGGGGGACCTAGAGAGAAGAACGGGGAAGAAGAGGGAAAGGGGAGGATGGATGGCTGTGTGCGACTCGGCGCGGTCCTGCCACCTCTATTTATACTCCGAGACTCTGACGCAGACCGTGATCGATCGCTGTGCGCAGGCCAGTGGGGGCAGCGCGCTGCTGCAGCCAAAGGGTGGATTCTGCGCAAAAGCAAAGGCGGGGGCGAGCGACAGGAGGCTAGCGAGCTGCGGCTCCCGCCTGGCCGCTTTTCTCTGAGGCCCCCTACTTTCTCTGAGACCCCCATAACTTCGCTGCTCATTGCTTTTCTTTCCTACTCCCCCGGCCCATCCTGCCTATTAATAGCCTATTAATAGCCCGCATCACACGGACCCTTAATTATTCCAAATAAAAGGTTCTCAATCCCTACTGACACATCAACTTTTAACATAATGTCACAAAGACACCCTCTCCCCACTCCCACCCACCCCCAGCTCGCCGTTTCTGCCCCCAGGGACCCTCTTAAACACCCCGATTCGTGTTTAAGTAGCATGGTGGTGAGGCCGGGACGTTTAGATTACTGACAATAGCTTAAGGTTTCGCCCTTGCGACATTCCTGCAGGAAAAGTTTTGCTTGTCTTCGTAGCTATTTTCTGACATTTTTTTAAAATTCGCCCCCCTTTCTCCTGCCTTCTTTTATTTTTATTTCTTTCCGTATTACTCTGCTTCTCAATACATAGGGAATGTGCAGCACTACACACCCTGGGAAACCGCAGGACAGCGGGTGTTCATTTTGGCTTTAAAAAAAAAAAAACAACTGCTAATTTGTCTGACACCTTTCATAGAATTTCCCCTTTCTTTGTGGGAAATAAAGTCCGGAATGCTTAGGAGGGGTTAAAACTAACCAGGCAAAGACTTGCAAGGCAAAAAACAGGCGCGCTGTGCAGCGGGAGAACTTCAGGGTGCCTGTATCCTCACTGAGCTATTCATACCTCCATCGCATCAATAGCCTCTTCCCCTATTTTTAACACCTGTGTGGTACCCCAACCTGATGATGGTTTCGACAAGCCATGAAGGTGGATGGTGTGTGTGTGTGTGTGTGTGTGTGTGTGTGTGTGTGAGAGAGAGAGAGAGAGAGAGAGAGAGAGAGAGAGAGAGAGAGAGAGAAACTGCTGCAAAGAGCTACCGGCTCTGGGTGTGGTCTTCAGGAAGAGAACTCAGCATGGAGCCTGCTGAAATTCACAGATGGACTTAGTAATCTATGGGCTTCCTTCAGGAAGCATCCAGACACCAGAGTGGGCACGCCAAACGCACGTGGGTGCAACATTTTCAGACTCGCGTTGTGAGTACCTGCAGTTTTGAAGAGACACTGCAGAGATTTGTAAGAAATAACTAAAACCTTTAAGCAAGAATTTGGCGTTTTGTTTAATCTGTTCAACATCTCACTGGCTTACTGGTTCCTTTAAATGGTACAGCGAGAGGTAATGGTTTTCAAATACAGAAGTAGTGAAATTTTTGGAGCTGTATCCGGTCGATTCTGGAGACCGAAGGGAGGGTGAAGGGAAGTTTATTCTGCATATTCCTTTCTCTTGTTACACACACTGTGATTCTGATAACTCTTTCCTTCACAGAAGAGAAATGGGTTGAAGCAGAGGACTTCTGTGAGGTTGCTGGTGGCTTAGAGCAGTTAAGTCTAAGCCATATTAGAAGCCCACCCATGTTTACACAATCTAAGCTTTCAAACCTAGTCACCAGGTTGCCTGAGTACGTGGCTGGCAAACAGAGTCAAGCATTTATGCAGATGTCTCTCTGTAGCCTGCATCTTTTTCTCATTCATCACTGATCAAGAGGGAGAGAAACAGAGAGATAAAGGTCTTGGATAAGCCGTAGCCTTTCTTCCTTCCCATTACTCATAGAAGAAGAGTTGCAACTGTTTCCCTGGCGCTCACCTCATGTAATTTGAATTATTTCACTTTTTTTGTAGTGGGTCTGTGCACATCTCTGTTGGACATTGTTCATTTCCATTTTGCCGGAGCATTTCCTTGGGAGTTACAGGTCATTCTCAGAGATCTTAAGCCCGTGTGTGTGTGTGTGTGTGTGTGTGTGTGTGTGTGTGTGTGTGTTTTCTTTAAGGCAGGCAAGGCTCCTTGATAATGCCTTTGACTGCAGAGCAGACTGCCCACAAGGGCGTGGTGCAGCTGATGCTGCAGGGCAGTGAGATGCTGCAGAGAAAATAAACTATGGGATGCCTTCTGCCTTCTGTGGTCCAGTAGGCAGCAGGGAGAGGAGGCAAGTACTTGGACCTGATGGCAAGGCTTGCATCTGCAAGAGTGAGCATCCAGGATCCTTTCCCTTGTTAATCCTGACCAAGAACAAGCAGAGGAAAGGAACAGTCCCAGTATTCATGAATGGGCACATCTCTACATCTCTGCTCTTTTTTTTTTTTTTTTTTTTTTTTTAAATATAGCATCCGTCAATAGGAACTGGTTATAACTGCTTTGCTTCAGACCTGCATCAGGATGGAGGGACATCCTGAATCTATTTTCTGACCCCCTTCCCTTCATTACTCTGCTTTGTACTCTCCTCTGCTAGGTGTCTGTCTCTTTTTAAATATTCTGCTCAGTCATCCTCCCTCCCCAGTCCTCCTGTCAGCATTTGCTCTGAGAGTCCAAGTGACATTTGCTTGGTGTGCCTGAGCCAAGTTAGAGTAAGACACTTTTAAAGGGAACAGCTTGACTTTCATTTCCCCCTGCCCATAAGTATTTCCGCCTTGGTGATTTTTGTAGTAAGTCATTTGGTCTTCTGTCTGTCTCTGGGTGTCTGGGTGTCTGTCTCTCTGTGTGTCTCTGTCACTGATTTCTCTCTCTCTCTCTCTCTCTCTCTCTCTCTCTCTCTCTCTCTCTGTGTGTGTGTGTGTGTGTGTGTGTGTGTGTGCACATGCTGAAATTCTTACAGGTCAAGGAGAGTGGTTTCTGGCCATGGTTCTGACAGCCAGTGTTCCTCCCAACAGCAATGCAGTCAAACAGTCCTGCCCCAGAACAGCAGATGGGTCTCCATAAGGGCATCAGTGCTGGTGTGCAGACATCAATCCAAGGAGAGATAAGGGAAATAAACACAGAAGGATACTCACCAAGTAACAGGAACTTACTATCTATTATTTAATAAGGACAAAATCTCTATGAGCAGGCTATTCAGAGAAAACAGTCATTTGAAGTCACACAGCTACATCAAACCCAAGCTGTGCACGCCTCCAAACTGAATCTGCTCATCTTCTCTGCCTTTGTAAAACTGCATGCTGCAAGATGCAGAATCTAACATGTGTGCAGTAAATCTTACTCATGCACTAACATGAACTGATCTATATTGTTTGACAGAAACTAACAATGTTCTTTTTGGACAACTAGCAGAGGCAATGAACTGAATGATTGTTAGAAGTTTCCCTAAACATCCTTATGTAAAATAAAATGGATTTTCCCAGTAAAGAAGATACATGACCAGTAACGTAACGATGTAACTACTTTTCAGATAGAGCCCCATACCTATTTGTAGCATAACCTTTTCAGAGTTCCTAAGCCAAAATACAGCTCAGGCCCCAAACTCTACAGTGTCCACACCCTGACTTCTAATTTCCTGGGCTTACACTCCTCTTCATCCTTCTCCGTCATTCTCTCCATCTTTGTAAATAGGGTTTTTTTTAAGATTACCTTTAAAATCTCTGCAACCTATAAAAGAAAACTGCTGGTACCCAGCAGCCCAGAATTGAAGTGTACCGTGCTTGCTAAATATTTTTGACATTTTCAAAAGAACTATGAGCATAATGTCATCTTGAAGGTACCTTGTTGAAGCTATGGATATCTTTCCTTAATTTCTTTGTATAACTGGAGTCATACTCACGACTAGACTCGTACTTGACTCTCTCTCCTATCTAGGGAAATGCTTAAAAGAAAACATGTAATTTAACATAAAGGGCATCCAATTTGTAGCCCTACATTCTGAAAGAGATGTATCACTGCATCACGAATGTGCCGCAGGACTGTATAGACTTTAGGCTGCAGCAGAAGGGCAGATGACACTTGGATGCATTAAACATGAGAAGCTCGTTTCCATTCAGAGCACGTTCGCTGCTGGAACTGACAGGAACTTGGTGCTGTCTGAGCAGAAATGATGGTGATGGGACAAGACCCCTAAAGACTTGCTCCATGGAAGTAGCCAAGGCAATGTCTTTTCTCCCCAGAGGCCTGCTCCACAGCGCCTCATCCTCCATCTCAATCACCAGTAGGAGTCAGGGCTCTGCTGTGGACAGCACTTCAGGCAGGTCACTGCTGCAGGTCAGACCTGACAGTGCTAACCACATTTGTTCCGCTGCACTTTCCTGACTGCAAAGAAATACATGCTGCTTCTGCAATCTAGGTCGTAACCAGCTACAAAACTATCCATGCCGCACCTGGATTTCTTTGCTGATCTCTACTGTAGTTTAATAAATCAGTCGGAGGAATGTGAGGCATAACGCTTTCAAAGAGAGAGGATAAGCATTTCCACCTGCCAGAAACAGAGTCCGAGGCTAGCGCCCTCACAGCCCTGCTGGAGCCCAGCCAGGGCAGCAGTTCACTCCCTCACCAGCTCTTACTGCAAGATGGCAGCAGATGCCGGTTGA
This sequence comes from Rhabdomys pumilio, assembly GCA_030674055.1. Classification (NCBI taxonomy): domain Eukaryota; kingdom Metazoa; phylum Chordata; class Mammalia; order Rodentia; family Muridae; genus Rhabdomys; species Rhabdomys pumilio. The sequence continues at coordinate 211,545,738 of JANHMN010000001.1, read as the reverse complement.
GTCGCAAAGGGGCGGATCCCGGGACTCTGAAGACACTGCAGGCCGGCTTCTGAAAACCATGTGTCTGTCAGATTCTTTGGTAAGTTAAACATTAAGGCACTGTCGGCGTTATAAAAAAAAGAAAAAAAGAAAAAAAAAGAGTCGTGGCTAAATGCTTATTGATTGATTAAATAACTCCTATGTTCAGGCACCCACTGAGTCACAAAATGTCAACAAAAGGCTCAGAATGTGCAGAAATCTATATATGTGCCTTAGTGAGTGCGGAGAGTCGCACCAGCCGCAGACTTCAAAGGGACTGAGAAATAGCTGAATATGATCAGAAGAAGCCGCTACTAAAATCACAAAACACAAATGAACATCAAAAAAAAAAAAAAAAAATAGAAAACTGGGCTGACTGCAAGAAATCTTTGATAAAGGATTACATGCTCTGTGTTTACGTTTCCTTCAAATTCTACCACAGACAAATTAACCCGTGCAAGGGAAACTGCAGCAGCGGCTGCTTCTCCGAAGGTGGGGATGACAAAGGAACTTTCTGCATGGTGAGATGCTTGTTTCTTGAGCAGTTTGGACTGTGCATTTGGGGTTTGCCTTTGTCAGGATGCCAAGCAGTTTACTGAATTTACTTGTGTCCAAAGAAATAAACAAAGCTATGTATATGTCCACATCTATATTAATAATTATAAAAATGAATATAGTATAAAACATAAGTATCAGACATTATTTTTTAAGAACAGATAAACAGAAAAAAATGTTATTTACATGAAATTTCAAAGAATGAAAATCCTAAGAGTTATCATGAGGAAGAGTCTGGTACGAGCAGCCAATGGGGGAATTTGTGGGAGGAAAGGTTGGCGGGGACCGGGAGCCGGTGTTAGTGTAGCTGACTCCCATCCTTCATGCTTTATAGACATTATATTTGAATGTCTGAGGCTCTAAGTGGTGGATGCTTTTCTGTTCTAGAGATGTGTGTATGGTGTTATATTCCAATTATCCCAGCCTCATGTTGCATTAATTTTTTTCCCAACTCAGTCTTACATCGCTGCCTCATATTGATTTTGTATTGACTTTAAGAAGCATTAAAAGCTATTTATACTGAGACTTTTTTGGAAAGCCTAAGCTGTAACTGTGATTCATTTTCTTTACATCTCTTCTTTAAATACTTTTGGTCCATTCAACCCTGATGAAATAATTCAAAAATCTTCCAACCTCAGTTCTAATTGGAGAATCGCTGTCCAGTTCAGGGTATCTGAGGCTGAGCACTGGGAGAGTCCTTTCTGAGAAGCTATTTTACAGGCTACAGAGATCTGTAATTTATATGATTTATATGATTGCCGGGCGAGTCTTCTATCTGCTTCTGTATCTGCATTGGGACTTAATCTTTATCTGCTTTGCTATCTCACCTGAGTTGTGGATTATCCCTTCTTATCTGTCCCCTCCCCACCCCCCACCCCCCCGTACTGCAGCCACTGGACATTACTTCTAAGAGGAATAGACAAGACATTTTTAGAGACACACAAGAACACTGATGCTTAAAAAACAATTTTGGTTTTATGCCTTTTAGGGTTTTATGCACCTAAATTTTAATTTCTTCTCCATGTGAGACTATAGCATCCTGCTTCTAATCGGTAACTATAGAGATACTTCAGGGAGAAGATGACATTCCTGAGTTAGGGTACTGATTTCCCACAGCCGTTCTATGAGGCATGAACTGACTCTGCAGGTATGTGGTCTTCAAAAAAACGCTGAGAAGTCTAGGGGAGTAAGGAAATGCACCTCAGACAAGCATAAGTAATGAAGCCAGGCCTACCACCCAGGTTTCTTGTCCTTATGATCTTGGGGTTCTTCCTTTGAATCTTATCGTTTCTTATATTTGCATGTCAAACTCCATTGCAGTGCAACTCTGAAAAAGCAAAGGAGCATCTAGGAACAATGGTACATACCTGTGACTGAGAGACTGAGGCAGGAGTAACTAGAGTTTGAAGCTAGCCTGTGCTGCAATGAGAATTCCAGGATATTCTAGTCTGCAACAACATACAAACCTGTCTCAAAAAATAAAATCAAATAAACTTACACATAGAAAGATAGGGAACCCTTGTGGTCTCTTACTTAGTGACTCCCTCTTATGTCTTACTACTCAGATATAAGAACTCCATCCTCTTTGCTTGACTTAACTGTTAAAAGACCAGTGTCAAGGGGAGAGGTGTGGATAAACTGTTATATTTCTGCTCTCTATCTATGATTAACCATGATAGTTTCAAAAGGGAGGGATGTAATGGGTGGGGGAGAAGATGCTGAAAACATTCAAACAATGAGCATTGGATAATCCCTGTGGGGTGGAGTGTGTGGCCACAGAGTGATTGGAATCACAGCAGTGATGCAGACAAAAAAACGTTCCTTGCAGAGTGGAGTTCACTGTGCTTCAGCCAAGGCCTCAGTACCATCTGATTGTCATATCGTCTGTATTCATTTTAACCTATTATTCTTAGGGTGTGCAGGATGAATTCAGATCTTCAGGAGAACACCCTAAAGCTTTATTTCGAGGTGCTTTTTCCCAACCAAAAAAAAAAATTCTGGAAATTGACAGGTACTGGTTTAAGCTCATTCTCTTTCTTAGGCACTCCTGGAAGACACTAGTTACCGACAAAAAAGAAAACGAGAGGAAAGTAGTCATAGAAGAAACACTGGCAGATAAGTCCCACACCTGATATTCAGCCCAGAAGAATTGATGAGGAGTGGAGTCATAATTATATAAGAATTATCCTCAGAGGATGTCCCAGGAGGAAGAGAGAAAGGAGAACTTATTTTAAGATACTTGGTCTAATTGATAATGTTCATTAATAATATCTATGGGCCAAGAACTGTGCAAAGTGATTCTCTTGGATAATTTTACTTCATCACCACAGAATCCCAAGGACTTAAATCCCTGAGTCACTCTCATTTTAAGAGATGTGGTAGCTGGCGTGAAGACAAGCATCTAAACACTGTGTCTGAGGGACCTGATAAATCTATGTCCTTAGGTCTTCACAGAGAGGAGAATTATTTTCACTTTACAATTAAGGAAATGATGTTTGGAGAGTGATCAAGGTCACCCAGCTAGGTCATACTCTGAATTTTCCCACTCCCTGCTATCACCAAAGCACGAGAATGTCCTGGGTAATTGTTATATATAATATCTGTCTTTCCCCACTCCCTATAAAGTTTAAATATATATTCTGGTTTTTTTTAAAGCTTAAATATTCAGAGTCAAGAATGTTCAAACTGTATACAAATAAATATATCATTCTATTGGAAGTTCCTTAACGTAGATAACCATCACTGAAATAATTATAAGATCAATATTGTTTTAGAGATCTCTCCTCAGATACAGGCTGGATGTCTGTTTGCTAACTAGCATTTACTTTTTGTATTATATTACCCAGAAGAAGAAAAAGCTAAAAAAAAAATCCTTATGCATCTTTCAGTTTCACTTTATCCTACAAATTTAATCAACAGATCCACTAAATCAAGTTAGCATAACAGATGCGCTTTTAAAACAGGCCTGAGAGATTTCAATTTACAAAGTGGCCCCTTTTACTTCATGCCAAAAAAAGAAAAAAATAGTGTTTTGCCCATTACGATGATTAGGGTTTACTTTAGAAGTCATCCAAATTAAAACTGACTTCCAATTCAGTCTCCAAAGTGAAATTTAGAAAGATGGTTTAAGTAAGGGCCACGGCTGTCTGCCGTGAAATACACAGGCAGGTGGCAGCTATAGAAAGTGGTGGGCTGGCTCTGTTTCAAAGGCAGAAGGGCTGCCCCAGGGATGAGGCAAGACTGTTTCACAAGGTTTAGTCCACCTCTGAGCTGGCCTTGACCATGCTTGGCCTCTCCGATGCTCAGACAACTTGACATTCTGTGATTCAAAAGCAGTTAAAGGGTAGAAAATACTCAACAGACAGGGCCAATGAGTAGTGCTCTCTCATGATGGTTGTAGTGAGGGTCTGGAGGAGTAAATTAATTCGGATGTGAGTACTGGGCAGAAACCTGCAGAACAAGATATTTGAGGGAAGAATTACTGGTTGGAATAGTTGCAAGACATACACCTCTGATTACTTGCATAAATTTGTCCTTCCTGCCAGAGAGGCCTGAGTCATAAATGGCCAGACGACCAACCATATTTATCAATTAGATTGGATCCCCTCCCATAATACAATGAAATTATACACCTACATATTTTTTAATTCATGTATTAGTTATAAAGAAGGGAGGAAAAGCATATTATTTTCTGATTGTGGCTTCAGAGTTACAGATTGAAGCATACATACTGGCATCTATGTACATGTCTCACCTAAGCCGAGTGTGAGAAATTGAAGAATTCCCTCATTCTACATCACTCTCTTTCATTATATCTTCCTGAGATTTATGGATTGATGTTCTTTTGAAAATAGAAACGAAGAGTCTGAAGTTGGTGGCTAGGGACTCATAGACCCTGAAGTCTGAGGTTTATAGAGAGGACAGGAGAATAATCTGTAGTTGTCACCATGGTAACACATCCTGCAGAGCGACTGAAGTTTGCAAAATTGGAAAAGAAAATCACCAAAGTCAGATAAATGCATTGTCATTCTTCTGACGACTGTGTTTTGTAGATTTGCTGTTTCTCTAAAGATAGGTTTTAAAGTCTGGGTATTTTGTTTGTTTGCGGTTCTTTTGTTTGTTTTCCTTTGTTTGTTTTGCTTTTGTTTTGTTTTGTTTTTTTACTGTGAGTTCATTATCCAGAAAGGTAAGTTTTATTGTGACTGCTTCATGTGTATATGTCACATGCTTTGATCACCTTCTCCCAACATCTTTTTCAGAGCTTGGGGAAGCAACAGTACACAACTCAAATGATAACAGATGGGACTCAGGCACTGACCCTAGATCTAGCTCTGCCAATAACCACAATGTACAACTGTCCCCAAACTGGACCAGTTCTAGGGAAAAATTTCTCATTGGTTCAGAGGCACAAAGAATGCTAGGGGACCTCCAAGACTCAAGTAGGCAGTTGTATTCTCCTTTTTCTAATTAACTAATTAATGAATATGTAACCTGCTCTGTTCTTGAACTCAGCATCCTCCTGTATCAAGGCTGGGTTTACAACTGTGCACATACCCAATTGGCTGTATTCTTTCACAAAACCAGCCTACTGTATGAGCAGGAAGGCCATGAGCTACTCTTCAAACAGTTAGCAGTTAGTAGGACTGCAGAACCCAATGACTACATTCCTTTTGCATCCGTGGAACCCTTCATGTTTAATAAATCATCCAGTGTCTGGAACCACATAATGTTTCCTTAGAAATAGCATCCAACGTCAAAATGAAGTGTTGCTGCCCTTAAAAACAATCCTGTTACAAGATGAAGTCTCACAAAAGAATGACACTTGGGTTTGTCATTTGTTTATAAAAACATAATTTGGAACTGTGCACTTTAAGTGAAGAGAAGAGGGAACTCAGGGAGGAAATGGCCCCAGAAGGTGACTTTCAAGTGATGAAATTTTCCAAATTTCGATTATTTGGTGGTTGATAAATTGTATGAAAATATTCAAAGTCACGTAATTTAATAGAGTAAATGTATTTTGTCAAATACAACTTATTTCTCAGTAAAGGTGCTAAAATATTTTCCAGTTTATTTCATAAGTTTTTGGTTGTCTTCCTATTACATTGAAATGTTCACCAGACGTATAGATATTATACAGCAATACATCTCCCAGTGCTTCTAGGTCATTTGTATTTTCTAGTTAATATATAAATCTATTCCAATGGGTTACTGAAAACATCATACATCTGGTTCTTGTTCTATAGTGTTAGCATATTAGATCATTAAAACTTTTATAACAAATGCTGTGAACTTGGTGGGTTAGCAAGAATACTCCTCACAGTTCCTGAGGATTAGAGCATCACAGGCCACTGGATTTGATTTAGAGGAAGAGACTTGATTGTAGACTCTTGTCATTTATGCTGTGTCTTCACAGCTTGGGAAGGGGTGAGACAGACATCCAAGTGTTCCCTAGCAAGGGGATAAGCCATGCATGTGAGATCCAGCTTTGTGACTAACCACTTTCCAAAGAAACAACTTGGCACCATTACTACAAGTCTAGATGTCCCAGATATCGTGTGTGTGTGTGTGTGTGTGTGTGTGTGTGTGTGTGTGTGTGTTTCACAAAATCTAAAGAAGGATTCCAGTGTCCTGCACTGTCATTCTCTGACTTATTCCCTTGAGACAGTGTCTCTCATTGAATCTGGAACTGGGCTGGTGGCTAGTAATCCCCAGCTATCAGCTTATTTCCACCATCCTCCTCAGCACTGGAGTTATAGGCTCTTAGGTGACCAGATGAGAGCTGAGGATTTGAACTCAGGTCCTTGTGCTTGCTTCTGTGTCACCTGCCACCACTGCTACCAAATGGCAAAATCAAGCTGACTTGATCTCAAGGCTCTATTACTCACATCTATAGTCCTTCTGGTAGTTTGATCAGTTTCTCAAGGAAAGCAAGGTCCTTTCCCTCTCAGTCTTTATTCAGAGAGACTGCGTGGAGGAGAGAGAATGATGCAAATATCCAAATGGCAGTAGTTCTGGTGAGATGGTAAGGAAGGGGGAGAGAGGGATACTCCCAGAAGCCCCTGTTCGTCCCAGAGCCCCCTCCTACACCCCTCCTATCCTGCCCTGTGTTCCTGTCCTCTCTCCACAGAGTACTTCCTACCCATCTGGCAGCTCGGCAGTTCCTTCATTTCTGCACTCTCTGGACAAATCATGAGCTTTCTTTCTGCATTTTTCTCCTTAGGTCAAACCCTTTCCTCTACACCTACCTTTCACGAATGCATCATGCTTGTGTGTTCTCACTCCTGCCCTGCAAGCACTTGTGAAGTATGTATTTTTATCTTCTTAATTCTCATTTTATAGCACCTCAATATACAAGATAAATATTTCTACGTTAAATCAGACAGCTATATTATCTTATTATTATTTCTCAAATATTGAAAAGTAATTTCCTTATAAAGTATTTTCCATCTGCCACCCACATTTTTCATAAGTCCAGGATACATATATGCACACATATATCCCCCATGTGCATTTTCCCGAGAGGTTTGTGTCTGCATCTTAAGATCATACTCATTCACCAGACTGTTTCCTTCAAGATGAAATGATGATAATGGTCCTTTTAAAAAGTGGGTAACAGTCAGGAATGATGACTCAGGCTTGTACCTCTAGCACTCAGGAGTTGGAGGCAGAAGGATCACACAAGTTAAAATCAGCCAAGACTACAAAGCAAGATCCTACCTCAAAATTCCCACGTAGATACATAAAATAAAAACGAATAACAATCTTCATCAAGAAGCTTGAGACAGACCTGGGCCGCTCACTGCAAAAATTATTTCTTAATTGAAGTTTGTAGAAAAGGGTGAAGATTTTATGATAAATACCATATAGCCTTTCCTTGGTTGCCAAATCTTAACGTTTCATAAAATTTAGTTAGAATCTTGAGAACTCATAGGTATAATGAAGTCTTCCTCCATTCCTTTCCTGCCTCCCTGTCCCAGAGGCAAGCAGCAGGATGAATTCTGTGTTACTCCTCCTCTTGTGCGTTATTGGAGCTCCTATCTATAGGTAATGTGTGAATACACACTATAGGCTTGTGCATGATAAATAACACAGTTACTTACATTCTTTCAAATCCTTAACTTTTATAATTCTTTATCTCATTTTATGGACAATTCTAAACTCTGATATCACGCCTTTCCATTTCTTTCCCAACTTAAAAGAATTCTCTAAAGTTTCTATATAAGGCGAGTTTTCTGTAGGTTTGGGGGAATCAGGGTTTATCAGGGTGAAAGCATTGTCTTCTGATGGACTTTAGCTTGCAGGAGGCCCTAGGTTCAATTCCCAGCACAAACAAAGAACAAACGCAAAAAAGGAAGAAAGTTTTCTTCCATTTCTAGTTTGCTAAGAAAGTTACTATGTATTTATTATGAATTAATTTTGTGTGATAACTTTTCTTTAATATCACAAATCTCTTCCTTTTTTTTTCCTTTTAATCTCATGGATTATATTTGAGTATTTTCTAATGTTGAATGACAGTTAACATCGTGTGCTTGGGTAAGTAGAAGATGATAGATAGATAGATAGATAGATAGATAGATAGATAGATAGATAGACAATAGACAGACAGAGATAGATAATAAACATAGACAGATAGCAGAGAGATAGATAGGTGGATAGATGCAAGCATAGATCTAGATCTATGTTTTATTCACAGAAGTCTGACTGCCCATGCCTCTCCTGTGCTTGAATTAAAGGTGTACACATCCACACATGGCTCATTTCCATCATTTTTAGAAGTCCTCCCATGCACTCTGCTCTTCCTGTTTTTATCTTACCTTTCAGTGCCCTCTAGCCACCGTCAATCAATGCATTGCTGTTACCAGGCACGTTATATCCGCAGTGCAGATGTCCACGCAGTTAGTTGTGGGAGGTAAAAAGGACCAGGGTTTTCAACCCCATAACTAACTGGAAGGTCTCAGCCAGCAGTCTTTCTTTTCCAGTCTGTAAGCAGAATCACATACGCCCATCTCACAAGCAGGGGAGCCGAAAGAAGGCAGTGCATGCATCTCAGTGCCAGGGGCCAATGATAGTGCTGGGAGTTTCACGGTCTGTTTATTTTCAGGGTCTTAATCTTGAGTCCAAGATTATTACGTGGAAACAGCTTTATGTTTTGATTCTTTGGTGAGTTTTCTTTTATGCATTATGGATCATTCTGTGTTTGTTTTAGTGGCAAGGAATACTGCTTTCCAACCTATGAGATTAAGATATGGAGTCTATCTGTACAATTCACTGGCGCTCTGCTCTTCCCAAATAGGTGGTTATCCTCTCCCCAGCTTCCCTTAAGTTTCATAAATAGAGCTAAGTAGTTATAAGTGATAAGGGGTTGTCCTGCTGGGCCAAGCAATTGGTCTGCCCACAAAATAAGGGGCAGATTCATTTTACAGTTGACAATTATTGTTGTTGTTGTTGTTGTTGTTGTTGTTGTTGTTATTAGACTTGGTTGGGGAAATGAACCAGAAAATTTCAGAAAAAAAGTAAACTGTTCAAGTAAACACCAATTAAGTAATTGCAAGCTCAGTGCTGATGAGTTTGAAAAGCTAAGATTCTGAGCAAACTTGTGAGATGTAGAATGTTAGCATCTGAGATCTAGATTCTGGCAAACCCTTCACAGATGGTCCAGGTCATCCATGTAGGGCTCTGACCATAGATCTGAGTGGTTCAGGAAGCACTAGCCTGGAATGTCTCAGCTTGGAGCTATCTGGTTATGGTGATGTAGTTTACTTTTTTATTTTATTTTATTTATTTTATTTTATTTTATTTTATTTTATTTTATTTTATTTGTATTTATTTTTGAGACAAGATCTCACTATACTGTCCAGGCTGGCCTCAAATTTCTTTACTCAAAGAGATTCTACTGTCTCAGCTTCCAGAGTACAGGGTACAATGCATTCAGTATACAGGATTAATTTGTGTAGAGTTCTATGTTTATATCACATGATACATATTAACTAGTCAAGGGTTAGTGAGATGGCATGATGCATAGGTAGAACTTCATGTGATCCAAGGAGGAAGGAAAAAATTGACTCTCTCTACTCCCACAAATTTTCCTCTGGTCACACTCATACTGTAGCATGCACACCATCCATAAACAAACAAACAAATTAGTTAATTAATTTTTTTAGAAAACAGCCATTTAATTAGATGAGTTTTCTAAAAGGAATTTTTAACACTCAAATAGCACTTTTAACATTGTTACCCGAAAGCCTAACTTGTTCCCGAGTGCCGCAAGACCACCCTCTAGTGGTGAAAGCCATACAGTGCACTATGAGTTCAGTCCCTAGATTGTAAGGAATGTGTTGACAACTTCCAGAAACACCTACTCTCACCCAGCAACCAGAGTTCTTGGAAGAGCACCCCACAAAACAAAACTATCCTTTGTAGAAGTCTAGGTGCTCAGTTTCCATAGTAGAAGAAACAGTCACCCAGCTCTCTCTCAGAAGGCTCAGAAGCCTGGCAATTATTGCATCAGATTTTAGAATTTTCTATCAATGTAAAAGATATAGCTCGAATTTCTGTCTTTTTCTGATGCTTGCTACTAATATGAATCAGAATTCATGATGCTTCAAATTAATGCTGATGTAAATAGTTGGAAAGATAGTTAGTTTATATGTCAATTTTAGGGGTATACTGCCTTAGCAAAAACACAAATGCATAAAATATCTCAAGGGGAAGGCAGTGGAGGGAGGGTTAAGCCTATGACACGAATGATTCCTTTGCCCTATCTCTCCTCCTCTATTCTGGAATTTGAAGATCTTTCTCCTTCTTAGCCACCTGTAAGCCACCTTCCAAACCCCCTTCTCACTCTGTGAATAGGGACTTAGACACCAAAAGCACAGTACTACAAACGTGATTGTTTATCCAGCAATATCCATATGTTTTGTTCAATATCTATAGTGGATATTAATTTATAAGAGTCTTCAAATGACTATCAGAATGCGTGTGTGTTACTTTGGGGCAGAAGCATGAGTGAGTATTTAATTTAAGATTACAGCTATGCATCAGCTTGGGTGGTAAGCATTGATTAATAGGAACTCCAAGGCAAGTAAGGTTGGTTGTCACATTGTTCTCTTAAATACAGACTAAACCGGTGGGCTGAGAGATCAGTAGGAGAGCAGTTCTAAGTCTTGAGTGACCACAAGGGGGTATCACTAACCCTGGCTGCAGGACTAGAGAGATAGCTAGCAGTCCTGAGTCCAATTTCCAACAACTACATGATGGCTTCCTAACCCTGGCTGCAGGCTCCGAAAAAGTCTAGTCTCTTAAAACATGAAGGACATTCCCATAATATCACATCATTGTGACTTTTTTTTTCTTGGATCTGCTCCAGTGGTTCAGTTCAATATTAAATCTGTAAAACCACTTGAGGACAAAGGAAGATGGAGATGAACTGGAGATGCCAAGCAGAAACGGCCTGTGACTGGCCTGATGTGAACTGTTGGGAGGAGAAGGGGAACTCGAGGTGCAGCTGGCCCCACCCATGCTCGGAATGAATCCAGATGGAAGATGGGAAGAGGGAGATCATGAGAAAGCCTGTTCCCCCTTACCTCACAGCCAAGTGTCTATGATACAGATCTGGGGACAAGGCTCACACTCACTCTCAGGTTCACCTTGTAGCTGTTGAGAGATTGTCATGTGAACTTCTGGAGAAGAAAACGAACATCTATTCACCTCAGATAGGGCAACAACAACAAACCAAAGAAACAAAATTATTCCACTCAAGTCTAGCTTGGTGAATCAAATAGTTTAATTAGGATTACTTACTGTAGAATAGGCAGCTCTTGAGTGGCTATACCACTGAAGAAAATGTCTTACTCACTCTCAGAATTGACTATAAATCCTCAACGAGATTCAGTTTCATGAGATTCCACCATTGAGGAACAATAATGGGCCCAGTCTTGTGTGGTTCTCATGGAGGCAGTCACAGCTGCAGGCTATTTGAGAGGGAAAACAAAAACAAAAAACAAAAAACAAACAAACAAAACAGCCACAGCATGTTCAGGGGACAATCTTCCACAAAGATGGTGATACTCTCTGGAGCTTTAGTGATAAACTGAAGGCTACAGTTTCATCTCTATAAGGGCTGCTATAGGATGATCACTGGCACTAGGCTATCCTAATAGATTCTTTGATCTGCCCCATTGTAAGGGCCAGGGAAGAGATGTTTGGGACACTTAGTGCTCTCCTGGCCCAAGGCATAGCAGGTTCCTTTAAACCCATGCTCTTCATCTGCATTCTCCTCGGCCTTTCTATAAGAAGTGTCTCGAAGATCAACACATCTGCCGTAAAGGCCAACCTCTGTCGATAAGCGCTGAGGAACGCATGCCTGACCCTGTCCTCAGTTGTATGTTTCCATCCTGCCTTTCTCACATGATTTCAACTGAGACTGTGGTATGTCACAGGCAACCAGCAAAGGAATGGAGGTACCTCATAACTTGCTTTCTTCTTTCATTTATTTATTAAAAGCCTACTGTGTGCCAGGTACTGCACCAGGCACTTAAAGTGAAGAAGCCTTTGTCCTTGAAGAGTTTACAATCAAAATAAAGAAAAATGTAAAAGGATGCCAGCCTTCCATGTGCCAGGTACTGTGGTAGCACTGACAATGGAATTGTTAACCAGCTTGAGGGTGGGCATGGGAGGAACAGGGAAGGCATCTAAGGCCATGACAATCAGCATCCTCCAAGTGCCCACTTCGTAATTTGGTAAAAATTTTCCTATGAATTAATTAGTTGCTGGGGACCTGTTCCAACAGTTGACAGGGTTCCCAAGAGGAGGTAAAGAGTCAGAGAGGAAGGTAAGTCAGGCAAAGTGGTCAGGGGAATCTTGCAGCTCTGACTAACTAGCAATCAGGTTGATTCTTTATTTATACAGGTTTCACAGAACACAGACAGACTAGTGATTATCCAAGAAATAGAGATTATACTATTCTGTCTCCGGACATGTGTTTAATTTTTCACTATTGTGTGGGGTTACATGATCAGTCATAATTAGAAAGTACAAATAGAACAGATTTTATTTTTATTGTCAGCCCTGTAACTCCAAAGAATCTAAGGAATGTCTCCACAAAAGCAAACGCATTCGTTACATCACAGCCTGCTTTCTAGGCTGGCCGGATCTGCAGTTTTAAAAGCACTCCAGACAAACAGAAAATATCTGAACCAGTCTTTTATGAATAGCAAATATTAACTCCTTTTATTTATATCCTTCAGTCATCTACACTATTAAGTAGGAAAAGTTATTCTAGTAAATCTATCTCAATTACTGAGTTCTACTCCTCCAGGGGCGTACCGTGTATGATCCTCTGTCTTTAAGCTACATTTTTGGAGAGTTCTAAGTGCATTGTAAAAAGAGGCCTTGAATCTGTTACCAAGTCTCCTGGTCAGTTGGAGTTTGTCAGCTATCTCTATGTTTATCCTGGTCCAATTATACTGTGTGAGAGAAGATTTCTGGAGTCACGTTCACATAAAGAAATCTCTAGCGTCTTTGTGACTACCTGTGCTTATCATGATCTCCAGGGCTCAAGGAAGACTTCCAAACAAGATCAAAGAGAGTTACTTCCCTAAAAGCAGAAGGGAGAGTAAGTGTAGGACTTTCTACAAAAACTCAGATATAATTTTCTCAGGAAAAGACATAAAATGAATCCTAATGCAGAAAGTCCCTAAGAATGCAACAGGCAGAGACCAAAGCCTAAAACTGAGAGAAAAAAATGACAGCAGTCACAGTATTTGGCTCAGCTTTGCTGGAACTGCATCAAGCAGCTGTGCTGGCTTCGTGACTTCTGCCGTTCTCAGTGGATACGACTGTGCCATTTAGTCCCAACTGCCACCTTATGTAAAGTCTCTTCTCACAGCCTCACTGAATAGATGACAAATAGATGTGCCCTGAAGTTAAGGAGCATAGTCAAGGTCACAGGGTCAGAACTCTGTATGGTCTATGACACCGAAGTACCAGCATGCTGCAGTAGCTCTGTCTATCTTCAAAGGCCAAGAGACATTGAGCCTTAGTCCATGAATAACCAATGGCCAGGTCAATGTGGGAAGGTGTTTCAAATTTTAAAAGTTACATATTCAAAGGCCTGGAAATAGAAGTGGTGAGGAGTTTGGAAGAAAGAGAAGATGTTTTTAGAGTATTGGGAAAGCCCAGATCTGGGAATGGAGACTCAGCCAATACCTGCCTGTGAAAGCCTTCCCATCATGCTCTTCTTAGCACCACTGATGATTGACACATAATAATGATATGTATTTATGTAGCTTGGTGTAAATGTTCCATTATATTTATATTTACAATTCTTTGCATTAGAAGTATTCAGATTTCTCTATTATGAAAATGTGGTCTAAATATATGTTAACTGTAGCTTTAAAAAAATGTATCTTAATTGATACATGTCTATGGGTTGCAATGGGACAATTCAATAAGCAATAATGATCAAACCAGCTGGAAGATCTATCTCTCTAGACATTTGTCGTTTCTTTGGGTTAAAAATCTAGCCTTTGGAAATTTTGAAATATGGAATAACTTGTTGATTGTATTCTTCAGTGCTGTGAGACTTAACCTTTCTTTCCTATGGTCTGTTTAAAGAGTTTCCACTTCTTAAAGAAAAAAATTCAAAAGGTGAGTAATCCAGTATACTTCACTCAAAAGCTCCCATGATCCCTGAGGGAAAGCCAATTAGCAAGAATCTTGGCGTATTTCTCCCATTTAGTGCCTTAAAACACGAAAGCTGTCACTTGAACTAATTATGGTGTGAAAGATCAATTGGAATTTCCAAAAAATGCAGATGTAGGCATACGATGAAACATCAGACCACCGAAGCATTAGATTAGAAACAGAATTTTGACAGATTCCTATATTTAATGCACTTTCCCTCTCCTCTGCCAAGCTGAGAAAAGCCAAAGACCAGACACTACCAGCCCTGACCCCCCTCCCCCCCCCCCCCCCGCCCCCTCTAGAGCGCTTCACAGAGAAGTCAAAGACCAGACCCCTCCCCATACCCACTCCCTCTCCTGTCTAGAGCATTCCACAGCAGGACCTGTAGCATGCAAATGAGAAGTCATAAGAGCTTTTCAGGCAGCTGGCCAGACTCAGTGTCAGCCTCTCTCACTTCCCTTTGCATGCTTTGCACCTAACGGACACCCAGCTACTTCAAGCCTTTGTCTCTAGATCTGTAAGTGGGGCGACTATAATGCCTCCTTCAACGGTACAATATGTAGCTCAGGATAGGTGGCCCATCGGTGACAACCACCACTGTAATAATGAAACTCTAGGCTTTAATGACAAATCAGATTCCCAAATCCTATCAGAACTACACAGTGTCCATTTTATACAAAGTTCAACACACAAAGCTATCCTGGGGTGGGGAGATTGTGAAGCATCCTTTAAAAAAATAAATGCTTGCAACCGAAGATTTAAATTGCATGCTTCAGAAGTGAGCCCTGGATCTTCTTTTACTCCAATCAACCTTAACTGAGCAACCACAAGACTCTTCCTGGATGCGTAGTAACCATGCCTATTAATGAACTATCCCTATCACTCTCCTGGAAGTTTACTTATAAGGGATTAATGGTATGTAATTATATTATCAAGTCTTAACACCATGTAGAAATAGAGTCAGTGAGCTAAAGGAATTCACAGAATTGAGAACTTACGGTTGAAGGATCTAAAAGGGCATCAAGAGGACTCTAACACTCATGTTCAGCATTGGTGGGAGAAATACAGGCAACCCTGGAAGGCGGGGAGCAGTGTGGGATGCCTGGCCTGGAAGATTCCATTGTGCAATTCAGTGTATCAGAAAGGAGAGGGGCGAGAAGAATCATTACTCTGTATGTAGCCATTAAGCACTTACCAGCTGCTCAGTCTTGCTCAGCCACTGGAAGTAGTGCAGTGGCCACATGATAGTCCCTGCCCTTCTCAAGAAGACTTTCTAGAATTTGAAGAGACAGAGTATATAAATCTTATAAAATCTACCAATGTGCAATAAATCCAAAAATGTATGAGTCTGAAACGTATTGTAGACAAATGAAAAGAAAAATTAAAGGTGGATACATGCCATGGGATGGAGGGGCTCTGGGGAAGTATGGGCTCTCCTTGGAAGAGCAGAAATTATCTGAGCAAAACCTTAAACGTAGGGAGAGTATGAACCATGCTTCAGATGCTTTTTCTCTAGCCCTCTCAGTGATGGGTAACATATTCAAATGAAACACTTTGTGATCTCCCTTACTCTTTAGCTCAACAGTGGTCCAGCTTCTGTCCCCACCCTGAGTCCCAATCTCTCAGTTCTGAAACTTTCCATTCTATTTCCTGTTCTCTATGACTCCTTCCCACTTCCTTCCAGGTGTAGTTCCAATGCCCTCTCCTGATTCAGGGAGGGAAGGCTCCCTTCAGTTGGCTCCCCAAGCAACTCCTGGCTCTCTGCGCCCCCACTTCTCAGGTTGTCCATTCTCTTACCTCAGTCACAACAAACAGAGCCTCACGTCCACCTCAACATCCAAATTTCATTCATGAACACTGAGTGTATATCCTGAGTCTACACTTCTCTCCTGAGCACAAGATGACATTACATCTGTCATTGGATTTCCTCAAATTTTCAACTTCATGAGTAAAATCTTAGTTATCCTGTGGTTTTTATCGTTTTGTTTTTGGTTTGGGGGTTTTAGGTTGTTTGTTGGATTTTGTTGGTTTTTGACCTTAAATAGCATTAAATTTTCCTAATTTTTTATTGAACTGAATTCATTAATTCATCTTCTGTCTTATTTCTGCAGTGTATAAATACTTTTTTCTTGGAGCATATGACACTTTCTGTGTTGCTAGATTTAGCTTGTTAATATTTTATTAAGAGATTTCTGCTTCTGTGTATTTAAGGAATGTTGATCCTTTGTCATTTCTTTCTGGGTTTTGGCTTTCTCTTACTGATGTGTTAAAGGTTTTTTTTTATCATATTTAATTTAAGTGTTTTGTATTAAATTATTTATTATTTTATGTATATGTGTATTCCCCAAATATATATACATGTACCACATATATGAAGGTACCCATGGAGGTGGTGGAGGGTTTCAGAGCTCCTGGAACTGGAGTTACATGCATTTGTGAGCCACCCAGTACATAGGCTGAAACCTAACCCAGGTTCTTCCAAAGAGGAACAAGTGCTCTTAATTCCACTCTGAGCCATTTTCCCAGCCCCGCAAATTCGGTTTTTAAAAGTATTTTGCAGGTTTATGTTCACTTGTGACAAGTTGGCCTTTCAGCTTCACCCCAGGTGAAATTTTCCATATAACAGTTTTAAAGCTGTCCTGTACTTAGACACATTTCTTCTCTTGTGACATTGGCCTGAAAATTTGGAAGGTGACTCTGTATCCTTTTGGTCCATCAGTGTTTATCTAGATTTTCTTCTAGAACTTTTGTTTCCTAACCTTGAAGTTTTTCTAAGTCAAGAATTTTTTGAAAATTTAAGAAATTTTCAAGTTTTCTAATTTTGAAAATATAATACGGCAATGGCCTGAGGCTGGTGAGTCATTCTAACACCAATCACTGGGTAATCCACCTTCGACTGTACCACTCCACACTTTGATCGTACAACACAACATCCTGTCCAAGTGACTTCACGCCTGTATACCACATAATCTCTCCGTCAGACTTGAGTATTCACTATAGTAAGTGCCTACCACTATTTTTTTCTTTTCCAAAATGTTCTTAGTCTTCTTCAAGTATTGTTCTTGCTTTTAGTCTTCCTCAAGTATTGTTCTTCCAGATACACTTAAATATTGCATCAAGTTAAAAAATGTTTGGGCTTTTGTATTATATAACATTCACTGTTTATTTCTGCAGAATAGACATAGTTCATTACAAAGGGAACTTGGCAAAGTGACACAAGTACAGAGCAGGAAAGTACAGAAGCTCACAACCCCACTGCCTACACACACACTTCCACACTCACACACACTTCCACACACTCACATACACTCACATACTCACATACACTCACACACATTTCTCAGGTACCCACACATATTCATACACACATACACTCACACACACACTCCTCACACACACATACACACACTCATACACACACTCACACACTCACCCATACTTACACACATGCTCACATCTCTCTCTCTCTCTCTCTCTCTCTCTCTCTCTCTCTCTCTCTCTCTCTC
>JANHMN010000001.1:211445401-211527966 GCA_030674055.1 Rhabdomys pumilio | reverse complement strand
CTCTCTCTCTCTCTCTCTCTCTCTCTCTCTCTCTCTCTCTCTCTCTCACACACACACACACACACACACACAGAGCTGCAGCTGCCAGGGTAGATGTAATTAAGCTCCAAGAATTACATTTTCAGTCAATTATTTTTTGTGATATGCAGGACCAGGTCACCATTCTGAGAACTCTCTGCATACCATGGAAGTGACTTAACGCATTCTGGGAGACAAGGGCAAAGACCTCAAAATGACATGCTTTATTGAAACTATTTCTTTCCTGGGTATAATAGTTAACATATCTCTACAGCAGGAAGCATAGAAATATAGCCAGAAGGAAAAAAAGCATGGTTTTAATAATTCTTCACTCAGAAGTGATCACATTATTTTGGCAGGCTGTCTTTGAATACAAGCACATTAAAATCAACAAGGAAGACATACAAAGCCAAGACTCTCTTATCTTTCACCTAGTTACTTCCAATGGCTCTATAACTTCATATCAGAAGTATTTTTAAAAGGGGTGTTTAATGTGAAGTTTGAACTCTGCAAATGCAGAGAACACTGCACAGACTTGCATGGCTTCTCCAACAAAGCAGCCTATGGATAATGTACCACTAAACTAATTTAGCCAGGTGTCTCAGTGGAAACCAGTAATAAACCCGGATACAGCCATGGCATGCCAGGACTGTGGCCCCCCAGAACAGTAATAAATCACCCCTGTCACAGTACATCTGGAAATATCTTTTGAGCCTAAAAATAATGGGCCACATTAGCTAATGCAGAATAGTTATTTGGCTAAATTAGGCTTCAGCTACTATCAAGAGACTCGTTCCAAAATGGGATTTTTTAAGTAATAATAATAGTGCCTTATTCATTATTTATAAGGTAATTACAGCTGAGCCCCTGCTGTTTCCATCCATCCATGTGATATTGAAACTGAGGATTTGGGGAGAAAAAGGAGAGATGGATATTGTGTCCCCGCCCCCCTCTTTCCATCATGGATAATGTTTTCTAGCCAACAGTTGCAAGGATGGTTCTCAGGAAATGGTACATCATAGGATTTTTATATCACTGATAGAAATGCGCTTTGTATAGTCCATGTTACAGCACATGCTCTTTGCCACATTTTTTGACATTCAGTGATGTCACAAGCCTTTCTATATATTCAGCCTGTGGGACAAAGTGTCCATGAAGCAAACAGAAGAGAAGGTGAGGAAACCAGAGAGAATCTAATCATAGAAGCCTGCGTGTTGCAGCTTCAGTGACAGCGGACGGCCTACTCCATGTACAAGATGGAACCGGCAGCCCCAGAGCTCTCTACGTGGAGATGCCACCAAGATGCCACCAATCTTCTTGGGTAGAAAACACCCTAGTAAAAACCCAGAACACACAGATATCCTGGGTAGGTTTTGGTGTCACTTGCCTGCAAATGTCTGCTGGTACCTTCCTCACCTACACTGAATTTTTGGAAATGTCACATGTCTAATATAGGGGGGGAGATCAATAAGGAAAATCAGAAAATTTATATAATAATGGTTTTAATTGCATATTATATGTTTATTTTATTTCATTGCATATTATACATTATATAAAATTTTATCTAAAGTAGAATCATACTCTGTAATCATTTAATCTGATTTTTAATGTAATGTTATGTATATATGTATATGATATTTATGTGCATGTGTATATGTATATGATGTACATATGTGTGTGTATGATGTTCTTAAGTCATTAAATATCCACAATTCATTTGAGAGGCTACTTAATCTTCTTCCAGAGGTCTGAGTCACATGTATGTCATCCAGTTGGCTGAGAAAATAGATTCCAGATTTCTCATTAACACAGATAAGGCAAAACACAGACATAAAGTTTGTCCCATGTTGTAGTATTTCCTTAGTCAGTAGTCACAGAACTTATTCCTTGCACATACACAGTGTTTAAGCTCATATGGTCTGCAGCCGTCTGAGAACCCCCAAATCTCGTCAGTGTTGAGTGCACTCCTATTTGAAGCTCTGTTACATGGTTGGCACTGTTTTAACTGATCATTGTCTGATTATTGTGAGCTACAACGTTTATTTTGTCTTTTCACATTTGCTTTTTATTTTATGTATATACATGCTTACTTGTACGTATCTATACACACCTTGTGCGTGCCTCATGCCCTCAGAGTCCAGAAGGGAGCATCAGATCCCCTGCATCTGTAGTTACAGAGCATTGTGAACCACCAGGTGGGTACCAGGAACCTAACCCAAGTCCTCTGCAAGAACAAGTGCTCTTAACCACTGAACCATCTCTCCAGACTCATTATTTTGTCTTTTAATGTTTTAACCATTTTATAGGCTTTATTAAATTTGTCTGTGCATGATGTAAGGGTGTGTATATATATAATATGTGGGGGGGGGGATCCTACATGTCTTATAACACACATGTGGAAGTCAGAGGACAGATCTGTAATTCTCCTTGCATTTTTTAAATACATTTGGAGATCATCAGGCCTGTGCAACAAGGACCTTTACTTGCTGAAGCATCCCAAACCCTTGGCTTGTTGTTGTTTAATTTTGTGTGTGTGTGTGTGTGTGTGTGTGTGTGTGTGTGTGTGTGTGTGTATTTGTATGTCTTGGGGAGGCGGGATGCAATGTAAGTGCAGGTACTCAGGGAGGCCAGAGGAGGGAGTTGGATTCCTTGGAGCTGGAGTTGTGAGTAGTTGTGAGCTGTCATATGTGGGGGCTGGGACTAGAATTCAAGTGCTCTGTGGGAGCAGCAAACATTCTTAGCCACTAAGCCATCTCCCAGTCCTCTCACTTGTTGTGAAATATTATTTATGGCATCTTTTTTTTTAGTTGTTAACGTCTCACTTGAACACTTTACATATTAAATCCATACCTTTTATGTCTTAGAATATCGTGCGCGGTGTGGTTTCTATCTTAATGCACAGTCCCATTAAAGCAGCAGCAGCAGACAGCAAATTCGTTTCTTGAAAAAGCTTTAGCTGAGTTGGGGGAGCAAAATGTGTGGGGCAAAGGGGCAGGGCAAAAACAGACTGGAAGACCCATGGAACCTGACACAAGAGAAAAATCAGCACTGTCTTTTGGCCTCCTTAGACACATGGTGACTAAACATACATGTAGGCAAACACTCATACAATACACATAAAACAAATTAATTAATATTTATGAAAAGAGCCCATTGGAACCAAATTGACAATTGGCTACATAAGATTTAATACAAAGGAGAAAAAGAAAACCTGTCTCTACCTAAGTGGCTTTTGTTTTTCCTGTTAATTTTGACTATCCAAACTCCTTAAATAAACTATTTGATTCAAATTTCAAATTCAGGGCTGGAAAGATGGCTCAGAAGTTAAGAGCACTTACTATTTTTCCAGAGGATCTGAGTGCAGCTCCCAGTACCTGAAAGGCTATCTCACAACTGTCTCTAAGTCTACCTGCAGAGTACCCAACTTCCTTCCCTGGTCCTGGGTACCTACACTCATGTGCACATACCCACACATACAATTAAAAGTGACATTTTGAAAAAAGTTTATTTCTTAAAAGTGGCATTTCACTAAGAATCGAAGTATACAGAAGCATTTTTATTCTTTGAATGTTGCCAGTGATCCATCATTTGCATCTCTTAATATTCTTTCTGGAAATTTCTGTGATTACTTGTAGTGCGACCTTTAATCTGAGTTTGAAAAACACACTCACATCAAATGCCCTTTGAGTTAAACCGTATTTCCAGCCCAAACCAAATCCGAGCAGCCTTAGTGGCTGCATTATGCATTAAGTTTGCATCACATACTTTCTACCCTACACATAACCTGTGCGTTTTAAAGGAAAGAATTATGGTACATTTTAAGACCTCTGTGGGTCATGACTGTATTATTCTAGCCAGCAGGGTGACATTACAAGACCCTTGAGGCCTGGGCAAGTCATGGCCGTGGGATAAGCAGTAATGAATTATCCACAATGATGTCTTTATGCTTATTGTTTTAAAAGAAGGAAACTGCAGTGATTTTTCTTACACTGTGAACCAGCTTCCCCTAGTTCCTTCTAATTCCATAAAACTGTAGAGCTGAGAGTTCTTCATTATTGCTCCTAACACAGACTCACGAAACAGTGGAACTACACATCAGGGACTAGGCAAATTGCTGAGAAAAAAGTCAGCCTCACAATTCAGAACCCTAATCACTCCCCCCACTCCTTGTGCTCTCTTCTTGTCAGCTCCCTGCAGCTAGCAGCCCTGCCCAGATTCTAGTTCCAAATCTCTAAGACCCAACTGCATTTATTTTGTTAGTGTCTCTCCCTTTAGCTCACAGCCTGAAGCTGACAGTGACTGTCTATAGCTGGCTCCTTTAAGAAAGAGCTTTTAGATGGATTAAAACGTCAAGCGTCCAGACAGCTTAAATTGAAAGCTAAAGGTGTTTTCCCGACTGTGCAACTCCCTGCTGCATAATCCCTCACACTGCCCCATGCAAGGAAGTGTCTGTGAGAAGAAAGACAAAGTGGACAGAGGCTCATAAACAATACATCTCCGGGTGCATAGAGTGAGCAACTGAGCTGTGTGCTGACCCACAGTGCGAGATGTTTCATTTCTTTTCCACTCCAGGGTGTGATGATCCATGTCAGATAGTTATGGAAAACCACACTGATTGCCCTCAGGAGGAGAAATAGGTGCAGTACTGAGTTCGAGGCCAGCCCAGGTCTATGAGAGATTTTCAGGACCGACAGGACTACATAGAGAAACCTGTCTCGAAAAACAAAGCAAACAAACAAAAACAAAAGGAAATGAACAGGAGAGGCCTATGGACACCGATTAAGCCAATTAAAAGTTTTAAGTCCTTTTCATTGATCTCCAAGAGTGGACTTGAGACTCCAAAAAGTCTCTTGGTGTCCTAGTTCAGATATAACCTTTCTAAAGGTAAAAACCACAAAGATATATCAAAGTCAGATGAGAGTCGGAGTAACTTTGAAATATTCCTTCCTGGCAGAGCATAGCAGTTACTTTGAACATAACTTGCCAATGATCTTGGTTAATACATCTGGACCATGGTCAAGGTCATGAAGTCGAAAAAGTGTTGACAAGGTAGACGTGCCCATTGGGTAAAGGGCTGAGAACTGTCTAAGCAAACAAAAGATGAAATCAGAACAGGACAGTGTTATCTTAGTCATTTTACAGGGGACATGCTGTCTCCACAGACTGCTTCCTTTCTTACCTCAATACGTCATCTGGATCCCAAGGTAACACCTTTTTTTTTTTTCTATTCACTTCTTGAAATCCTGCAACTTCCTTCTTCTTCCAGGTGGTTTTATTTATTAACTTACTTATAATACAAAAAGAGTTCACGGAGAGATCTCAAATCATCAGTTGGCCAATTCTCCCAAACAGAGAAGAGAGGCAGGGGGCATAGGAAAGCGAATCCCTGGTGATATGTTAAGACTGAAGGTCTGGCAGCTGGGGAAATGCTCAGTTAGTAAACTGTTTGCTGTGCTGTGCGAGCATGAGTCTGGATCCCCAGCACCCATAGCAGAAGCAGACTGTGGCAAAGCATCTGTAGCCACGATGCTGGGGAAGTGAGGACAGGAGGATTTCTGGGATTCGCTGGTGCTGGCCAGCAGTCTAGATAAATTGGTAAGCCCTGAGTTCAGGAAGAGACCCTGTCTCAATAAATAAATAAATAAATAAATAAATAAATAAATAAATAAATGGTAGGGAGCGACCAAGAAAGATACTCAATATTAATCTCTAGCCTCAGTGGGCACACACAGAGACATGAACATGCACATACACACACCCCAAAAATGAGAAAAATAAGTTCTGTGAAGTAGCAAAGACACTACACACAAAGTATCAGGAGACTTGGATCCTTAAGCTGCAAACACCCCAACTTCTCTGTGCCTCAGTTTCCCCTAAAAGAAAGGAGACTGTTCCCCAAGGGTGGAATCTCTGGGCTATCTCAAGCTAATGGAGGAGTGTGAAGAGCAAGGAACCTTCCAGGTACTACCTCTGTTCCTATGAAGTAGCACTGGCTTTTTTCCCTGCCCGAAACACCAAGGCCTGATCCCACCCGAGCTACACAGCACTGTAGGATCAGATTTGTACGTGACTTCGATGTCCTCAGAGTGAATCAGCTGTTCCAAGCTGCAGCCAGAGAGAGCAAACCCCCAGCACCCACATGGATCAGGGATGTCCCAGAAACAGTACACAGAGATCTTCAGCTCCTCTGGCCATTAACAGGTTACAGCCTAAGGTCTTCTCAGCCAGAGACATTATCTCATCGGCAGGTCTAGCCAGAGGCAGAAATGATGCCTCATTAAGAGTCTCCGAACACTGAAATCCTGCTTTGTCATTGACACCCATTCGGTTTTATAGCTCTGCACTGTAGTTAGGCAACCTTGCTGTGGGGACACGGCAAAGAAGAGGCTGTGTTTAACCAATCTGAGGCAGAAGGCAAAAAAGCATGATGTAACCATGAATTGCCAAGTAGTGAAAGAGAGACAAAGAGCCAAACTTCTATTCTAAAAGAGAACCCAGGGGTGTCAGCTGCAGAAGGGGAGCCTTAAGGGGGCTTAGTCTGAAAGTAATGCAAACAAATCTTAGAGGGGTATCTTGCTCTAAGACATATAAAATCAAGTCTAAAGAATATGGGAATGGATATCGGAGAGATTAATAGAATTTTTCTATATATTTTGGAGGATCCTGAGGAATGGTGCAGAAAACAGCTAATTCATAAGTATTTATTTTTACACCTATGACACTTGTCTGTCAGTCTTTCTTTCTTTTTAAGTTCAAGGGTTGACAGATGAATAAATGGGAGACAGGATTTTTTGGGTGCCCTCCTCCTTGAACCCCTGAGCGTGTGAAAGGAATTCATTTTTCACTGATAGCCCTCCTTTGACGCTCCGACAGCGCCCCTACTGGTGGCCTGGAGCAGCGCCGGACTGCGAGAGCCGCAGTTACCGTTCCCAGAGTTGAGGGTCTTTATACTTGAGCAGTTCGATGGACAGTGTTCAGGGCATCTTTGTTTCACTTTCTCTGACATCCAAGTTTTCTTCTCCTTGTGCAGGAGGGGCGGGCGGGGGAGCTGGCGCTGCAGTATTCCAAAGTTAAATGTTGTAACTTTTCAGAATTTTGTCTTAATGCCGAAAGCAGGCTGGTGGGAGAGACTCAGAGCCAGAAGCATTGCAGAAACTTAAGGGGTGATTTTTGGACGAAGGGGGCAATGGTACTTACCCTCCTCCGCTAGTGACCCGAAGGCACCGGCTAGCGAAGGGTGGGGCGTTCCTGCTAGGACATCTAGCAATCCGCATAGACTAGATTTTTGAGCACAGCATAGATGGCTCAAGAAGCTGCACGAGGGCCGTGGCGTGACCTGTCGCAGGGAGCAAGGGACAATCAAAAAGATACATCAAGAATAGAGGTCCTCACACTACCAGGAGCTGGGACTCCTCGCAGCGTCCATGCCCCTCGCGCTCTCCCTGCCACAGGATCATGCTGAGTCATTCCTTCCCCTGCTGCAGCCTTCTGCATCCTGTGCTTGATTATCTTTTACTGGTAGCAGAGTCTCCTAGGCTTGCCACACCCCGGGGTACTAGAGTTCGAGCCTGGGGTTCTGGAGGCTAGGGGCTGAAAGGGGACTCCATGTGGAATGGTTCATGTTTCTGGAAAGTGAACATGTAATTTTCTTTAAGATGACCTGAGAGCTTAACCTCTCTCGGAGGGGTCATGATGCTGTTGAGGGAAAAGGATGTTGCTGAGGGAAGAGGGTGCTCTCGGTCTCGCACTTGCTTTCCCACTTCTAGTGTTGCTGGAAGCATCTACCTTGTCCATTTTTGTTTTGTTTTGTTTTGTTTGTTAATAACTTCTGCAATTTCTCTATAGAGCCTGTCTTGGTCGACTCCAGCACAAACGCACTTAGCGTCCCAATTATTACTGCAGAAGCCTGCAATGCCGTGTACTGCAGTCCCCAGCCTAGGATTTTGCTGATCTGTACTCAGTTCAAAACACACACACACACACACACACACACACACACACACACACACACACACCCCTCAGAACTAATTAGTCAGGTCTCCACAGCCGCTAAGGTTTCTATAGCAGGTTTTGCTGGCCACTGAACAAGGCTGGGGATTTTAATGACTTGTCCTTGAAACCCACTGGAGTAAGAGCCACGCCTAGTGATTTAAGCCCCACTACACCCCACACTGAGAGTTTGTTTTTCTGCTTTCCCTATGAAACTTTGACAATCAACTTCAGCTTCCTCCCCTTAACCCTCAGGATCCTCCTAACAGGTTGTATTGTTTACCTAGAAATGGTAGAGAAGGCAGCTACTCTAGGAGACTGCAGACTGCAGACTGACTGCTGTGCCTTATCTTTGTTCTTGAGAGATTAGCGACCTTGTTCCATAATACATGAAGGGTTTGTGTGAGAGGAGTAAGGCCTGCCCCTGCCAGCCCCTGTCAGGTAAAATTAAATCAAGGGCCTGACAGTGTCTTCAGGGTGCCTGTTTATTGCTGTAATCACACAGTGCAGTAATGAACAGCTGACGGCCTCCCCTGGGATCTCAAATGTTTTAACCCTCGAAGCCCCAACAAAGTAAGCATGAATGTCCTCATCTTTACAGAAAAGGTTAAAATCGGGATTTGAATTAAGAGTCTGAAAGCCCTTTCTGTTGACTGAGTAAAGATATACTGGCCTGGAAGAAAAAGAAAAAAAAAGTCAAAATGACCTGGAATTGTTTAGAACCTCTGCATTATGGAGTCATCTGGTTTAGGCTAGATGTGGTTAGATACTGGGATAGCATAAAGACTTAAAGCACAAACTGAAATCTAACCATCCAGAGCAAAACTAGATTCTGCACCTTACCATTGGCTGGGGATTGGTTTTCCCAAATTTTCTTGTTTTTAATATTTTTTTAAATGAGGTATATCAAAAATACGTTCTTCACAGAGTCTCGGTGTTTAAGACAGAGACATGGGTCTAGAGAGATAGCTCAGTGGGTAAGAATACTAACCTGTATCTCATATAGAAATCTAGGTGTGAGGCCCTGTGAGCCTCTAACCCCAGCACTGTGGGTAGCCTAGACAGGAGGATATGTGAGGCTGGCTGTTGGTCAGCCTAGCTCCAGATTCAGGGGAAATCTTATCATTTAAATAAAGAAGGTAGAAGGTGGTGGAGATGAACGCTAGAGGCCATCCTTCAGCCTCCAATAATGTGTTTGGGGGGGGGAGGGAGGAGTCATACACACATACACACACACAGAGAGGCACACACACATGCACAGAGAGAAGCACACATATGCACACACGCACATATACACACAGGCACATACACACATGCTCACGTGCACATAAAAACAGGCAGGGAACATGTTTAATTGATGTTCATTCCATTAGCCCTAAGACTGAGGAAAGAAAATTTGCCTTCTTAAGCTGAAAACACTCACTCACATTTGCTTCTTGGCTGCTGCACGCCTGTGTAGACAGGCTGATTGCAGGCTAAAACCTACTCGGCATACTAGTACCCCATCCTCAACATTTTTATCTAATTAGCTTGAACCGAGGGCAGACTTAGATACAGCATAAGATGTGCATGTAGTCTCAGAAAAGGTGCGCATGGGCGGAGCCAGCCTCTTTGGTGAGGTCATCTTTCTGTCTCCCCGGGTTATGATGAGAATTGACTGGATTATCAATTGATGGGTTTGCACAAATGTCTGCAAACAACCACTCTTCCTTAGCAGTAAATGTGAACTTGTATCAATACCAGTACGGTTTCTGTTGCTCTGAAGTGTAACCTAAAAACTCAGAACTGTGAAGGGTTTGTGTGTGGGCTTTGTCCTGAGTCATCCTAGAGAAGAAAGGCGGAGAGGGGTGGAGCTGAGTCTGAAAAGGCTGTCAATCACTGCCTTCCCTGCTTCTCACTGGCTCCTTTTGTTAATGGGCTGTGAACTGCAGTTGTTACTGGGAGAGAAAATAGTTACCACCGCTCATTCCTAAGGGAACCTGACCTCTTTGGAGAGGAAGAGACTTAAGGAGCCGGGAATTGGAGGAGAGATGAGACTTTGAGCCAGGCTGCTACTACAATGGAGGCAGAGACATCATACTACAGGTTATAATAGTCCTGGGGAAGAAACCATGACTAGAGTATAGTTCTGATTCCCAAAGAATGGGGACAGCTCAACTACACTTGCCAGTAACCCCAGAATCCAGTAAACACACCAGAAGGGGTTTGCTTTAGGAACAAGAACTACTTTTCTAGATTAGTAAAATTTCTCTATAACGTATACCACAGTGGGGCTGGAGAGCTGGCTCAGTGCTTATGAGACTTTCAGAAGACAAATGTTTTAGCCTCATTCATTTAGGCATCTTGTAACTCTGATTTGAGATGATCAGCTGCCTCGGGCCTCAGTGGCTGGTTTTTAATCAAGTGGTGGACATCTGCTCTCACATAAAAAATACTCCCACACAGACACATAACTAAAAATAAAATCTTTTTTAAAAGCATAATATTGCAAATGTTTTTGTCTATGCAGCTTTGTATGGTATGGCTTACATTGATTTGGGTCAATAAAGTACAAAAAAAAAAATCAATAGTAGAAAACATCTAAGCGACTTGCCTCTCTGTGTTCCAGTAAGGTTCTTCTTTAAAAAGTATGGGGTAGGCAAGATAGGGGTGAGAGCCTACACAAGCTCTAGCAGATACCCCAGAACAGCCAAGAATGCAGCCCAACACATCTGTAGATGATGCTATCACATCACAATGGCAAAAGGTTAGACACCCCTACATTTAGAGGAAGGACCATTGCAGACCTGCTACAATAACGATGACGTAGAGCCTTGTTCATCAAGGCACAGGGACTTGGGAAACACCTTGGATGTCCCCAGACCTTGTAAATAGTACAAAACCAAACTTACGAAAGTGTGAGGCCATCAGGCCATGATATAGGGTCTGCTGAACAAGAATTAACACATGCCAGAAGAAAACAAGATTCAGAGTGCTGGAATATGTTTTTTTATGATGTCCACTGCTTGATTTAAAAACCAGCAGGCAATTAAGGAGTCAGGAAAACATGATCCACGGTTAAGAAAACCAAGTCAGTACTGTCAAAGCTGAGATGGCTCGGATATTGAACCAAGTAAGAAAGCATTTTAAATCAGATACAAGAAGTACGCTGGGATGAATGAAGGAAATACGTTCAAAGCATGGAAGGAAAAACATGCTCTAATGTCTGAGAAACAGGAAATAGCAGCAGATTTCTTAGATTAAAAAGTACAGATAGCTGACAAGAAAAGATTTCTGTCTTGATTAGATTATTGGAATGACAAGAGAAACTGAATCAAGAAATTTGGGAACAATAAGCTCATATGATTTAATCTAAAGATACAAAAGGGGGAAAAAAACCCAACCTGACACACATTTAAGAAACTGTGGCCCCAACAGTAAAACAGAGTTCTGACAGAGCTCCAGAGAGCAGAAGGAGTTAAGTTATGCAGGAAAACACTGAAGAGTGGCAACCTTCTCAAAGTAATGAAAACTATCACAACGCCAAGAAACTTGGCAGACTTTCAGTAATCCAGACTCTAGTTGATGGCAAGGGGGCAAGTAGCCCGCTTAGATCCATTCTTTGGTAGGATCCAGTGATATGGCTTCTCCCATCCCAACAAACACCACTGCCCTTAGGCAAGAATAGGGCTTGAATCCACTAGAACCTCCTAAAGAGAGGGGAGACAGGCCACACCAATACCAGCTGTGTGAGAGTGGCTACAGAGCCTTCAACTGAGAGTCTCTTGTGATCATTTTAACAGCAGCTGTTTGAGTCCAGAATGAGCCCTAGAGATGGCACTGCTGTCAGCAGCAAACACTGTTTTCTGAAATGTCCTCTTACTGACGGTTTCCTTGGAGAGAGTTGGGCTCCATTCTACTGACAAATCTGAGCCCAGGCACTTATTAACTCTGGAGGACTCTGTTCTGACATAGGAAAACACACATACAAGAAGCTTATTTCTTTTTCTTCTTGAGGTGAGCTCTTGCTCTGTACATCTCAGGATGGCTTCAAACTTGTGGTCCTCTGGTCTCCCAAGGCCCATAAGCTACTGCGCCCTATTGAAGCAGAGCTTCCAAATTTTAGGGGAAAATGTTACGTTCATTAAAAATATATGTCAGTTAAGGAAAGAGAGAGAGAAAGAAAGAGAGTGTGTGTGTGCATGATGAGTGTGTGTGTGTGTGTGTTTGTGTATGTGGTGTGTATATATAGGTGGTGAGTGTGTATATGTTTGTGTGTATGGTGAGTGTATGTGTTTGTGCATGTGTGTGTGGTGAGGGTACATGTGGTGAGTGTGTATGTTTGTGTTTGTGTGTGTGGTTAGTGTGTGTGGTGAGTATGTATGAGTTTGTGTATATGTGGTGAACATGTATGTGTTTGTGTGTATTTGTGTGTGTAGTGAGCATAGGTATGTGTTTCTGTGTGTGGTGAGTGTGTGTGTGTGTGTGGTGAGTGTGAGTGTATATGTGTTTGTGTGTGTGGTGAGTTTGAGTGTATATGTGTTTATATATGTGGTAAGTGTGTATTTGTGTGTGTGATGAGTGTGTTTGTGTATGGTGAGTGTGTATTTGTGTGTGTGTGGTGTGTGTGTGGTATGTGTGTGCTTGTGCGTGTGGTGAGTGTGTATGTGTTTTGTGTGTGCTTGTGCGTGTGGTGAGTGTGTAAGTCATGTCAGAATCCCTTTTCTGTTACTAGAAACAGCATGGGTTACTACACCTACATTCAGCTTCCAAGATCATCTGTAGTCTGAAATCTTAAAGCCTTTCTCTTTATATTTAAATCAAAACAGAGAAAAACTGACAAACATTTCTTAACCAAACTTAATGTGTTCTTTTGAGCTTGAAACTCATGGATGGAAAAGTGACTTTGATGGAGAATAGGAGGCAGGCGTAATTAACACGGGTTCCAATCTTGCAGTTATGCTCTGGGGTGAATCATGATTCTGCATGACGCATCACTTCAGAGAGAAAGCCTGAACGGTGTGATTCGAGGAACACTGACTCACTGGGAATCTGTCAGAAGAGCTCGGTTCCAGTCTACAGCCAACACACCCAGTGTGTGTGGGCTTTGCACAGGTACAAAATTTTCTTGACTCAAACCAAACACTGTAGGTCTGCTTTTATCTGTGGGAGGAAGGCTCTGTTTTGTTTTTTGTTTTTTGGTTTTTGGTTTTTTTTTCTCTCTCTTTCCCTTCTTTGCCTCTGGGAGAAAGGATTTACAGACAAAAAACTGAGAGCTGCCCATAACCCCTCTCTAACTCTGCACGACTCTGTAACAAAGTGAAAACGGCAACCGAGCCTCTTGGTGGAGGTGCCAGGGCTGTGCAGAGACATGCCAAATGCTTTAGGAGTTTAATCTTCAAAACCGATGCAAACCCAAGAATACTGCTCTCCTGTGGCTGGCTGGCTTTGTCTCTAGCTACTATTTAGTGCCAGGACAACAAGAATAAACTGACTGTAAGCCAAGGCAGCACAGGCTGTCCCTACTTTTAAGTTCTTTCTGCTTTTCTTCTCTTTTTAAATGAGACAATGAGAACACGGAAAGTATTGGGTACAAAATGGAAGGCCAGGGCTGCAGAACAGGCACCACAGCATTTAAAGTCACCAGCATACCTGATGCTTATGTGACTAGCAAAGTGATAAAGAGACCATCCTGGCATAATTGGTAAATTCTCACTTAGGAAGGGAACATTCATTATTCTCAATTGCTGATGTCTTATTAAAGTTTGTCACTTGGGGGTATCAGTGTAAAAGATGGACAACCTGCCAGAATGGGATGGAATGTTGGCTAAACTTGAGCCCAGATGTGACGTGTGGAAGTGTTCGATTTCTGCTTCCTTCTGCCCCTCTGTCCACTGTGAGAGCTCACGGACTCTACTCTTTGCAGAAGCTTTATTCCCAACTCTACACCTTAGTATCCTCAGTTCACACACCAGCATCAAATCCCCTGTCCTGCAGAATGAAACCTGAGGTCTTAAAGGGGGTAGAAAGAATATTCTTCCAATCTTCAAATGGCAGGTGGGCTTCATGTTCTACCATTCCATTCCTCAAAAGAAAAAAAAAATCGAAGAGGGTTAGGTTGCATGGTCCATGAAGATTTTGAAGCAGAGCCAATCAATGAAAGAATTTGGTTAATTATGGAAAGAAATCTTTTAGAATCCCCTGTGGCCATATGACCCAACTGGTAGACCAAGACTGTGGCTAAAGCCAGCATCCCAATAGTGAAGACAAAGCAATCCTCCTTGTTTCCTAACTTCAGAAGGGACCTTGAGAGATGAGGGAGAATACTTCTGTGCTTCTCCGACATTTATATTCTTCTCAGCAGCTAAGAACCATCTGACCTATGGCAGTTCCATAAAAGAAGTCTTATCCCCACAACGAAAGTGTAAGTGCTGAATGAGAAGCCATACATCAGGTGTTTTCATATCAGAATTGCACTGTACAACACTCCATATGGTACAGACGGACAGTGCGTCCTGATGACTACTGAGCATACATTGGGACCTTTTTCCTGCAGTGTAGAGTCTGGTGTTTATAAAATGGGAAGGGTTTGCAGTAGTGCTTGCTAGAGGGTGACTGAGTCCTGTCACACACAGTAGCTGGCTTTGCAAACTGAAGGAGAGTTTACTGAACTGACCAAAGAGTGTTTTGTGCTGTATTTCTCCTTTGTATTCCATGAGAGGTACAATATAGCTAGTCACTTTTTTATTTTTATATTTTCACATTTTTGTTCGTATTTGGGTCTGTACTTGGGGAACATGTGCGTGCCACAGTACATATATGGAGGTCAGAGGGCAACATTGGTTCAGAGGTTGGTTTTCTCTGTCCACTGTGAAACTCGAGGATCAAACTCATGTTGTCATGTTAGTGTGATATTTTAGTTACCCACTGAGCCATTTGGCCAGCCCTTCATAATTTTATTTTTCTTTTCATCAAATTAGAGACTGGAATATTGAAAAACTGCTTTAAAAATTTAGCTTCTGAGAGGCGTAAGTAAATAAATAGCCTACAGTCTGTGCTTTCTCTCTCCAGTTCTGGCCTTCAGTTCAGAGGGCTGGCATGGGCAGCAGGCTGTGGGTTCCCCTTAAGCTATGTGGAAGAGATGGGTGAAATAATTACCCCTTCATTCAATGCTGTATTGTTTCTTCCCAGAATTCCTGCTTCCTGCAGTATGGTAGCTAATAGGGCCACAGTCATTTGATGTCATTATTCTGCCCTTTTTTCTGAATTACTTGGAAAAGCTCAACTTTTTTTTCTTCCATATCTGCTGCCAAGTGGTTGACCTGCATGGCAGCTGACCTCAAAAGGCGTGTGTGTGTGTGTGTGTGTGTGTGTGTGTGTGTGTGTGTGTGTGTCCATCTGTCCATTCCCCTCCTACAGGCAGCTGCTGAGACTTACAGCTTGCCTGTGCTCAACTTTTTTTCTAAATCCTAATAAAATCATCCTCCCAGCTTCCACGTGAGTCCATTCTTAAATTCTTTTATTAATGAGACTAAGAACCTCAAGGGAAGACCCCAATTTCACCAGTATCACCCAGAAACAAGCTATAAGCCAGTTGGACCCTTATCAAGTGACATTTCTAATCCAAACTTGAGCAGACACTAATGGGTTACTCCTAAGCTCTTTTTATTCAAAACCACACAGCGAGCAGAAAAGTAGACCATAAAATTCTTCCGCTGTGCCTCTGGGCAATGACTGTGCATTTTTATCCGTGTTTATTTTATGATGGCAAAGGAGGGCCTTCAATCATCTCTGCTCCTTTTATAAAAAAAGAAAAAGAAAAAAATGTAAGATGCATTACCCAGAATTTCAGCGAAAATTTGCAATAAAAAACCCACTCCTGTTTCTGAGAAGGACATGACTGTAAATTAACCGGTAGGCAGCCTCTAATCTGAGAAAGAGATGAATTAAAGGCAGAGCGCCCTGTGGTGATGACTAGCCCTTGCTCATAGAATATGGAGGGATGCGGCAGTGCATGGGGGAGAGAAGGCTTTAGTGCCATCAGCTTTGCAAGTCGACTACAGAAGAATTTGAAGAACAGGCCAAAGGGCTTTTGTTACCGCTTTGTTTTCTTTTTAGTTCTTGGTTTCTCTGAGAGATACTACATAGCTATTCACGTGTCTGTTTGCTTTTAACTATTTTGTGTGTGTGTGTGTGTGTGTGTGTGTGTGTGTGTGTGTGTGTGTGTGCCTGTGTATCTGTGTACACACTAGGGCATGTGTTTGGAGGTCAGAGGACAACACTCAGAAATCAGTTGTCTCCCGCTGCTGTAGGATCCAAGGATGAAACTCAGGTTTGCATGACAAGCCCTTTTACCCACTGAGCCTTCTCTTCCATCCTCATATTTTTTTTTTTTTTATTAAACTTAGAGACTAGGTAGTAAAGAACTATAAAATCTTGCTCTTCTAAAACAAACTAGTTAATAAATAAATACCTTGGAGCCTTGTTTGTTTGTTTGTTTGTTTGTTTGTTTTTCAGGATTTTCTCTTTCCCTTCTTCAGTCGGGAGGGGTAGGGGTAGGCAGCCATGCTAGATCTAGATGGTGATAGATATAGGGGGTAGATATACAGGGCAAGAAAACATTGTTCGTACCTTTAAGCAGACACACTGAGTTCTAGTCTCTGCTACCTGACTCCATGTTCTCTCTGGTACCCTCTCATCATGTTTGTGTGAAGAACTTGGTTGACATTTTCCACACATGATTCTATCACATTCTCTCCTGTGTATGCTACTGTGGGCTTCTTCCAACCCCTCCACACCTCTAAACACCTGCCTGCTTTATTTTCTCCAAAGAGGAAAAAGAGAATCTAAGGTATTTTGGCAGCAGACACAGGGAGTTGCAGTCTGTGAACTGTGGCGGACTCCAGCAGCTGAGTCCAGCCCAGCATCCATTGATTCAGGATTCCTCTCTCCACCTTGGAGTGACTCAAGTTTTGTGTGCACTGATCTGTCCTCCCAGCTCTGAGGCTACCTTGTGAGCAGCTGCTGCTGTACCCAGGAGCAATAAGCAGCTGCCTATAGCGGGTTGTCATGTGTGCATCTCCAAGCTAGCAATGAGCTTGTGGTCTGTGCAGACCACCCCCTGATTATGTAAATGAACCTCCCTTGTAAGGGTAATTTATAAGGACCTTAATTAACTGGACAGTCGGCTGCCCCCTCTTCACTTAAAATGATTTATGTGAGGATGTTACAGTAGCTACAGATGAAGAGATGGGCTGGGCTGGAGGTATGGCGCTTTCATGCCCTCTCTGGGTATGGGCATATTTTTAAGAGCACGGGTGTCAAAGCTGGCAGAAAAGTTGAAATCCATGCCTCAGCTCAATTTGCTGGTGAGAAAACTGAGGCCTTGAAAGAGGACCAAGTTACTCCAGTCCCTGCTCCTGGCCAGACTCCCAGCAGAGCCTGGATAGACAGCAACATGGCCTGATTCTTCTTTCCCCTCTCCTCCCACTCCTTTTCTTTCCTCTTTCCTCTTTCCTCTTTCCTCTTTCCTCTTTCCTCTTTCCTCTTTCCTCTTTCCTCTTTCCTCTTTCCTCTTTTTCCTCTTTCCTCTTTCTTCTCTCCTCTCTCCTCTCTCCTCTCTCCTTCCTTTTCCCTCCCTTCTGTCTTTTTCTTTTCTTTCTCTCCTTCCCTCCCTCCCCCTTCTCCTATTTACCCCTTGTCTCCCTCTTTCTGTACATATTCATAGAGAACGATTAGACATCCATATCATGGACAGTGCACACTGCTCAATCAGGTTAGCTAGTGTCTACCAGCTCATGAATTTAGTTCTCTATGATGAAGACATCCACAACCCTCTCTTTGAACCCAGAGCTCCACAATGCCATTTGAGCTTGTGTTGTGAAACCTGCTGAGGAAATTCAGCCTGTAGCTCAAGAGCACAGCAGTCAGGATGCAACGCAAACTTCTGCTGTTAAGTCTTTAATTGGAAATGTCTAGCAACAGGCTAATATGGCAGGGGTTGGGGGGCGCGTGAATGGTTGGAACTTTTGTTTTGGTCGGGTTTGGTTTGGATTGCGATGTTTGCTTGCTTACTGAGATACTCACCCCTCCTTTCAGTCTGTTTTTCTGCTTCTGGCTGCAACCATGTGAACAAGCCACTGCCCTGTGCTGCCGCCACCACAGAAGGAGATGCTCTGCCAGCCTTCCTCCCTTCTCAATGGACTGAAATCCCTTTGCAGTGTAATTTCTGTCAGGGATTTTGATCACAGTATCACAAACATAATAAACAGGTCTTCTTCTTTCTTTCTAATTAAAAATGTATTTGTTTGTTAGGACTACTGTGCATGTGCTTGTGCACCCCAGAGTGTGTATAGAGGTCAGAGGATGACTTTGTATTGTGGGTTCCTCTCTCTTTCTCTAAAAGTCTCCTCCCTACCCTGTGGCTGCTCATCTGCCAAATGGCTGACCTGCTTGGTAGCTTAAATGGCGTGGCTGGTTTTTCCTTTTCTAGCTTCTCTGTTCTGGAAGGTTTTCTTTTAAACACTAATAAAATTCTCCTAAAACTTTTATCTGAGTTCATTCTTATTTTTTTTAAATGAGATTAAGAACACAAAGGGGATCCCAAATTCCTTGTCATCAGTTTATTATAGATCAATAGTTGGGAGTGTAAAAGGAAGAGAGCCTTGCCTTTTGACATAGGCACAAAGGTCAGCGTGTGGTAGACTGGTAATCCCGAAGACTGGAGGACAAAGGCCACTGACGTAATGAATTATGGGTTACTACTCCAACACTGAGTTGAAGCAAACACCTCTAAACAAGAATTCTTCTCAGTTGACTCAATCAGATAATAGGTACCACCCACTTAGCCCTAAGCTCCCTGCCACCATGTGCTGAGCACTTTAACGCAGTGTCTTGGAAACCCACAAAACACACCGAAATTTGTAGGCACCACTTTATATTTAAGGCAAACAGCTAGAGTGGTTAAATAATTCATACAGTTAATAAATACTTAAAGAACTGAGCTTGGTGCAAATTCTTGGAGTTATAATAAAGCAAGCTAATCATTTATCGGGATTTTTTTCTAAAGTCCCCTCTTGTTCTTTCCCTTTTGAATTTTGTGCCAAATGAGACTAAAACAGCAAACCCCTGAATAAAAGCTGAAGAGTCCAAAATAGTATTGATGAATGCTATCGGCTCCTCCACCTAGGGGACTGACCCTGCAGTCTTCGGTTCTGTTTCAGTGCAAACCAGCATTGGCAGAGGGTAAGCCACACACACCCTTGTTCTTTTCTCAAGCTCTGAGCTCACAATTCACTATCTAGGAAAGGATGGGAAAGACATGTGCTCACTGGAAACAGGAGATCAGAGGAGAGAATAGTCACCCTGAGCAAAATTTAGTATGGAAGACAGACAGTGAAGGGAAAATTGCATGTGCTCTTAGTTTATTCTGCTATCTCTTTCTGGATGAAACAGGCACAGACTGCTTCAAGACGATATGATAAAAGAATACCCTGTGGCATCCCCAGGGAGTGACGTGAGCACATACATAGATGCAGCCAACAGCAATAGAGGAAGAAATTCTTCTTAAGGATTTGAGTCGGGGAGACAAGTACAGTTTATAACTGAAGAACGGCTGGATGATAGCACAAGGAAACAGGAAAAGTGTTAGAAGAGTCAACCGGCATAGGCACTGCATGCTAGGCCTTGTGGAATGCAAAGGGTTTGGAATGATGTAGTTAGGGCCAGAGAAGAAAGAGACATGTTATAAGCAGAAAATGGGCATTATTAAAGTCCCCTCAATTTGCCTCCATCTACACAGCCCTGGTTGATGCTTATATCAGACTAGAGTTTTAAATTTTTATTTTATTCATCAATGTGTGTGCGTGTGTGTGTGTGTGTGTGTGTGTGAGAGAGAGAGAGAGAGAGAAAGAGAGAGAGAGAGAGAGAGAGAGAGAGAGAGAGAGAGAGAGAGGAGGTATGCACATGGAAGTCAGAGAGCAACTTTGTTTGAGTCAGCTCCCTCCTTCTACTTTTACATAGGCTCCAAGGACTGAACCCAGGTCATCGAGTTTGCACGGCAATCATTTTATGCACAGGACCATCTCATTAACACTAGAACTCTCAGACAGTCAAATGCTCTGTACAATCAGATAGTAGTTCTTCTTGTATGTGTAGCATCCGGCAAAGTCACAAGCAAGCCAACTGCTCGGAAACTGGTTATAGTTTCATGATTGGCTGGTATCCAAAGGGCACCAAGTGTAGCTTGGAACTTGCATGGAGTCCTTTTCATTGGACAGATTGTTCTTCATGTAGCTGCTTCATTTACTATTGCCATTCCCTGTTAAACTTTAACTGAGTGATGCTTACTAGATGCCAAAGCAGATTATGCTTCTTGGTCTGTGATTTAGCTGGCTGCCATTGCTAATAGTGTACTCTTATCCATCAATATCATGGCACATCAATACTGCCATGTCTGAGACCATTTTTTCACTAAATATGTCTTCCTCTGAGCAATTGCATTTATACATATTTAAGCATCTTTTCCTCCTTTTCCCCCAGATGGAATGCCTGAAAATCCTAGCACCTGCAAAGTAGACATAGAAGGAGTGTTAGTTCAAATCCAGCTTGAAATATGTAGTAAGATTCTACCTAAAAAGTGTGGCATTTTACAGTTCCTTTAAAGGTGGGTAAAATACTTAATCATATGGAATTCTTTGAACAGTTATTTAAAAATTATACAAGTGGGATTTTTAAAGATTTTTTTTAATGTATGTGAGTGCACTGTCACTGTCTTCAGACACATGAGAAGAGGACACCGGATGCCTTTACAGATGGTTGTGAGCCACCATGTGGTTGCTGGGAATTGAACTCAGGACCTGTGGAAGAACAGTCAGTGCTCTTAACCACTCTTCGGCCCACAAGTGGGGTTTAATAGGTGGTTCTGGAGCTAAGTATGCTTGCTGCTCTTCTATGAGACCTGAGTTTGATTCCCAACATCCATGTCAGGTATCTCACAGGTGCCTGCAACTCCAGCTTTAAGGAATCCAACACCTCTTCTGACTACTAGAAACACCTGAACTCAAGTACACATGCACTCACAGAATTCAAAAATAGGATAAATATTTTTAAGTAAAAACAGTGGACGTAGAGGGCAGAGTTTATATTAACTGATCCTGGTTCATTCTTGCTTGGGTGGGGGCTGGGGGGACACAGATATGTTAAAGGGTAACTGATACAAGGAAGCAAATGAGATTTCCAAATAAATCATAGTAACCACAAATGCAGTAGAAGCAGCAGAGGGAGTAATCAATACGGTAAAGGCATCTTTGTTGATGGGCCTTCTGGAGTAAGGGAGATTTGATAGACAGGGAAAATAGCTACATCATTTTACATGGTGTCTTAGTTAGGGTTTCCATTGCTGTAAAGAGACACCATGATCAAAGCAATTCTTCTAAAGGACAACATTGAATTGGTGCTGGATTACTGGTTCTAAGGTTCAATCCATTATCATCAAGGCAGGAAGCATGGTAGTGTTCAGGCAAGCATGGCCATTGCCATTGGAGGAGCTGAGAGTTCTCTACATCTTGTTCCAAAGGCAAACAGGAGAAAACTGGCTTCCCAGCAACTAGGAGGTCGATCTCAAATTCTTCCCTCACTGTGACACTTCAACAACTTCCTCATAATACCACTCCCTGGGCCAAGCATATTCAAACCACCACAGGAGACTGTTTTCCAATGTGAGAGATGCTGTGTAAGGAAGGATGGAGATGTGGTAACTTTGTAAACAAGAAGGATTTAAATGGTTAAGGGACCTGAGACCAGATAATAGACTATATCAAGACATGACTCAAGTACACAGCAAGCCAGAGATGTCCAGGTGGTGGTGTTAGCAGCAGTAGGAAACTGAAACCTCAAAGTTGCATTCCTAAAATGAGAAAACTAAAATGCAAGCAGTGTACTCAATAGCTTTTCTAATCTACGGGCAACGTAGATTGCATCTGCCTCTGTGACAGAAGTACACTATGCAAGCAACATACAAGACAAAGGGTTGGTTGTAGCTTTTAGTTTCTGAGAGGTTTTACACCTTCCTGGGGAAGGGATGCTGGTGATGCAACTCTGTGCATGGTTGCCGGAACCCTGTAGCAGATACTTTCCGTTGGCCTGCAAGAAGGTAGGCTAAACTGGGGGTAAGTACAACCTCAAAGGGCCTATCCTTAATGACTCACTTTTTCCATGCAGTCCCGTCCTAAAGACTCCATAGCTCTATGAACTGAGGGTCAAGTATTCAAAATGTCTACCTGTAGTGGACACTGACAAACCATAACAACCTCCACAAAGCTGCTGACAATTTCCCAATTCTTCTAATCAGTTTCCTATTGTTTGGGTATTGTCATTTTACAACACAAACCAGAAAAATATTTTTTTTTAGTGCCAGAGAGTGAACCTAGGACCTCCTGCATGCTAGCCGCTTCATATTACAGAAGTGAGCTACAACTCAATTCTTTTTCACTTTTAACTTGGGATAGGGTCCCCCTAAGTTGCCCAAACCAGGCTTGAACTTACTCCAAATCCCAGACAGGCCTAGAACTTACAGTCCCCTGCCTCGACCTCCTGAGTAGTTGGAAATAAAAGCTTATACTATTTTCAAAAATACTTTCAGAATAAATTCAGATCTTGAGAAATGTTAAATATGGCTGTTACAAGTATCTGTCATTTGAGTTGATCCAAAAAAATTAAATATTTTTGCCAATTTAAATTAGCTGCATCAAAGAAATATTCTATTTTTGTGTGCTCCAGTGGTTCATAGACTCCTGATGAGTCGGGATGCTACTGTGAGCTGCAGCAATTACTAGACTGTTGATTGGTCTGGGAGAAGCCACCTACAAGCACCCATCCCTTCCCTGAAGATACCAATCAGCCCACAGGGCTCTGCTCTTCTCCCACATGCTACAGCTTACTCATCGGTCCTTCCTGTTGAGTCATTCTCTCTGATGCTCTGCAGTGAGGACTACAGAAAGCTTTGTTGCGCCTACCAGAAATTCTTTGTTCTGTTTAAGAGTAATGTATGTGCAGTGAAAGTTATAGACTTTACAGAGCTTAAGTGTGTAACTTGAAACTTTACTTTTTCATTAAAAAAAAATACTTGTGTGTGATGTATGAGCATGTGCAAATGAGCGTGTACATGCTCACAAATGCAGGGGCCAGAGGAGGATGTTGGATATCTTATTCTGCTTTAGATTGTTTCCTGCTGCTGTGACAAAATACAGACCAAAGCCAACCTGGGGAAGAAAGGGTTTACTTGAACTACAAGTTAGAGTCCAGGATGGAGAGGAGCCAAGGCCAGAGCAGGACCCTGAGCACGGAGGAATGCTGCTTACTGCTCGCTTCCACTGACCTGCTCCACTTGCTTTTTTTTTATACAGCTTAGCCCCACCTGCCTAGGGACAGCACCGCCCACAGTTGACTGGACCTTCCTCCATTAGCTAGCAGCTAAGAAAATACCTCACAAAACCAACATAGATGCAGACCACTCTGGTCGAGACAAGTCTTCAATTGAAGTTCCTTCTTCCCAAGTAACTCTAGGTTTGTATTAAATGAACAGCTGAAGCTAACTGTGGCATGCTCTGCTGCTTACAGTTATTTTCTCTTGAGTGGCCAGTATGCACGAGGTCCTAGGTTGACTCTCTGGAACAAAAAAAAAAAATTATCTTTCTGCTCGATTGTATAGTAACAATATCTAAACAATAGGAAACAGGTTGGAAGAGTTGGGAAACTCTCATCAGCTTTGTGAAGGTTGTTATGGTTTGAAATGTAAATGTCCACTATAGGTAGACATTTTGAATACTTGACCCCCAGTTTGTAGAGCTATGAAGTCTTTAGGAGGGGGTGGGCTGCCTGGAAAACTAGGTCATCTGAATCTCCAGCCAGGCTTATAGCAAGCAAGAACCAGTCATCCTCCTGCCTCTGGCCCCAAAGCTGTAGGATTGCAGGTGCCTTTAGCCACTTTCATTACTTGAGCAATTTTCCACATCTTTTAGCCATTTCTGTTATTATCAGTTTCTTTTTTTAATATTTAGGGAATTTATGGAAACAGCTCAAGAGATTGATCAAGGCCAAATGAAATATGACTTGAAAAATGGACTAAGAAAAGAAGGGGCATAATCTGATCTGATTTGGGGGTGGGAGATCCACTTCTCCTCCATTTCTCTTCAGAAAGGAGCAATTGACTCCAAGGAATGTCAACTCAACATGACATAACAAGTTCTCACCTTTGTCCTTCCAGTCTGTTTTAAGAAAGACACTATTCAAAAC
This sequence comes from Rhabdomys pumilio, assembly GCA_030674055.1. Lineage (NCBI taxonomy): Eukaryota > Metazoa > Chordata > Mammalia > Rodentia > Muridae > Rhabdomys > Rhabdomys pumilio. The sequence continues at coordinate 211,503,687 of JANHMN010000001.1, read as the reverse complement.
TGAAGGAAAGGGTATAAAATAGCTAACTATCATACTGAGGAAAGTAGGAGTAGATTCCCACAAGCAGCCTCTTTTTCTTCATTGATTAGGCTGGAAGTTCTATGGTGAAGTTACCCGAGCAGGAGGTGAATGAACATCCCAAAGACTGTCAGACATCAACACAGCATCCACATGGAACAAGGGTTTGAGTCGCCTCAGGTTTCAGTTGACAAACTTTTGAACACAAGCACTTTCAACTACCTGTGTTCCAACTCCTCTCTCATTTTGTGACCTGTCCTTTTGACTATCTTGACACTGTCTTTTGGCAAGAATAAATTTTATTAATTAGATAAAGTTCATATTTTTTTTCATTTATGGTTAGTGGTTTTTGTGTCCTGAATAATCTTTGCTGCCCACAGATATTCTTCTAAATTCTTCTTTAAAACATTATTTTGATCTTAATTATACATGTATGGGCCATATTAAATTAATTTTATGTGTGAGATGGGGCACAGGTCAAAGTCATTCACACAATTACCCAATTCTAGTACCATTTGCTGAAAAACATTCACTTATTGATTTAGTTCCTATGTCTTCAAAAAAATTCAATTGACAGAAGCCAGTCTCAAAATTCTGAGTAAGTCTTCGAACCACACTCTTCTTCAAGGCTGTTCTATGTGGTTTCCATTTCATTATACCCTGGAATTCTGCTTATCAACCACCACACAAGTGAAAAGTCTAATGGGAATTTAACTGAGCTAGAATAGCATTGTATCTGTAAGTCACATTGGCAAGAACTGACGTCTTAAGGGCTGGAGAGACAGCTCAGTGGATAAGAACACTGGCTGCTCTTCCAGAGCACCCACCCACATGGTGACTCACAGCTGTCCTTAACTCCCATTCCAGGGGATCCAGTGCCCTCTTTGAACCTCTGAGAGCATCAAGCTCGCACATGGTACACAGACATAAACAAGCAAAACATCCATAAGCATAAAATACAATTTACAAAATATGTAGCATAATATTTAACTTTTGCAGACAGTGGATTATATCTCTCCACTTATTGCATTTTCCCTAGTACTTAGTATCGTTCAGCAGTATTGTATTTTCAGTATAGAGGTCTTAATTCATCTTTGATGGCTCTATTCCAAGATACTGGGGGGAGGGGAGAGATAGAGGTTAGGGTGGTGCTGTTATAAATGACATTGTTCTTAAAGTTCCAGTTTTCAATGTTTTTTTGCTAGTATATAAAAATATGAGATTTTTAAAATACTAATTATATATTTTTATGTCTTGCTCAACGTGCTTACAAGTTAACTAATTTACAGATCCCTTGGGATTTGTTGACACACCCTAATGAGAAGTCTAATTCAAGGCTTTTTCTTCCTCCTTTCCAACTTTTGGCTCTGATATTTCTTGAAAGGGGTACTTTCCACTAGAGATAAGTCTGCTTGTACATCGTCACATGCAAGGAATGACAATTAAGCATACAACACTTAAGAGGAGTGGCCATGAGTGTGGTTCCTTTGCTTTCCCTCCAGGCCTCACCTGAGAATATTCACTAACTCAGTGTTAACTCAGTGTAACTCTGATGTAGGCCGTCAGTGGCTCTTCTCTATCTTACTGACAGAACGTCCTTCCTGATCTTCATCAGTAAGACCACGGGACAGCTTCTGGGTTTTATCAAATGATTTTCTACACATTGAAATTGCATGCTTTTTTCCTTTTTATTTTGTCAATGCAATGAAGTATATTGACTGATAACTCTTAACACACCTATTATTCCTGAGATAAGCCCCATGTAAAAATCACATGTGTTAGTCAGGGTTCTCTAGAGTCACAGAATTTAGGGAATTTATTGTGATGATTTACAGTCTATAGTCTAACTAGCCCAACAACGGGCAGCTGTGGATGAGAAGTCCAGGAATCTAGTAGTTGCTCAGTCCCACAAAGCTAGTTGTTTCAGCTGGTCTTCTGTAGAAGTATGTTCCGACAGATGTGCTGGCAAGTAAGTGCAAGCAGCTGAAAAAGTGAATCTTCCTTCTTCCAAAGAACCTATGTAGGCCTCCAACAGAAGGTATGGTGCGGGGCTGTAGCTGTAGCTCATGTATGAGCATGGGTCCTGTTGGGCTGAGTTGTGGGTCCCACGCATCTGCCACCCCAGGCGGCTCAGGGGGGCAGAAGCTCAGGAATCTGCCGCTGCGGGGGGCGGGGGGGGGGGGAAGGGGAGCGGGGAGGGGAACATAAGAGCTGAACCAGCCCGCAGCCAAGAGAGACAAGGGAGAAAAGCTCCGACAGTGCCCCAAGGGGTGGATGAGACTCTTGGTGGAGGCGACTTGCTTGGCTGGGTCATGGCTGGTTCCACTAACTTGCTTGAGTTGGTGAGCTCGTGTGGCTGGAAGTAGAGAAGTCCTCCACAGGAGATTAGGTGGCAGCTCATTGGTTGAAAACCCCCTCTATGGTTCTCCACAGCAGGCCCCAAAGACAAGAAGTTCATGGTCTTAAAAGGTTTATTATCATGGCAGAAAGTGGATGAAGTTGTACCCAGTGTCCTCAGGGTGGGCCTGAGGTTAAATATCTTTTGCAAGGAGGAGGATCTGGGAGGGAATGCTTAATTATGCCCTCTGGCCTTTAGGTACCTCATTAATATGGAAATCTCTTGAGGCCTGTAGTCATGCCCTCTACCTGTGCTGCCTGTACTCCATGACCTAAGGCCACAAACCTTTCTTTGGGAGGGGCTGTAGATAAGTGAAAGGAACCAGGGCCCAAGAGCAAGACTGAATACCTACTGTCCCATTAGGGTCACCGGGGTTCAAAGCAGACTCAACTGGGTACCCCACTGCCTCTCACAGCTCACCACTCCACAATGTGACCCAGAATAAAGGTGTGTACCATCATACCTGGATCTAGAACTTGCTTTGTCCCAGGCTGACCTTGAACTCAGAGATCTCCTTGCCTCAGTATCCTGGGATTAAAGGGGTGTGCGAACTTGCCTAGGCCTAAGCTTTTCATGGCCACTATGCTTCAAGATCTCCATGCCAAGATCCAGGTAAAAAAAATTGTGTCTTCCAGCCTCAGATCTGGATCAAATGTGTGCCCACCAATTCTGGATTGTAGTTCATTCCAGTTGTAGTCAGGTTGACACTCAGCAATAGCCATTACACCACATATTATGTTTTTGGTATCATTTCTGGGTCTGATTTGCTAATGATAGCTGAAGGCTTTGGTCTATAATTTTCTTGTGATGTCTTTGTCAGGGTGGAGTATCAGAGTTATACTGCCTTCACTAAATCCTTTGAGAAATAATCTCCCTCCAGGCTTGGAAATAATTTGTGTAAAATTGGTAGTGTCTCATCATTTAGTGCTTGTTTGGCTTGATTTGTTTTTGTTGTTTTTCCTCTTTTATTTGGTATTTATAGTAAAGAAATTTGGGCTTAAAGCTTCTCTCTGAAGTTTTTAATTATCTATTCTATTTAACAGATGTAGAATTTTTCAGATTTTCTATTTCTTCTTGAATGCATTGCAGAAATTATTCATTCAAAAAACTGCATGTTACTCTAGTTGTTGAATTTATTCAAATTAGTTTATAATGTCTTCTTTTTATTATTTAATGTCTTTAGAATTTGCAGTATGTTCTTTTATCCAAACATTTGTTGGTTTTACGGTTACTACTACTACTAGTATTATTATTATAGTTTTGGTTTTTATTTCTTTTTTGCTAATCCTACAGGGCTTTTAAATCTTCCAAATATATTTCATTGCCAGTTTATGTCCCTGATTTTACTGATTTTTTTTCTTTCTCTATTTTCTTTGAATGAATTCACCGTATTTATTTCCCCATCTTCTGTGTTTCAGTCATAGGTACTTTCTTGAACTTCAGGATCCTAGAAGCATTATCCTACCTCACTCAGGTGCTACCTGTATGAAATTCATTATTCTGAAGGGCTCCATCCTTGAGTTTTAAATATTTGGAAAGCATCTAGCTTGCATGCAAGACACTCCAGACAATCAAAACATGTCTCCTAGCTCTTAGTCCTAGGCTGGATAAGCTGAGAGAAATGTTTGCTTTCGCTTATTATTATTATTATTATTATTATTATTATTATTATTATTATTCTGACACTATAGATCTGCTTTTCTGGTGCAGTGGCCTTGGAACTTCATCTCTGTTAGAATAATTTACTGAAGAAGACAAGAGACAAAGATAACAGAATCCTAGAGAGTTTTACTTGCAAGATTGAGGAAGAAAGGGAATTTTAAAAAATTAATGTGTAGAGAATGAAAACAGGTCAGAAATATGTACAAGGCACTATGCTGAGGTCAGGGAGGAGGCTTCCAATATGTTTAGTTATGTTTTAATGTACAGTCCTCAGAAGCGGAGGTAAGGCAGGGAGCAGTCAGCCATGACTACAGAAACGCTGATCAGTGGACATCAATAGAGAATTTCTTCTCACAGAGGATGCTACTTCCTCCCACACTGTGAGAGCAAGTTTGCCGGCATTTTAGTAGTGAGAGTAAAGACAAAGCAGGAGTTAATCACTGTCACCTTATCAGAGTAGCAATCAACTATGGACCATGAGCCTGGCCATCAAGAGATTGCTCTTCAGGGAAGCTCATGGTGAGCCCAGCAGTTCTGGCTCTGTTCCACCTCTGGATTCCTTGCATCTGACTGAACTTCTAGACAAACACCCCACCACCTTCTGGAACTTATTTCTTATCTTCTGCTCTTTTCCACTGAGCTTTTCTGAGTGTCTCTGTCTCCCTCCAAGTCTTAAACCAACTCCCACGATTAGCCTGTACTTTTCTGCTTCCTCGGTTTCAGCCTGGTTGCTCCATTATCCTGAGAACCAGCATTTTAATGTAACATTTGGCCTTGAACCTAGCTATTGGTGCATGAGTCTTGGTTCAGTCGCAGATAATAACAATTGAAGTTCTAAAGAGCTGCATCCTAAGGTAGGAGAGATAAGGGAAATCCTGTATCCTGAGATGGTGGCCAGAAAAACATAAGTCAAGGAATGGACAGATACAAAGAGTCTAGAAATGTATGGAAAGCATCACTGAACCCAGGGACTTTTATGAGGCTTAGTCTTCATTGTCAACTTGGTAAAATCTTGAATCATTTGGGAAATGGGCCTCTGAGCAAGCTTCTAGGGGATTATCTTGATTATGTGAATTGATATGGGGAGCCCCATGCTAATTGTGAGTATTCCTTGGATAAGGGATCCTAGACTATATAAAATGATGAAAATGGGCTGAGTAGGTATTCATCACTCTCTGCTCCTTGACTAAAGATGGCATGTGACCAGGTGCCTCAAGATTCTGCCACTATGATTTCACCGCCATGGTATACTGAACCCCTAAACTAAAAGCTAAAATAAACCCATCATCTCTTAAACTGCTTCTGTCCAAGTATTTTATCATAGTAACAGAAAAATAACTGAGATTGCTTTCAATGATCCATCAATCTGCAACCCTTTCCTATTTTGGGCCAAACTGTAAATATTTTACAGTTTGTGTGCCAGAGGGTCTCTGACACTGCCATGATAGAATGGAAGCATCCGAAGACAAATAAAGAAAATAAACAAACAACACCATTGTATCCCAATAAAACTTTATTAACAAACACACATGATGGTCTAGGTATGGGCCAAAGTTACATAGTAGCTCTGCTGTTTAATAGTTACATGACCTTGATAAAGATACTTGCTATGTATCTTAATTCTCCTCATCTGTAAAATGGGATAGTAACACCTACTCTTTAAATTTATTAAGGAATTCATATATGTGAATGTCAACATTGATTGTCAACTTGACAAATCTACAATCGCTTAAGAAACAAGTCCCTGGCATGTCTGTGAGGGATTTCTATAATATATTACTTTAGGTAGGAAGACTCATCCCAAAAACAGCATCATACCATGGTCTGAAGCCGTGAACTGAATAAAAAGGAGAAAGTAAAGTGAGCACCAACACTCATCTTCCTCTGCTTCTTGTCTGTGTAGCAGGTGGGACCAGCTACCTCAAGCTTCCACTGCATTGACTTCTCCACCATGACTAAACACTGACCACATGTTTCTTCATAGCAATAAGGAAAGAGATAAAATGTACATGAAAAACTTTGCTCCATGCTTTGGTATGTTGTGTATGGTTTAGATGTGAAAGGCCCATTACAGGCTCATGTTTAAGCACTTGGTGACTGTCTGATGATGCTGGAACATGGTATCTAGATAGTGAATAGACCTACTAGAGGTAGGTCTTGGAGGGTTATCTCTGCCTATAGTTCTGGTGATGATAAGCAAAGTATACATGGTAATTAATATGAAAGAGGAAGCTGTCATGACCATAATTGCCATTATGGTCATGTCAGTATATAATAATGATAACTGCAACCTCCAAAGGTCACTGGCTAGGATATAGACATTCCAGCTTCCCAAAGCCAGTCCCACTCAAAACTTTCATCAGTGATGTTATTATTTCTTCATTCCTAGGATCTGGAGCCCTGGCCTGTGAGTTCTCAGTCTTTTATCAGAGTTTGTCTTACACAATACACCCTCTGACTTCCTAGAATTACAGTTGCATGGGCTGAGTTCCCTCAGACCTTGACTCCTGTCCACTTGAACTGAATTGTGCGTACATAGTTTTCTTGTGGTCTGCAATGGCCTAGATCAGGGCAGGAACATGCGGGAAGGTGGTATCCATCCCATTTCAAGTAAGCATGTCTGTCTACCTCACTGTGACTTGGATCTCTCAATTTAAATAGTGTTTCAGGCAGAGAGCCACTTTGCTATAAACTACCTATTACTGCCCTGTTTAGTTACCCTAGTGCACCATAGACTGTCTTCCACTTGTCTAACTCTGTAGCCATTGACCAATCTCTCCTCTCAATTTGTGGAATCTGGACATGTTTGAGCTCTTGTAAGAAGAAAGTAGAGTGTTTACCAGGAACTGGGGAGGAGAGAATCAGGCTAAGGTTGAGAGGAAGTGTACAGTAAATACAAAATCATAGACAGACAGCAGAAAGTCTGATATCCTACTGTGCACAGGGAGACTGAAGTAGCGCCATATTTATTACACAGATCTGTCTTTTTAACTTTCTTTCTCAAGCATCTAGTTTGTAAGGTGCCTTTTTTTCTTATTTTTTTTCTTACTTACTGACTTGCCTTGGAGACTTTTCATGTAAGAACAGACAGGGGATAGGCCAAAGTGAGATTCAAAGTATGTTAACACCTGCATGGCATGGGTCACTCAGAATGGGACTGGTTTTATATGCATGGCAGAAATCATTTCCTTTTCTGTGGAACCTCATAGAACAGTGAGTCTGCAACTGCAGAGTCATGAGATCTTTTACATTGCATTTGAAGAAGTCAAAAACATATATCTCCTATACCATAATTTCTTTCTATTTCTTGAACCGTATCTTGACCTAATATTATAACATATAAGGTCATATCTTTACAAAACTGCCAGCTCTTCATTAGGTTCATACAAAATAATTTCTCTGGAGACAGGGTCTGTGTCTCTAGTGCTAACAAGAGTGTACAAAGCAGCACTGAGCATGTGGAAATCCAAGACATGCCTTCCAACAGTGAGCTTTCTAATTCAGCCTAGACAAGGTGTAAGCACATTCGTGGCACTCTAGAAACTCAGCTATCAGCTGTGTGTGAAGCAATACAGACCTTAGTGAAAGCCACACTTTCACTTAGGGCTGGCCCACGAGCAGCTCGGTCTGGTGGGGAGACTGAGGTGCTTCTCCACACAGATCCACAGTTTTCTTGGGCTGCCATGGCAATCACCACTGGCAAAGGCCTCAGCCTCCAAATGTAATTTCCTCATGTGTAGAGGCTGGAGGTCTAAGAACAAGGTGTCACCAGGGCAGCTTTCTCTTGGGGACTCTCCCCTCAGCTTGTGGATGATCGGTCACCTTGCCCTTGTCTATCAGAGATTCTTTACATTGGTAAGGACACCAGATGAGGCAAGCTAACGATGTCATCTGACTTAGTCACACCTTGAAAGGCCTCATCTTCCAATTTAGTCATGTTCTAGAGATTGTGGAATTAGGCTTGCACAACTAGGATTCCATTCTTCACAAGGTTTATATTTCAGAAAAATGAGGTTGAATAGATAAGAGAGAGGTTTTAACAAAGTGTTTAGCTGTTACAGGAAGACAACGTAGTTTGAATATTGTTTGCTTTTTGTTTGGGGAAGGACTGTTTGTTTTATTAGCACATGTTAATTATGTATAACAATGGACTACAATATCACACTTTCATGTGTTGTATTTTTAGCACATTCTCCCCATTATCTCCCCTTGTCTCGATTCTACTTTGTCTTCTTTTTTTTCCTTACTCAGTGTGTTTCAGGAAGGTTGCTCACAGGAACATAGGTGAGGTATTATTTACAGATTCATGGCCCCTTACCATAGGTCACACCACTGAAGAAAATGTCTCTCTTTTTCTCTAACAATCATGGATGAGCTAGTTAGTCCATGTGGTTCCCCCTTCCCTCATACCATATCTACCTACAAGTCTTTAAGGATGGGTAGGGCCTCATGGCTCCTTTACCCATCCCACATGGCAGGGAGTATTGGCTTGATCATTTACAGGTCACACAGCAGTAATCACAACTACCATGTGGTCAAGAGTCCAACAATAAAGCCGTATTCCAAGGACAGCATTCCTTCTCCAGTCATTCCTCCCTTTTCTCCACTGTGTCTTCTGAGGGGCATTTATTTATTTATTGAGACAGGTTCTCAGACCCAGACTGGCTTCAAATTTTCTAAGTAGTAGAGGCTTGCCTTGAACTTCTGATACTCCTACTGCCACAACCTGACTGCTCAGATGACACATACAAACCACAGTGCCTGGCACAGCCATCTAAGACAGTATAGCTTGAAAGACACTACACCCTTCAAGACCAATATGAGCAAAAAAAGTTCTTGCCTTTCATTTAGTCCTTTAAAAGTGATTTTCACTAAGCAGGCTGTAGACTGGAAACATCACCTCTTCTGCCCTGGCTTCTGGCTTTTTTCAATTTAAAAAGAAAAATGATGTGGTTTTTAATGTGTCACTTCTAGGAAGAAAGCCAGGCTTTAATTTGCCTTTCCATTGAGATTTATATCATGTCTCTGATGTTTCAAAGCAAAAGTTAGTGGACAGTGGTTCACGCTGTCATTAATATTCAGATACTAACTTCTGCTCACCATAACTGCACCGGGAAGTGATTGCAGACCTATCGATCCCAGGAGTTTATTTATGGGACTCTATTCCGGGAATGGTTGGGAGGTGGGAAGAAATAAAATATTGGTGTTACTAACCCCTCAAATTAAAATGCAGGGAAATGTGCACAATATTGCATTCAATCAATAGAATCAATCAATGAGTCAATCAACCAAAGATGATTTATTCCCCCAATAACCTATTCAATCAATAAACTTTGGTTAAATTGAGGAATAGTAAATCAGTGAAGGGCTTGTTGAACACAAACTATTTGCAAGGATTGGATAAGAGGATCTTTGCATAGTAAGTTCTCAACTGAAGTGAAAGATGGAATTAACCGTACACAAGCTAGCAGACAATGACTAGTGAAATCCATGGTAGCCATGACTAATGGCGTGGGAGTCATCATCAAAGGCATCACTATCAAATGATAGAAGACAGCGCATGCAAACAGACTCTTACACAACGATTGCAGTTTGTCCAGATGGATGACAAGGGGACAAGGCGGTCTAGTTGAGAACAATGTAAGTAAAATGAAGCATGGGAAACTAATGGAGATGGTGAGACTCTTGGCTAAGTCAGAAAAGGTTATTTGAAGAATGGGAAATAATGCCACAAGTGAGAAGCTTGGCTGTGACAGAGTGGACATTCCTTACTATGGAAATAACATGATGAAACACAATTTTAACATAAGAGAAGATGTTATGCTGGCTAGGTTTTATGTCTACGTGACACAAGCTAGAGTCTTTTCTTTTGGAAGCAGGAACCTCAACTGAGAAAATACCCCCACCAGACTGGCCTATGGACAAGCCTGTGGCACGTTTTCTTGATTGATGAGGGAGGTCCCAGTTCACCGTGGGAAGGGCCACCCAGGGGCTGGTGGTCCCGGGTGCTGTAAGAAAGCAGATAAGCTATCTATGATGCAGTGGGCATCAGCCCTATAAGCTCTGCATCAGCTCCTGCCTCCAGTTCCCTCCCTAAGTTCCTCCATGAAGGCATGTAACCAGGAGAGGTAAGCTGAAATAAAGCCACTTTTCCCTAAGTTGTTTAGGCTCAGCAATAGAAACCTAAGACACAGGGTAAGGATAAGCATACAGCTCAGAAGTATAGTGCCTGCCTGGTGTGAATGAGTTTCACATTATTAAATATGAGTGACTTGCAAAATGGTGGTGTTACTGAAGGGAATGGGGGGAAAGCAAGCAATGATGTAATTATGATATCGGGGTGCAGTTATATACTTTTCAAGGAAGAAACCTTGGGTTCTTAAAGAAAAGGGACAGGGATTTGCATGGGTGGTGATGCCACAAGCCTTTAATCTCAGCATTCAAATGGCAGAAGCAGGTGGATCTTTATGAGTTCAAGGCCACCGTGGTCTCCAGAGTGAGTTCCAAGACAGCCAGGGCTACACAGAGAAACATACGGCCTCGGTGTGTTGTTTCTTATAGAGTCAATATATTTGCAGAGTGGGAACCAGCTCTGTGTTTCAGCATCAGTGCAGTAGTGATGGTTCCTGCAGTCATAGCATACACTAAGAGAATACAGAGCATGAGACCTGGAGATTGAGGGCACAGTGTGAGTCACAGGAGAACCAGAGACTGAAGTGCAGTGAAGCCAGCATAGGGTTTCACAGACCACAATGGCAAGAGGTGCGGGAGGGATGTGTGAATGGAACACACATCCATAGTGTCAAATTCAGCAAAGTCTGAGATAAAAATGAGCTAAGAATAGATCCTGTGGTTTACAAGCTCCTGTGGGATCCTCAAAGAGGACCAAGGTTAATGCAGAACAAAGTTGGTCGAAGTGCAGAGACTAAGCGTAGGGGAACTGTTTCTCCACACAGAACCTACTGAGGACCTATTGTCAGTTGATGGTGTGGGGGAGGGTCAGTCATGCTCCAGGATGCTACCATACCCATGAGGATATGGACAGAACAAACTGCATTCAGGGGGGTTAAACAACAACAGTGAGAGGAAAATGTGAAGAAGGGGTGCATCTCAGTGGAATTAGCGGAAGGTAGTGGGGAATAGGCATATATTAAAAACATTGTATTATGAAATTCTTCATTAATTCATAGAATATTATACATGTTTAATTACACACACACACACACACACACACACACACGTATATGGCCAAGAACCAGGATTGTCAACATTCTGAACATGGGCTGCCTTGTTTGCAAAATACTCTGAGGGCACCACCAAGTGAGTCAGATCCTCTGAGTAAAGCACTGTAAAGTTCTGTAGAAGGAAAGGCACTCCCAACATAATTATCCCAACACGAGCTCACACTTAACCTGGAGCAACAAGACCTTTGCTTCGACACACTGCCACCTGCAGTGATGCCCTGTGTCGTTGAAATCAACACCAAAATTATCTAATTAAGGTTAACAGAGTGGCTCAATCTCCACTCAACTGTGTTGAGGCTTCTGAGCTTCTGCTCTTCAGCAGGTGGTGTCCTTTGATGAGTTCCTTTATCCCAGGCATGAGGAGGGTGTGGGGCCATTGGTGCCGCCCATATTCTATCTCCCCATGAAATTGTTCTTTCTTTAATACAAGATGCATTAAGACCCTAGCACTAGACAGGGGACATGGCTCAGTCCATGTGGCTGGGGCATGAATTTCCAACTATGTAGAGGTGGGAAGAGAAGTTTTTCTTGGGTTCACTGGCCAGTTAGCCTAGCCTACATGGTGAGTTTCAGTTGAAGGAAAGACTATGTCTCAAAAGCATAATGGTGAGTGGTACTTAAGAAATGAGATTTGAGGCCAATCTCTGCCTGTCTATCTCTGTGTGTCTCTGTCTCTGTCTCTTGGTTTCTGTCTCTTTCTATCTTTCTGTCTCTCTCCACCTCTCTGTCTCTGTGTCTCTCTCTATCTCTCTGTCTCTCTCTCCGACACACACACACACACACAGAGTGTATGTCTATATCTATGTATGTCTGTCTGTATGTATGTATGTATGTATGTATGTATGTATGTATGTTTCCCAAACACAACTAAGGCAGTATAAAACTTCCTGACCTTCAAGCTAGGACTTTGCAGAAAGGGGGACATTTCCAACCATATTAAAATGCTTAGAGCAACCATTGGTGGCCTTTTTAGTTTAATTCATTGTCATGAAAGAGATTCGGGCCAAGAATGCAACAAATTTAAAACCACTGCTTGTCTTCATATCTTACTGTAAATTATTTATACTCTTTCATCCTGGCGACAGGGAGAGGAAGGAGATGAATCAGCAGTTTCTTTGCAGAGCTGAGCTGAGAACAAAAAGCATCCGTGCAGGGATGAGCAAGAAAGGGTAGAGCTGCTTTGGGATGACAATTACTTCCAAACCACAGACTCCTGGTATTCCCTCTTACAGTGACTAGATGTCACAGCAGGACTAGCTGTCCTAATTAGCTAAGGGTACCTGGGGGGCAGCTCAGATCTTCTGTTGCAGAAAGAGACCAAACAATGTCCCTAAGCGGCAGCAGAGCATGATCCTCCTAGGAGGACAGCTTCTTCCACCCTCCTCATAATGCCTCCTGCAGTTTCCGGTGGCCTTGCGCAAACCCTTACTTCTGGGCTCTAATAGGCTAGAAACAAAAGAAAAAAAAACTCACACCACAAATGTCAAGGAGCCTTCCAGAGAATGAAACCTCTATTGAACATGCACAGGTCTCCTTTGCTCCCTATGAGAGTATTGTCCTGGGGCTGTAACCTTAGAAAATACACATCCTGGGATCCTGAGTCTGAATTTATTCACAGTGCTCTCTCGGGTGAGACAGACACCCTTTACAGTGTTGCCTAGCTAAACTCAGGGCAATGTACAACCTCTACCTTTGCCTGTAGGTGTCTGGAGGAGACAGGGAGTCCTTTCAGGAGAGAGCAGACAGATGACAAAAAGAACTCCTTCTTGTGCTACTTAGAGGCATCTTTAGCCACTGTGGAGGCAGATGATAAAGGCAAACTGCTGTGAGGACATCCATTGTTCATCTGACAACATTATTCATAAATTCTTTTCCTGACTCATTCAGCACACACCCTGCCTCCAATGTGACAGACACTTCTGTAAAAGGAGCTCAAGGAGAAATTACTGGCCCTGTGTGTGTCCACGGCCTAATGAGATGGACAGATACTTAGAAAGGGGATTATAAAACACTGGTTACATAGTGGTCAGGGTGCTATAAGATCACCATGAACAGAGGATGCCTAAGAGGTACTTTGATTTTAATATAATGTGTTACCTTCTTTCCAGTTTGATGTGTTTGTTATCCAAACCTGCAACTTATGGAATAGCATTAAAGACAGTTAAAAGTCACCTTCATCTCAAGACCCTACCTCATTTAGTGGAAATGCTTTCCTTCCTGTGTGCCTGGTACGTGACCAGACACATTTTACAGAGCAAAGCAAATCTGAACTAAGAGAGACCAGGAGAGGAATCCTTGCATTCCCAATGCTGCAGATGAGCCTGAGGCCAGAGAAGAGAGTCAGTGACATTGAGACATTTAATGTGTTCTACTGTTTCAGGCCAACCAATAAACCAGCCAACCAATAAAACTTTGTCTCTATTACTGCTATTACTGTTGTTGTTGTTGTTACTATTCAATGTCTCAAGCTTCCTTGCTAGCTTTCTATTCCCAGTTTTCAACTTCACTATATCAGGAATGAACCACAATCAGGAAAAGGGAAGTACACCTGTGATCCAGATCGTGAAGCGCTGGATCTTGACATGGGATGATGACACACGATTTCAATCTGGATCTTGAGGCAGTGGCCATGAAAAGCTTAGCCCCAAGCAAGGTGGTACACACCTTTAATCCTAGAAAACAGAGACAAGGAGATTTCTGAGCTCAAGGCCAGCCTGGGACAGAGCAAACTCCAAGTAAAGAACAGCTGGTGGTACATACCTTTAATCTGGACCACACCCTCTGCTACAGGCCTACATAAGGACAGTGGGAAAAGGAAGGGTTTGCACTTACTTATCAGCGCATCTATTGGAACCTACCTTTCAGGATTTCACTTATACAGACCATACATACTTGGTAGAGCAGGCTCTGTACCTCACCTGAACAGCAGGGTAGAGATGGCCCTGGGGGTAAGGTGGTGAGTGGGAGAGCCAGTGGGCTGACCCTCTCAGGCCCAGATCCAGGGCTTTGAATTGGCCCACCCCATCATCTACCCTATGATGAATTGCTGGAGTGCATGAAAAGCTGGTCCTTCAGATCCAAGCTAAAGGCCTCATGCCAGACCAACAAGTCATTGCAATGAACATTTTCAAGCAAAGAAGTGTGGACAAAAGGGTATGGCATGGGACATACTGAAATACACTGCAGCTTCCACAATGGGATTTTTTTTCTCTATTGTGAAGGAGGTTGCAAGGGTGCGGGACAGGTATGAGAGGAGGGGGAGATGATGTGAAATTCACAAAGAACCAATAAAAAGGTTTTAAAAAACCCCACATTATCCAAGTAAAATGGGACATATCCATACATCATATACTTAAAGAGTATAGGCATTGTGTATAAAAAACATGACTGGAAGTGCATGAGTTATTTAAAAGTTTCTCTCGGACTAAAAATCCTCCATAAATAGCATCTCGGCGAACTGAAGGAGCACGCAGGTCGACATAGAAGCAGCTGCTCTGATAGTGTGGATGGTTAGCTCCTGAGCCCCAGATCTTCCAGATTGCTGGCTAAACAAAAGCTATTGTTATAAACCGGCTTCTTCCAGCTACACACACACACACACACACACACACACACACACACACACACACCCTCTGCTGCACTGCATGCCATTAGCATTCAGTATCAAATCTCCTACAGACCAGGGAAGACTGCAGCAATGAAAACCCCACTGGGTCAGAGGAATTGACTTTGGCCTGAAGAAGGTGATGGATGACAGGAGGTCTTAGCTATTAATTAAAGCACGTGCCAGCCAATGTCTTCTTCTTAGCAGAAAAGGAGAAACAGCAAGGGTGGACGCACAGGTTCATATTCTTAACGGCCCTTTACTTCAAATGTGATGTTTATGAGGGTGGATAAAAAGTTGCAAGCTCATTACACATTGGATTGTAGTTGTCTGTCTGTGTCTGGCCTTTTGCTTTGGTTCCTGCGACTTTAAACTCCATGATCACTTAAGAACCTTTCATTTTCAGTGCCTACGGAACAGAATTGATGAGTCTTTGAGGTGGTAAGCCTGGGTCCAAACAGTATAAAGTCGAATATGTATATAGGTAATGTCATTAGTCCTTGGGTTTCTTGGGAAATGGACGGCTCAAAAATGGCTGCTTGTGATTCTTCATCTGCACAGTGATGTGGTAGCAAAGCTCTGTAGAGGACTAGCAGTTACAGACGTAGGCAAGCTAGAGAAATGGCTCGGCTGTTAAAGGCCAGCCCACCACTAAAAAGACAAATGCAGGCACAGTTTCTGTGCTTTACTGATTCTGGAGCCCCAGCAGAGAATTTTATTCTTTTGCAAAAATACAATATTTGACAATTCATTCTCCCAAAGAATACCCATCCTCCCTTAATTACAATGAGATTTCCTATCGTTAAAGATACCACTCTGAGGAGAGACTTCTCTCAAAGACATCAACTCATTCAGTATGCTGGTATTAATTTGATCGTCTCTACCAATTGTTAGGAAAATACCCAGATGCTTCTTAGAGCCTTTTGAATATGTATGATTTAAAGATTAATTATGTTAATCCAGACCAATTGATCACCAACTCCCATTTAATTAACAATAAGGGAGTATGACAGGAGCTGGGTTATTAGATTAGTTTTTTATCAAAGAATAAGGAGAGAAGACAGAGACTGATGGATTTGAGGGGCTCTCCAGAGAAAGCCTGAGGGAGCCATCTGTGATGCCGATCACACTGTCTTCGTTCTGAACAGAGCAAACTGCAGCCTCTGGTGGGGTGAAGTAATATATGTCCTATCATAAGCCATTCAGCCTTAAACGCAGAAAGCCTCCTGCATCCAAGACTCCAATGCAGAGATATTTCTCCACTATGGAGCACCATTTTTTCATCTCTCTGACCATCCTAAGTAAAACTAATGCAGCATCTCTAGTGATGGGGTGTCCTTCCCAGGTGATCAATATCTCCAGGCAGAATTATGCTAATGGGTTTGAAATCAATTCCCCCAATGTCCAGAGTACTGCACTCCCCAAATCCTGAGCACCCTCTCAGGATAAAACAAGCATCTTCATGGATAGCCCTAAGATGGGGCTAAAGGAAGATGTCAGGGGACCTCCCTAGATGCCTAATGGCTTCCAGCAGCAAACTTACCCATCTAGCTTGCTCTTCTAGGCAAGGTTTAAAAGCATGCAGAATAAAAGATTCCATAAGGAAGACAGATGAAATTTAACCCTGAGAGAAGTGTGTCCATGGCAGACTACGAACAAGAAAATGAGGCAAAGTTTTCTAGCATCTAGGGAGATAACAACACTGCTGACAATCTTAGAATATTCCAAGTTCAGTGGATGCACTAGAAAAGCAGTCTTCATTTAAGAGAGACTCAGGGAACTTAATGGAAGGAGAGTGGAATGTGAGGTTGGATCATAAGTGAGACCCCAGAACAGATTCTCAGTTATTGGACTATTAGGTCAACCAGCAGATCAAGGACTTGTGGCAGAAGAAAGGTCTAGAATCCATACTAGATTTTCTAGTGGACTGTATACTTTAGAGTGGTTTTGAGATCACAGAAGAACTGATTAGAACACACCGAGTCCCTCTCCACTCCCTGGCCCAAAAAATGCAGAACATGGTATGTTTGTTTCAATTGATGAATCTAAACTTGACAGTACTGTCAGCCCAAATCCATAGTGCGTCTTAGGGTTCTATTGTGTGACTTATGAAGGGATCTATCCACTTTAGATGTATCACTAGCAACAGACTAAAGAAATTGTTCCACCCAAGTCTAGCTTGGTGAGTCAATGGGTTTACTGGGATTACTTACAAGAGCACAGATGACTCAAAGGTAGATGCATCACCCAAAAGCCAACCCCAGCATAGACGATGACTACAAAGCTGCATCCCAGGGGCTGTGGATCTAGTTTTCAGGCAGCTCCACTGGAGATTCTCCTCTCCCCAACAATAGTTCACTTTTTATAACCTTGAGGTAGGGCTTTGTGACTCATAGGTTTCTGAGCCTTATCTAGTCAGTTTTCTGAGTCTTAGAGCCTCCCTCTAAGGACAACATTTAACCTGAAGAAAATGGCTACACAGAAGCCCAGCCTTGTTGTTGCATCTTCTATGGGTTTCAAGAATCAAAATATTCAGGATTGAACAGTTCACTGCCTGATCTATTTTCTTTCCAGTTGTTAGAATATTCTGATAGAAACAATTTGAAGGAAAAAGAATTAATTGAGCTCAGAACTCCAGAATATAAACTATCAAAGTTTGAAAGAGTTGGTCTTATTACATTTACAGTCAAGAGCAGAGAACAGTGGTGTTCAGCTCACTTTCTCTATTCTTACACAGTTCAGAATCTGCTGCCTAGGGAATGGTGTCACTCACAGTGGGCAGGTTTCCCATCATAATTATCACATCAAGATAATACCACACAGACATACCAACAGGAAAATTGAATCTAGACAATCTCTCACAGATGTACCCAGAGGCTTGCCTCTTTAGTGTCTAGTTGACAATCATCAGTAACCACCATCCTGTGTCAGGAGCCATCTATGAGAGTTTAAGGCTAGCAGGTGACTTTCCTGAAGGTGACCTACCACTTTTGCATGGCTTACGATGGATGAGGTTTGAGAGGCAAGGTCCCAAGAGACTTCATTTCAAGTTTGCTTCTTGAAGCTGATATGCCTTTTCCTATCACTATTACATGGTCTAATGATTTCTAGGCATCAGTCCACCCTATTGGCAGATTTCCTGCAGATCAACATACAGGTCAATTCTCATGAATTAATGCTGTTTAGATTAATTAATGATTTTATAGAATTCTCAATTTGATTCAAATAATTTTAGGAAGAAAGTTTTAAGAGATAATTTTAGTTGTTTTGCCAGAAAGATATAATAAAGTTAGAATCAAGAATAGAATGTGTCCACTCCTCATAGAATAGTAAGTAAAGGCTGCATAATAGGGAATACCATGAGCTTTCACAATCACACTAGAAGGGAAATGGGCTTGGGACAGATTTGTGATCAAGGGAAAACATTCATTCTAGGTCAGGTCCAAGGATGAAGCCACAAGTGTGCACTATAAGGCCGTGTGAAACTGTTGCTTTGAACTTATAATGAGCCTATAAAATGGAACACTGCTTTGAATTTAATATCAACATCCTTCTGTAACTCCTCTTTTGTGTAATACCTTATCTATGAGATAATTTTTCTAAAGCACTTTTGTCTAAGAAGGTATAGATTGCCAGAGAGAAGGAATAAAGTGTGGTATCTGGGGCTCTGCACCATCCACTCAACCAAATATATGTGTGTGGCTTGGGGGTCTCTACCCGATCCACCAAATGTATATTTGTATATGTCTGTTTGTTCATACATATGTATGTATATGTGTATGTATGTAAGTATGCATGAACACTAGTGGAGTTGATGAGACAGGTGGTAGAGCCTGACCAGTGTGTGTGTGTGTGTGTGTGTGTGTGTGTGTGTGTGTGTGCAGGCATGTACCTGCAATAGTGTGTCAAAGTCAAAGGACAACCTCAGGTGTTGGTCCTTGCCTTCTATCTTGTTTGAGATAGGTTCTCTGATCTCTTATTGTTTGCTACAGCTATAAGCCAAACCCACTGCCATGTAAACTTCCTTCCATCTTGTGTCTGTCTCTCATCTTACCATAGGAGCCATAGGATGGCAGATATATGCTTTTGCATCCTGCTTTAAGTGGATTCTGGGAATCTGAACTCAGGATCCCCAGCCTGGCAAGTGGTTTCCTCATTGGGCTATCTCCACAGCCCAAGCAATACACTGTGGTCTGGATATGCTACAGTGTGCTCATTCACTTTCTTGAGATGTCTTGGCTGGTTCCAAGTTTGACCTGAGTGAATCTGCCTTAGGCATCCATATGTGAGCCATTGGCTAGACTCTTTTGAGAACTGGCATTGTTTGTCTTCCAATTTAGTTCTCTTTTCACAGTGACTTGAGTCTTTCTATCCCTGTGGAATCCTGTGACTTACAGTTTCTCACTCTCCTGCGTTAATGACATCTTAGAATCAATAAAGCCAAAGGGGGGGGGGGACTTTCAATCTTCCATGTTGGACAGTTTATTCGACACAAGTGAAGGCCAGTCCACAGAGGTTCATTTACCTGGTGGGTGGAGCTTGTGGCCAGGACTCACATCCCCCTTGTGCCTCACTGAATCTTGGCTTTCAGAAAGTGGTTGCAGTTTTCTTTCTTGTAGACTTTCTTTTCTTTAATAGACTACAGTTAGCTATGTGGAATGGCCAAGTGTGACACGGGTAGCTAGGAGCATGGATCAGGTGTAGAGGACTTCATTCAATTGTGGAAATGTTTGTGGTTATATTTTCCCACAACATATCTTGTGTTGTTCCTTTGAAAGGAGATAGAATGAAGATTTTTGTCCCCATCTCATAGCTGTGGAATATGAAAGTAATTCAGGACAATATAGTCCAAGCTATGAAATACCTTTTCCTGCTGGAATGCAGGTGAGATCACTTCTAATGCTTTCCATGATAAAGAAAGGCTTCTATATGTTCCCTAAAGACAGGTTCTCACGGGGTGGATCCACACCTATTCCAAGACTCCTTCCTTTCCCAAGGTACCCAGCTGCCTGGAGATATTTGTTGTATAAGATGATATTTAAGAACCCACCATGTGATGTCTGAGTTGTTTATGTTTATATATTTTTAATTAAAATACTATTCAAACCAAAATATGAGCCTATTAGTTCATTTTCTCAATACACAAGACAGAGTAATTTATAAAAAAAAAAAAATTAAAGTTTGTTTTGATTCAGTTCTGGAAGCTGGGAAGGTATCAGTATCTTCTACTTCTGACAAGGACCCATGTGTGCCATGAAGAGCAAAAGAGCAAAAGAGAAGACAGGTGTGTATGGACGAGGAGGGGACAAATAAGCTAGGTAGCTCTCACACAACCTGTATTCAAGGTAGCTGACACAGGCCTCCAGGATTGACATTAATCTCCTCATAAATATAGATCCCACATGACCTCATTATCTCCTACAGCTAACCATCACATGACAATAAAAATTCAAGATGAATTCTGATAGGAGCAGATCGCAGTCATACCATAGCAACAGACTATCAGTGGATGTTTGCTAAATGGCATACGCATGTAACAGACATACAGCCTTCAGAGTGTGTGTGTGTGTGTGCATATGTGTGTGTAACAGAGGAACAGTCTTTAGTATGTGTGTATGTGTGTGTGCATGTATATGTTTGTCTGTACATGTGTGTGTGTGAAACAGAGGAACAGCCTTTAGTGTGTGTGAGTCTGTGTGTGCATGTGAATGTGAATATTCATGTGTTTGTGCATGTGGGTGTATATGTGTGTGTGCATGTGTATATGTGTGTAGCTGAAGAAAACCCTTCAGTGTGTGTGTGTGTGTGTGTGTGTGTGTGTGTGTATAGCAGAGGAACAGCCTTTAGTGTGTGTGTATCTGTATATGCATGTATGTGCATATGTGTGTCTGTGCATGTGGGTGTGTATGTGTATATGTGTAGCAGAGGAAATCTTTAGTGCACGTGTGTTTGCATGTGTGTGTGTGTGTGTGTGTGTGTGCGCGCGCGCGTGCGTGCATGCATGTGCATGCTGACTATTAGGGAATTGGAATGAAACTGTGAAGCTCTCCCTGAGTCTGCCAGCTTTGAGTTTTTTGCATGGGCTATTATAGCTATCTCATTTGGAATAACTAAACAGTTTCAATAAATGTCTTGAGGCTTCCTGTCCTGGGAAGCAGATGTATAGATCATACAATAATGAGAGAATCAATTGAGGCCTCCATCACTTCCTCAGAAAAACTGTTTAGTCTGGATACTTAGTAAAAAAACAATCATTGTTTTGCTAAGCATTTGTTCTGTTGTATTGTAGAAATAAAAAAAAATATTAGTGGAGATTATGTCAGAATCAAATGTAACTCCCAGTACCTCCAATAGCAATCTTAATTAGGGTGACTGGGAAGTGATAGACAAGAATGGGAGGGATAAGAAAGGAAGAAAGGTGAAGGGTGATGGAGAGCCATGTTGTCCTTAGATAAGTAAGCAGGTTTCGTGAGCATCCTCACGGATGCTGCTGCAGTAGAACCCTGTAGCCTCTGGCCCCAGGGTAGATGCACCACTGGGTATCCCATTTGATGTGTGTGTGCCTGTGTGTGTGTGTGTGTGTGTGTGTGTGTGCATTTGTGTGTGCAAGTTATGTGTTCAGAGGTATTAGGAGAATCATAAAAGCCATCAACAAGCCTTCTGTATTAAAAGTTCAATCTGCAGGATGACTCATTTCTCCCAAAAGAACCTTCTTATTGTGGCTAACACATAATCAATTCCTTTCAGCTAATGCCCACATCCCCGTGTTTGGAGAACATAGAAAGATGCTGTCCAAGGAAACGCATAATAACAGTGCTTGTATGCTTACATCCAAAGAGAACTAAAGTAAGGTTTTGATGTGGGGCCAATAGGAAGGGGAAAACATGAAGCCTAGAGCACTGGCTCAGTAAGGATGCTTTCCCATATACACTGCCACAAGCAGACTCTGCTACCTTGAGCAAATTGTTGTGGCCTCTGTCTTCTCAGCTCACAAGTAAAGGGTCAGCTCACCTACTCTTTAATATCCCTTCTTGATGTGTGATCTTAGAGTTTCCATGCACTTCCTCTCATAAATTCTGATGTCAGATTTTCTAATAGTTTATTCTATGTGAAATGAATATTTACTAAGCATCTACTGCATGTCAGGTGCTGTAATGTCACCACGTGTACCCCTTCTCCGAGCATGTTTACCTTTGGTTTTTTTCTACTGCCTAGCCCACTGTCACTGGATGCTCGATAAATGTCTGTCGGGTTGACTTGAATGGGGTCCTTCAGTCCAAGCTAGAGGTTAGATGTCCTATTTCAGTACAGTCACATCATTAATCTAGAAATAGCCCTGGAAGGCTAGGGCGATGGCTCACCCAGTAGAGTGCTGTCCTGGCTTGTGTTAAGACCTCAGTCCAATCCCCCAGAACCCATTAAAAAGTAAAAAGCTGGACATGATGGCACACCCTTATAATCCCAACACATCAGAAGCAGAGACAGGCAGATTCTTGGGACTCACTGGCTAGCCGGCTTAGTCTGTTTGGTGGGTTCTGAGTCAATGAAAAACCCTGAATGAATAAAACAAGGTAGATAGTACTTGAGAAATAACACCAAAGATAGTCCTCTGGCCTGTATATAGACACACACACACACACACACACACACACACACACACACTCAAAGGTACGCCCTGCCTAAGTAAGGTTCAGCTAAGAAGGTCATGGAAACCATTCTCGAAGGATATGAAACACAGAAGGTTCTAAGTAAATGACAGTGACCATTTCCTGTAAGCGCCTCTAGGTGCATGGAGTTCTGCATCGTACCTGCTTTATTATTAATCCTTTTGAGAACTACATGGAGCTCGTGTCTCTCCTAAATGAACACTGCTTTGATGCTTTGAAGAGTTGCTGCAGTTCTTAGATGCTCACTCTGTGGGAAACCATACATCAGTTTCTCTCTCCCTGGTATCATGAGAATGCATCACAGCTCGGTGGACAGACCCCCAACCCATTGGACTGAATTTTAGAGTGTCCACTGACAGCAAGCTTGCTATCAGCACAGACTTAACCCTCTGTGAAACCTATTTTTACTTTTTGTACGTAGCAAGGAAACAAACATTTCCAGGATTCATCTTCATTTTTCAATCAACACCTACTGAGTCATTTGAGGGCAGGCATTTAACATTCTGCGCATCGCCTAAGATGGTGCTAAAGACCAAATGTGTAGTGGTTTAACTGTTAATGCTCTCTATGGGCTCAGACATCTAGATGCTTTGTCTTCAGTTGGTAGCAGTATCACCAGGAAATTACAAACACGCACCCCATCTCCAGTTTGTCCTCTTCTACCTGTGTTTCTTGTTCACAATGTGAGCCCTCAGCTTCTGCTCCAGCCACCTTGCCCACGGCCTCCACTCTGCCATCATGCACTGTGACCATAAGTTCCTTCTATAAGTTGCCTTGTTCATGGGGTTTTGTCATAACAATAGGAGAGCAACTAATACAAAAATTAGATGAGATATGGATGGTCAACACCATATGTGTTCTGTGTCCTAAATACCTTTTGAGTGCCAATTAGTAAATGGGTGGCTCTTCCGGAAAAATCCACCCCTAACCCCACCCCTTGATTGCAAAAACTGGAGCATAGTGCCACCAAAGGGCAAGAGAACACGGGGCAAGGGGCTCTCTGACTTTCTGTCTATTCTGATTAGAAGATCTCAATCCATACCAATCATGACAACTGACACAAAGAGAACACAACTTCCACATGATCCAGCTATACCACTCCTCAGTATTTACCCAAAGGACATCGCATCAGTGTGTCACAGAGACAGCTGAACACCAGCGTTCCACAATTTATGGTGACTAAATGAAGCGGCCCTAATCGTCTGTTAACAAATGAGTGCATTAAAAGGTACATATACAGAGTGGAGTGTTTTAGCCACAAAAAAAAAAGAATGAAGATATGCTGCTTGCAGGAATGAATGTTATTGGAGATTATCATAGAAAGCAAATCAAGGCTTCCTCCAAAGGACAAATACCTTTTTTGTCATCTGTAATTCTATATTTTATATACATACATAAGATCATATGTGTATATATGGCATAAAGCAGAAGTTAAACTGTCTAAGGGAGCAGAGAGAACTGACATAGGAGAGGAGGGGAAAGAAAGGGGTTATCAGGTATGGGTATGTGCTCAACATGTAATATATATTTATATGAAAATTTACAAGTTAAATAATTTTTAAACAGTAAAAATAATGTGATTTAAAAGGAGATGTTACAAGACACACACTAGGAACATGCTTCTGGAAAGTCAGGACACCAGAACAGCTTAGTTCTTCTGTCAAACTCAGAGTCAGCAGCTCTGGCTGTGGGAAAACAAAAGCTGTATCTTTTTCTCCAGGCTGGACCAGTGGATGGCACTGGTCAGGCAGAGAGGAAAGTAAGCTCATGAAATGAGTCCCAAGATGGCTAACCTGTTTAGTAGGTGGCAGACAGCAGGGCTCCTGGGTGCACCAACTTCTGCAAGAACACTGATTATATTAATTATATTAAATGGAATTGTGGGCGCATCACGAGTAAGCTCCAACTTTCTTCATTATAAGTCCCTGACCTTTTAAGATTTTTAAGAGCTTCTTAGAGCATGGATAGTCGTGTGGTCAAGACTAAGACTTCCAAGCTCCCCTGTCACCTGAGACTTCTGTTTTTATCACCAATTTATTACTCTTGGAAAACTGAGTCAAATAATATATATTTTACCTAAATGCAACACACTTATGAAGACTCAACTATATGCTTCTCAAGGATACCGAAGAAGACAGCTCAGTCAATAATGTGCTTTCTATACAAGCATAGGGACCTGAGTTCGATCCCTAAAACTCACAGTTTAAAAATGAAGTGAGGGTATGGTGATACATGCTTATAATCCTACTGCTGGGAGACAGCGGCAGGAGGACCTCCAGGGTGGACTGGCCAGCCTGTTTAATCTAATTGATAAGCTCCAGGTCAATGAAAGAGCTTGTCTCAAAGAAGGTAGACCATGTTTCTGAAGATGATACTCAAAGTTGTGTGTGCGCGGACACACACACACACACACACACACACCACACACACCACACACACCACACACTTCTCAAGACAGTTAAATTTGGGGGATAAAGCAGAGGATTTTTCTACAGATCCAAAGATCTTAGGCAACTTTGCTTTTGGTTGTGTTAAGGGCACACTAAATTAGTCCTTCAGCTTTCAGATTCCACTAAGCACATTAATCCTTCTTCTTTGACACAAAACCCAATATTCTGAAGAGACAAGGCAATGTTCCAACTCCTCTGCCAACATCCATCTTTCTGTATTGAGCATTCTAAGTCTAAAATTAAAAAAAAAGTATTTAAATTCCAAAAACGTTTCTGTCTTGACATATTTAAATTCTTGAGAAAAAGGAGCTGAGGTTATACGTATTTTATGACAGGGAGTAAAACTTCAGAGGGTCCACAAGTGGAGGTTTTAAGTGGTAAATAAGTATTTATTCTTTAATTTGGAGGATGTGTCAGGAAGCTTGCCATTAGGCTGTGGTACTTTCCTGAAGTTTGGTCCTCTTTATATTTCTCCTCACCACAACTTACAAAACATCTCCTGGTCTTTGAAGGAACCTTCATACTAGAAGCATTCTTCATGATGGCATCTCAGAGCACTTAAATTTTCATTCTTATGCTATTAGGATTCAAATATGATTTAGATTCACTCCTTATCTCCCCTCCACACACTTCTAAAGAACAGAGTTCTGATGGGTTATGCCAACAGTTTCTAATTCTTTCTCAATTATCAATCCTCAGATCATTTTCTCATATATGCTCCAGATCTTTTGGGATGCATACTCATCTTTTTCAGTACTGAGGGTTGTACACACTAGACAATGTTCTACCATTGAGCAGCGTCCCCTGATTAGCTAAACGTCTGTCTTTCCATCCAACCCCTCAAGGCACTTGTTCTTGGTTGATCTACTTTCTTTCTGTCAGTAGTGGAAATGTTCACCTTTTCCAGCTCAGTCTAAATACTGAGTTCCTGAAACTGTTTTCCAAACCGCAGAATGAGGACACACACACACCTCTGCGGTAGCATAATTCACTAAGAAAGACAACTATTATGTAATGCAAAAAGCTCTAGGCCAAAAATTAACTGATCCAACAGCAACATCTCAGAAGAACTCACCCAAATCACATAACCTCTCTAAGCTTGATTGATTGGTTGATTGATTGATTGACCCTGGGGATCCAAGGCTCATGTACGCTAGGCAAGTGCTCCACCACTGAGCAGTACACTCAGCCTTGATTTTCTTTTATTTCCAGAAGAAGGATAAAGTTTCCTCCTTGCAAGCGCTGTGTCTTCCAGAGATGACCAGGGATGGCCCATGAGGTGGATCTGACAGGATAATGGGTGGTCAGAAAGTGAGCCGATGCTGAGCAGAAGCACATTTGTATTTTAGGACACACGTATCTCCTGTCTAGACTACTGCAGTAATTTCCCAACTGAGCTCTTTTCCTCCTTAATCGATGCTGTACTGTAGTGCCAGATTAATCATCTTAAAAGCATCATTTTTATTGTGTTCTCCTCTTGTCTTAAGGACACACACACACACACACACACACAAAAAAAAAAAAAAAAAAACCATATGCCTCCTCTCATCCACTCTTCAGGGTCGACTGTGACCTTAACAGCACAGAATCTTGCTACCTCTGACCTAGCTGTCTTTTCACCACAATTTCCCAACTTGCCCACTCCCACAGACTGGTCCTTGATCTTCAGTCAGTTCAGATGACACTTTTCCAAGCTGTCTTCCTCTCCCACTTAAAGTGTTCATGATCTCTCTTTCCAAGCTTCCTTTAAGCTGGTGTTCTAACAGATATGCTGACATGTATGTTCTAACAGATATGCTGACATGTTTGGTTTACACATCTGTTGTGTACTTCTCCATATCCTCTCATATAACCAACTCAACAATAAAAGGACACTATGATATGGATAGCTCTTGATTTAGTTCCTTATCTCTTAGGCAAAAACTGAATCAAAGTTGTAAGCTATCTGGAGGCAAGAGCCATGCTGGTTTCAGCACAGACCAGATTGGAAGTGGGCTCTTCATCAGAACATATCCTGCGTATTGGTCATGCTTTTTTCAGGGTCGGGATGGAGGCAGGATGACATCACTATTAATGTTCATCAAGGGAGGAGGAGTGATTGAAGTTTTGGAGGGTTTTTTGAAGTATTTATTTACTGAGGAAAACCAAGATGTTGTTAAAAACTATGCTCCACTGCCAATGTCTGCAGTGTCTGAGTCAGCAGAGGGCTTGGCATGCAGTAAGCGCTCAGAGTTTATGTGAACCAATGAGTGTACAAATGGATGAATGAGTGAATAAATGAATGAGTGAATCAATGAGATAAAATTGAAATATTAAAAAAAGTGTACAAAGTCATGGCAGATAAACCAGCCCTGCATGTTGACATCTGAATACATGAAGTACATACCTTGAGCCCTCCCTTGGGACTCCCTACTTTGAACTTGGCTGAATAAAGGTTCACATTCCTGGAATCAGACAAAACACCAACTTTATCTTTCTATTTTTTTTAAATCCCCTTCTCTTAAATGTAATGTCTACCCCTTCTTGGCTTCCCATGGTATCATCATTTCTCCTGGCCTTCACTTTCTTCTACCTCAAAGTTTGCTCATGTGTACGGAGTCAGACTGGCTATCATTTCAGTAGACTGATCTATTGCCAGGCTGCCGGGTTCACATCCGATTTTAGTACATATTGGCTCTATGACCTTGAACAACTGCTTTGACTTTCTGATCGTATTAACCTCATCTGCAAAATGGAGTTGACACAAGTTCCTACTGAGGAGTTAATCAGTTACTGTGACGAATCAAAGCTGTCCTCTACACAGGCCCTCACACTACCTCAGACAGTGAGGTGCAAGTGCTGGCTGCTACTGTAGCTCTACATGGCTGGCACCTCGTATATCTGCCAGGCACACTCATAGGGCTGTGGACAAAGGGAAATCACCAAAGGGTTGTTGATGTTCCTAATTATAGTTGGATTTTTCATCAACACATAGCCTTGACCCAAGGGCCTAAAGTCTGGGTTACTGTGAGCTGCACCCTCCTAAATCTGCTACAATGAGTTAAACACACTGCTTCTCTGAATGTTGCAGCAGGTAGCCCTCCAGTCTATCCAGCTCCCTTCCACACTCTTAAAGCCCTCCACAAACCCTGGTCCTAGAAGCTTCCTATTCCTCCCTTGCCAAGCGACGTTTCATGGCTCTCCAGAATGCCAGGCCTTCTTTACTTCTTTACACGTTCCAGTTTGGATGTGCTCTTTTCTCTGCCTGAATTATTTAACACCTGCCTTTCTGTGCATTCTATGTCTATGAAAGAATGTGTTTGGTTGACTTAAGGGCATGCTGTAAATTAGTAAATTAACCAGAGAACCTAAAATCTAGGCTTTTATATGTATTTTGTATTTCAGTTACCTGTGATCAGGGTAGTCTGAATATATCAAATGGAAAATTCCAGAAATAGCCTACTTCTTAAGCTTTAAATTGTACAACATTCTGAATACCACAAAGGAATCTCAAGACATAGTGCTCCCACCATGACAAGAGTCATCTTCCTGTTCCAGTGTATACACACTGTATACACTACCCTCCAGACAGGCTAGTTACAGTATCTCAGTGCTTATGATAAAATAAACTTTATCTTACTTAATAATTTCCTCAGCACACAAGAAAAAAGTGAATATGCCAAGCCAAGACTCTTAAGTGAAAAGATGAAAGTCTACCCAGGGAGTGGTGGTGTACCCCTTTAATCCCAGCACTCGAGAGGCAGAGGTAGGCAGGTCTCTGTGAGTTCAAGGCCAGCCTGGTCTACAGAGGTAGCCCCAGGACAAACCAAGGCCTGCACAAAGAAACCCTGCCTCAGAAAACAAAACAAACAAACAAATAAAAAGGATGAAAGTTCATTACAGGTATGTACTGGGAAAGTAGTGTATTCAGGACTCAGGACTACCTAAGCCCCACCCCTTACTGCAGAGCTATTGACAGGTAATAGATGCTGAGGGAGGGGAAAATCATTCTTCTTTGGGGATATGGCCACTGGTGGGTTTCCCATCCTCCAGAGGGTAACCCCATACCCAGGCACATATGGACAACACCAACTGGAATGCAGAGAAAAAAGAAGACGTGAAGCTGCAAGAGGCGGTGTTGGGGATGGGGAAGATATAGAGAATTAAAGGGGAGAAATAGAGAGATGCGTATGATCATGTTTCATTGTATGTGAATATGAGATTCTCAAAAAAATAAAATATAGAGGCTTTTGGATGATTGTGTTTTATGGGCATTGTGTAAATACACTAGCACTTAACTAACTCCCTACTAAAGAAGGAAAAAGAAATTGGTTGCTGGACCTCTGCATCTTTTCCAATACCACAGGGAGAAAAAAAGGTCCTGCTGGTCCCTGCTTCTTCTCTGTGACCAGGTCTGTCCAATGGTCTAGCTTAGGCACAGGTGAAATGAATGTGGGACTCGTGAAAAGAACTTCCTGCTGAGTGATTTAGCAATGAATGCCAAGATCCTGTTCCCTCGTTACAGACAACGTTTCTGGGCCCTGCGGTCACTAACTCAGGAAGTACAGCTCTTTGTTGGGGTCCTCACGCAAGTTAAAATGGGCTTTACTACATAGGTGAAAATAGAAGACCAATTTTACCCTGGAAATAAGGCTGAGTTTTCAGCAGCCAAGATAGTGTAGCAATGCTGATAAGAAATATAATCTAAAAATCTCTCCTTCCCCCTTCTCAGACTACAGCCCTGGAGCTTGGATTGACTACAAGGAGCCACCAAGGAAGCTCGCTCTTCCACCATTAGTTTTTTCCTGGGTGTGACCAGCGAGGGAGAGAAATCAGGGCTGTGACTTTAACAGGGCTGAATTGGCCTGCCTGCTGCAGTCTGTGCTGCTGCGGCAAGCTCTGCAGTGCAGCACCTGGCTGAGCCAAGGCGGTCCCAGCACCTCCCCTGGACCCAGTGCTCTCAAGCAGCTCTCAGCTTGCAAGCAGCAGGACCTTCATGAGCTTTGATTATTCCAAGAGCTCCTGGTGGCCTCAGATTAATACATGAGAGAGAAAAGACGCAAATTCTGCTTTCTTTAAATAAGGCACTGTTTCAATAATTCATCAGAGGCAAAGTGGTTAATGGGAAACAAGAAATCCCTAAAGCTTGGGTCAAAGAGCTTTCAGACAGACATAGCATTGCATATCTACAGAATAGTCAAGAACACCTTTGAGCCTGGGGGATGTCTCTATTGGTGAAATACTGCTTATCCTGGGATCATATATCACAAGACCTGAATTTGAATGCCTAGAACCCACATTAATAAGTTAGAAATGCTACCAGAAACCTGTAATCCTAGCACTAGAGACACACAGACATGAAAGTCCTTGAGCATGCTGGCCAGCCAGTCGGGCTCAATCTGGGAGCTTCAGAGTCTCTTTGAGAGACTCTGTCTTAAAAAGCAAAGTAGGAGGGGACAAAGAAAGATACCCAATGTCAACCTCTACCCTATAAACACACACACACACACACACACACACACACACACATCCTGAATCCATATGGCTTTGCTTTCTTATTTTCACACAAACTGGGAATATTTTCTGCTATGATTGTGATGTCTTGCCAAGATTTACTTAACCTTGTGTGGCAAAATCTTTACAAGTAGAAGCAATTCGAATCGTCTGAGATCAGGAGGCATGCGCCTTCTGAGGCAGGTTTTTCTGCTCTGTCACTGCTGGCTGAAATCTTCATATAAGCCGGGTGCCTGGAGAGGGTCCATCCATCGACTATACCCCCACTTCCTTCTTCTTCTTCTTCTTCCCCCTCGCGTTCTTTATATAAGATCTCCTCGCAGTTACATAAAGATATATGGAACACAGAGCCAATTAAGTGTCTTTCCACGCCTCTTTCATCTTCCCACACCTTCCAGCTCTCCTAACAGAGATGAGAAACCCAATTAGGCCGATTAAAATAGCAGGGCTCTGTGATAGCCCCGTGTAGGCTGCTGCAGAATACTGTATCTTACAACCTGCAAAAAAAGGCCCAAAATGGAAACAGAGATATTAAAATGCCCCCATTCCTGTTGGATTATCATCTATCTTGTCAAACTAACTCATCATGGCACAACCCAATGTTCTAGCCCCTTCTGGGACGTTCAGGCTTGTGTCTCCCTCCCACTTATCCTGTTTAAGAGGGGAGTGAAGGAAGTATCGGGCAGAAAAGAAAGGGTTGAGAATCTCACAGAGTTTGGCTTTATTTGAGCATTGGACCGTAGGAGGTTAATTCTTACTATATCCAATGACAGTGTCCACAGAATGGGAGCCGAAAAAATGAAACAGCCTGACACGTCTGTGGGTAATGCGTAGGATTAGTGCAAATGTCCTGAATGTCTTTCCAGTTCACTTAATGTTTGGAGGTTTCTGCCACCTTGTGGTCAAATAGCACCACTGCAGGATGCTGAGGCCTCCCTAAGACTGCTATTCAGGTAGAAAATCTTCACATTCAAAAATGGATGTAATACCTATCTCTACAAAGGTACCTGCTCCGGTGGGATAAGGTATGTTTAGGGTGTTTTTCCAAGTTTGATGTGGAAACACTTTTGACTCTCATCAGGAAATTTTTACTGGGGTTTTATTAAGAAGTACAACCCTTGGGCTGGAGAGATGGCTCAGCTGTCAAAGGCTAAGCTCACAACCAAAAATATAAGAAGTACAGCCCTTAAAGGTTTGCACACATAATATAGGGACAGAGATGACATCTGTAGTGGTCTAAATAGGTATGACCACCATAAACTCATGTGTTGGAATGGTTGTCCTATAGGAAGTGACACTATTAGGAAGTATAGATATGACCTTGTTAGAGTAGGTATGGAGGAAGTGTGTCACTAGGAGGGGGAGCTTTGAGGTCTCCTGTGCTCAAGCTATGCCTAGTGTGTCAGTCTCCTTTTGCTGCCTGTGGATCAAGATATAGGACTCCTGGCTCCTATAATACCATGTCTTCCTGGATGACACCATTTCCTGCCATAACTATAATGGACTAAACCTCTGAAACTGTAAGCCCACCCCAATCAAATGCTTTCCTTTATGAGAGTTGTTGTGGTCATGGTGTCTCTTCACTTAGACATCTTAGGTCCTTCTAAACTAGATTGACATAAAAAAAAAAAAAGTTGATGGATTCAGGCAGGCACTTCCCTTACATTAC
Source organism: Rhabdomys pumilio (assembly GCA_030674055.1). Taxonomy (NCBI): domain Eukaryota; kingdom Metazoa; phylum Chordata; class Mammalia; order Rodentia; family Muridae; genus Rhabdomys; species Rhabdomys pumilio. Next base: position 211,471,482 of record JANHMN010000001.1, on the reverse strand, counting down.
ACCCTGAGATGAATATTCAAAATGAAGAAGCAAAGGCCACAGGAAAATGACATCCTAGACACATATGTGTCACAGCTCACAGAAACAGCGGTCTATTTTAACTCAGAGGCAACTGAGACCATCACACACCTGATGATACATAATTTTCCAAGATCAACAATAGTTATTAAGATGCATACAACAAACTCCACATTGACAGAAAGTCAGTTAACTGCTGTGCACATAACAAACACCTCAAGTAAGGTTCCTCCTGGTGGTCAACTGCCACCTTAGAAGATGGGACTGTCTTGTGTCTCAGGAATCAACAATCTGGTCACATCACTTCTGATCCCTTCCACCACATTCCTTACTTTAGATTTCTGGTGTGAATGAAGTCTGAGAGGGACAGGAGGGACTGACACCTGAGTCTCCTGTGTTCTTGACTCTCTGAGGATTATTTTAGCTAATTGTATACCTTCTGTGTCTCAGTTCTCTGATAAGAGATTGTGTTGCCTTTGTTTTACAATGAGAAGGTGGATTCTCAAAGAGATAAGGAGATTTAAATAGTTAACAGAGCTAAGGAGAGGGTGAGTGCAGCTGGGGTGAGCTGTGTGGATGGAAAAGAAACAGCTATGCAGTGATTGACAACCTCAGTTGATAATACTTATGCAATATTAGAAGTTTCCTAGCATATATGTGCTCGAAAGCATATATATATCATGGGCCTCCATTAATAATGTTTATGCAATATAAGAAGCTCCCTAGAAAACATATATGTGTGTTATAATGCATATATAGTGCATATATAATTATATATAATGCACATATATAAAATTATACATATAATGCATATATGTACATATATGTGTGTATATTATATATGTATACATACACACACACACACACGTGTGTGTGTGTGTGTGTGTGTGTGTGTGTGTGTGTGTGTGTGTGCTTTCAAGCATATATATGCAGCATGAGCTGGAGAGATGGCTACCCCATCAAGAGCATTGACTACTCTTCTAGAGGACCAGGGTTCCATTCCCAGCCTCCACATGGCAGATCACAACTGCCTGCAACTCTAGTTCCAGGAGATCTAACATCCTCTTCTGGCTTCTCTGGGCACAAATGGTGAGCAGAAAAACATGCAAGCAAAACACCTTTACACATAAAATAAACATAAAAATTGAAATTAAAAATATATGCAACTCATCTCCCCCAGATGCACACAACAATAATGCCACGTGCCAATTGTTAGCCAGGATCACTCCATTTAGTTATGTTCCTCCATTAGCTTGTCTTTCCAGGTTCTTGCTCTTCCCAATCTCAAAAGTGATTTTGCATACTGGCTTCAGACTAATGAATTCCCTCTCTTTCCTCTGGCCATCCAGAAATCAAAGACAACGGGACTGCTAGCACATAGTATAGAACCTGTCAATCACAGAGGATATAGACCCTTCCCCACTTCCTCTGATACCCCGGAGAAGGAAATCCCATTCTGTCATGTGTCCCTGAACCTCCTCAGAGGTTCAAATGCTGCTGTCTGTCCATCTTTGTCATTATTAACTCTTTCAATAAATCTCTTACCTAAAAAGACAATCCAACTCTTCACCCTTCACCCCTCGACCTTCACCCTTCCCCAACCACTTACACTTGGCTCCACCGGGAGAGGGAGAGGGTGACAATTCCAATGTGCTGGTTAATGGTTTGCTAAGCCCCTGGTTAGGGGTGACTCGAAAGCTCGTTTGGGGATAATGAACTCCTTTGAGACTCTGACACCCAGATGGTCACAGTGAATAGGAGTACAATGTTTTGAATACACTGAGACTTGATAAAAGGTAAGTATGGTTGGTGGGCAGGCTGAGCGACTCAGCTGTCCTCACTCTCGAATAACATATCCACAAACAGGGTACCCTACCCTGGGGGAAAAAATGAATTCTCAATCTGGGAGCAAGACAGGAAAGCTGAGCTAAAGAAGGCTAAATGTGGAGCATGCCCCCTGCTCCTCACAAAGTACCCTGCTCTTTGGTTTGCTCTCTTCTGGCAGGTTGGAGGGGAGACTGGCTTCCTCAGCTATTTCAATGTCATCTTACAATACAGCTCAAGTCAATGACAACTGAAATTGATTTGCCCCAGGACAGGATGACACACTGTAGGACCTGAGTCAGGTTATCTGAAGGTTTCTACAGATAAGGGCAGGCACTCTACGGCTGACAGGAATGCTGCCAATTCTGCAGTGGAGACAGCAGCAGAGCATTGCCCCGCCCCCATGCCCAGGCTTGGAGGAAGGAAAGAGGCAGAAGCTTAGGACAACCTTCTAATTCAGAAGTTCCTTGTAAGTACTGTCAGGTCACTCACATCTCCCTTCTTCCTGATTCCCTGGGTCTTTCCAGGTCATGGGAGAATGTGTGACAGCCTGGGTCCCCAGCAGCTCCTCTGACTGATGAAGGGAGCTCCTTTCACCTCCTCTGTCTGGAGACCACTTCTCCAATCAGCCTCCACCAGCAGGGCCTTTACTGAAGTTAGGGTAGTAAGGGGCTAAGACTGACTCATGTCCACATTCTCTGTGGAATAAAAGGGCACCTCACTGTCCACTCCACACTACTGCTGGGATAGAGACGTTCACCAGTTGCTGTGTGGGCACAGGTAACCAACAGGAGCAGGAGACTCTAAGACAACATGGGCAGAGAGGGTTTGGGGGAGCCAGGCCTCAGGGTAGCTGGACCTGCCACCTTGAAATCACACTAAGGTGAAGGGATGCTCACCGTTATTGCCTAATCTCTAATATCTCTGTGTCTCTGTTCAAAATTAGCTTTAAGAAAATTAGCTTTAAAAAAAATATGTCCCTGAAACACTCCTTTACAAGAATCTCTCCAGAGCTCTTCCCCAGGTAGAGGGCTTATCACAGTCTTGTTAACCATGTACTTCTCTTTAATGAGTTTCATACTGACAGATAAGTCTACATGTAACAAAACACCTCAGTTTCTCGTTGCTCATCACTCATTCAATACCAGTGGAGAAAACGAAATCGCACCCACCACTGAACCCATCCATGAACGTGAACATTCAACATACTTCAGCCATTGAGGCTTATGACCGATGCCTCGGTTACATGTTGGAATTTTTCACCTAGGGCTTTCTGAGATTGTGGGCTTTACCCTGAATCTGTAAGATGATCTGAGTTTATTCTATGCTTCGTGTTGGGAAAGGTCATATACTACAATAGAGGGCAGCTCACTTGTGGATTCTCTGCTCCTATCTCACTCTGACAGATGGTGGTATGCTGTGGGGTTCACCAAAAGCACATAGATCCAGCTGATGCTTTTGATGGCATGTCACCATTCATCTGTTAGAGTAGGATGAGTGTGGAGGCAATGCTTTCTTTCTACCAAAAGGTTCATCCATAGAAAATTTCAGTTACCATCAACTAAAACATGGGGCTTTTAAACTATACAGACTTTTTAAAAGGTGATAGCATGCAGGGCAGCTCCTAGGTACCAGGCTTCTCCCAGGCACTTTATTGTCAGGTTCTGATCTCCCTCATCATCCTCTGACTAGATCCTGCCATCTCCAGTTTCTAGAGGTAAGGCTCAGAGGTTGGATGACTGGAATAGTTAGGAGAGCCACACTTAACTTCTCCTAACTCCAAAGTTCACACAGTGTCAGTCAGACCAGGACATAAACTTGAGCAAAGCAAAGGGATTACAGCAATGCCAGGGTATCATTGGGAATTATTGGGAATGATGGGGTGTCTTGGGGAACTATAATCCTGGAGACTAATGGTCATCAAAGCTAGTGATTTTTGGAATTTTTGCAAATTTAAAGAATTAAGTTTATAGACAACAGGAGATAAGTGTTACAGAGACACTTACTACATACAGATTCATGGACGGGAGTGTGGAATGAAGAGAGAGAGCCATGACATTTGAGTTAGGCATGGAGTTCAGCCATGTGTCTAACAAGCAGCTGCATGGTAAGAAGGAGGTAAGGGGAGAGGCTTTAGGAAAGAATAATAATGCCCAGAGTACCAAAAAAGGGTATACTTAGGGTCTGTCCAGCATCTGAAAGAAAAAGACCCACAAAGGAGAAAAGGGAAAAGCAAGGACTCAGAAAGGCAGGCTGACCCAACAGAACTTCACGGTAGTTCATAGGGACTGCATTGAAGGCAGAGATTCTAGGAAAGAAAAGTATATTATCTCATTAAAGGAATAAGTCTCCCTCCAATCTCTTAGCATGTCTGAATGTGAAACTACTTTTCTGGGTGGTGGTTCCTTGGCCAACTGATTGACTGGCCCAACTGCATTAACTATTCAGGGAGGAGACACTAGTATGTCACCCTCAGGGGTCAAGGAATGGGAAAGTTTAGAATAAATACACCCAGCACAGGGCATTCTTGTACATAAATGTCCTCAACCAATAGGCACCTATGTCTTAGAGTGTTAATGCTGTGAAGAGATGCCATGACCAAGGCTACTTTTATAAAGGCAAATACTTAAATGGGGTTGGCTTATAGTTTCAGAGGTTCAGTACATTATCATCATGTTAGGAAGCTTGGCAGCCTACAGGCAGACATGATGCTAAAGGAGCCAAGAGTAGAAAACTGTCTTCTGCAGGCAGCCAGGAGAAAAGTCTCTTCTGCACTGGGCAGAACTTGAGCTTAAGACCCCAAAGCCTATGCCCACAATAATGAACTTCCTCCAACAAGGCCATGTGTACTCCAACAAGGCTACACCTCCTAATAGTGCCACTTCCCATGGGCCAAACATATTCAAACCACCACAACCCATTATTGTTGTTCTTATTATTGTTTTTGCGTTTACTTTATATCTGTGTTTGAAGAGGTTAAAATAGAAGAATAATTAGAATGCCCTTCACATAATTGGAAAAAGTCCTTTGGGACACCCAAGTGAGCTTTGAATTTTATTCTAAGTTTTAAGAAGTCATTATCAATCTTTTATGCAGGTGACATTAAAAGGATCAACATGAAGACCACGTGGATAATAAAAATAATATTACAAACAAAAAGAAACATTAGGACTTCAGCATTTCTGTGAATTTCATGACATTATATTCAGAATTTCAAGTACACATGTGCAGGTACATTTTTCTGGGAATATAGATTCATAGATTTCAAGAAAACTGTAAAGGAGACTCTGAATAAAACAGAGGAGCACAGGAGCACAAAATTCCCAGGCTGGGCTGACAGTGAAGAAATACCAGGGAGAAAATCAGAAAGGTGTTTTAGGGGTAGATGAACAGAACTTTAAGAATGGTTATTTTTAGGCAATAAAGGAAAGAAATGAGTTGACGTTAATAAAATTATTTCAGAATTAACTATCTTACAATCTACTGTCATAAATGAGGAAGAAAGAGAGAAAATTAGGTACCTGCTCAGATTTTAATGATGAGGAGGTATGCAAGTGAAACCTTTTAGTCCATTTCCCATTGCTGTTGAAAAACATTCATGATAGGAAGATTTATAATGTTAAGAGGGTTATTCGGTTTATGGTTCTAAAGGTGACAAAGACTAGGAGCACAATGCCAGCTTCTGCTCAGCTTCAGGCTTCAACTCATTAAAAAAAAATGCAGGAAAGCCAATAAGGGTGTGCAGAAGAAATAAAACAAGAAGTAGCTTTGCTTATTAACAACCTACTCTTGGTAACTAACCAGTCTTATCAAAGAGAGTGTGCACTTACTCACCATTATAGAAGTTAATGCCCTCCCTTCAGAGAGGTATCAAGCCTTCTTAAGCATCTCATCACCTCTGAATGATCCACCATCTCTCAACACATTTCCTGGAGCACGTATCAACATGAGTTTCAGAAGAAATGGACCACACACAATCCATAGCCCGAGAAGAAGAAACAGACGGAGGATGACATCATTTCAAAATCCACCATGTAGACGTGTTCACTATGAATCTTGGGAGTGAGATGGCTTCTAGGAAGGAAGACACCCCATGAGCTAAGAGAGATTTCAAATGAAAGAAGTGAAGTAATGTTCTATAAGCACATAGGTGCTTCAGAAAGATTGTGAGGATGTCTGGCTTCATGAAAATGCCACCAATCTACCAGTTCTTGTGACCTGTGTTCGTTGGTAAAGAAAACTACTTTGACAAGATTTAAGTGACAACTCAGAGAATGAGGCACTGTTGGGATGTATGTTAACCTTAGGGGTTTCAGGTAGATAATTCACTATGGAAACATTATCAGGACAGCAGTTATGAGGTGGTCATTTTGGACTGCTGCATACCATGCAAACTGAGAGTTTTCAAGGTTGGAGTTTTAGAACAACCTACAAACATCCAATGCTATTTATTAAAACACCAGAGGTCTGGCCAGTCGATGTTATGGCTTGTAAGATTCATACCTAGTTTTGATTGAGGATTAATTTTCCCTCCTACAGCATTCACAGCCCCTTCCAACACTATGATTGCCATTGATGTAGTAGCAACATGAATGTTTTGAGAGCAGCCAAGCACTTCCTGACTGAACCGGAACCCAAGCTTGATGGGTTAAAGGGGCCAAGAACCTGAGACAAGATAGGTCGTGGGCCACAGTGGAGAGCTCAATACTATTAATCTGCTAAATGAGCATGGTATTAAAATGACTGCTAACAACGTATTGCTACAGAACATCTCTCAAACCTCATCAGAGGTTTCTTCTTGCAGTAGATGACAATTAGCACAGAGACCTCTTGTCAACATGCACAGAATAGCAGACTGTGCAGTGCTCATCTTTAAAACAGTATTCATACTACAGTCCTCCTCATCCAAGGCTCGGAGACCACTAAAGAAGAGAGAGAAGAAAGATTGTAAGAGCTAGAGGTAGCCAGTAACACCAGGAAAGCAGTGTTTCCCAGATGCACATACAAACTCACAGCCACTGTGACAACATGCACAAGACCTGATTCTTTGATCATGTGACTTCCTGGTAGTCTGAGCACACACCACAGCACGTCCTGCTCCTGACACTAGCTGGACAACAAAAACTGGATATAATGAGGAAGAAGAAAAGGAAGAAATCTCAAAGTTGGGTGGGAATGGATGGGAAGGTGGAGAATGTTGTAAAAAGAGAAACCGGAGAGGGGTGAATATTTTCAAACTATACTGAATTTTTTTAAAAAAGAGTTCAAACACTTCAGGAGAAAAACAGGGTTCTGCTATTCAGTTAAGAGATTTTCAAAAGCTTTTGAAAAGTGAAAAAGTGTTTGCAACCTTTTCTTATTAGATGAGAGTTTCTGGTGTGGAGTTAAAAAAACAAAACCTTTTTCTTCTAGTCCCTTAGACTCAGTTCCTGAGCCAGGTAGTTAACTGGCAAAGGACAAGTTAGTGAGAAACAAACTATAAAGAAAATGTATTTAATGCTAATTTATTCAGCTTTACTTATAAGCAATCCTTCATAGAAAAAATATGAAAAGGTACAAAGAAGTTAGATCCAGAGGGTTCTACATCTTTTTAAAGGACAATGAAGTACAAAATGATGGAAGCAGAAGGATTGGAGCTTCCAATAATGCTAGACACTGGGCTGGGAGAGGGGGAGCAGCTGGTGGAAGATAAAAGTATTATTTTAGTATTTTAGTATTATTGGTTTTTACAGACTGGTCTTGGTGTCAAAGTTCTGACCCTGGTGATAGTATTGGGTTTTTTGGGTTTTGTTGCTGCTGCTGCTGCTGCTCCTGTTTCTTGTTGGTACAAGAGGGGAAAGGAAAGGGACCAAGATTTTTAGAGGAGAGGGGTGGTCACTGGATCTCTTTGTCCTTTTACTAATGTTGCTACAGGAAACAAATCTCCTTTTACTACTGTCCATTTAAAAGAAAAATAAAGAAATCCCCGTCCCAATTTTAATCAGGCGTGAGGAAAACAGAATATTCTTCTTTTTATTTGCTGCCCTTTGATTAACTTAATCTCAAAATAATCTTTATGCCAAAGTGACCTATTCTGGAATGTCATGTTCTGATCTTTCACTGGGATAATAAAACCTTCTGTGAGCTCAGTAGAAGACCAAAGCCATGTAAGTAAAGACACCCGGATATCACGGTCATATTCATGGAAACAATAAAGTGTGTGAGGTTCTTGGTTTTGAGTCTCAAAAAGCATGAACTGCCAACATAGCTAGTCAGTAATAACAGAAAAGTAAAAAATGGCCTCAGAGTGGTCAATGAACCCCAAAAACCTTTTTCTGAGCCTTAGAGATTCACTAACAAGAGAGAAGTTACCACATAGACACCCTGTTAGGAACTGTCCATACCATAAGGAACAAACCTGAGAAATACTGAAGTGGCCGATTTTGCCTACTCTCTTAGACATGCCAAAAGACTTACAACTTACAGCCTCCCTGGTTCGTGCAGTTTCCACCCACTGGACTTATCTTAACCTTGCTTGTCTCCTTCAGAGACCGCTCAGCTGCTTGCTAAGCTGCCCTTCCCCACCCTGGCTATAAATGCACTGAGCAGCTCTCTACACTGAGGATGCTCATCCTCCGACTGAACCTGTGGTTCCCCACAGCATCAACTCTGCACTCGAGTTGCTGTCATTCTCTCCTTGTCTGTGATTTCTTGGCTCGAATTAATAGCCAAAGTTGTTGCCCTTGCAAACAGTGAAAGTTTAAATTGCTCAAGCCCTTGTCTCTTCCCTTCCCTTATGACATCCCCCCACATCCCTGCCTGGGTGAAATCCTGCTTAGTCCGGCAGCCACCAGCATGCTCCACCACTGTGAACTGAAGTTCCCTGAGAAAGCTTCATCTGAGATGAAGTCTCTTCAGACCAATTGACCAACTGACTAGTTGGAGGAATGGAATGTTCCAGATTGACAGCCAAAACCAGGCTAACATTAGTCCTCTTAATAGCCATCACTTACCAACTGCTTTTTCTTTGTGGCTATTAACATAAAACTTCTGGATTGTATTAGCAGACCATCAGCCTTCCCCTACCACATGACTGAGAATGTCATCAGACAACATCTGAAATCTATAATAAAGTTGTCCCCACTTTGCTGCCATTCACCTACCTGATGTCCCCATCAGTATGTTGGTAAGTGTGTTGATGTCTCATTTTCACTTGGTCTATAGCTATATAAATTTATACATGGGCTGGAGAGACTAAGCCCTTGGAAGTAAGAGCTGGGTTTTACATGGCCACCATCTGATCTATGGTGCAAACCAAACAAGACTTCCAGTCTGTTATCAGTTAGCCAATCTTTTGAGGTCATTATTTTACCCTATTTGAACATATTTGCAATGCCAACTTTAAAAGCATTCCATTAGAGAGCCAAAGGGAGAAAACTGCAGCCAGTTGCAGCCATGCTTCAGATGGAGATTGAGAATTGAACAGGGTGAGTCAGTTGCAACGAGAGCACAGGAGGTGGGGAGTCCCACAGATGCAGCTGCTGTATGATCTCACGGTGACATCTACAGTCTACTGGGAGAGACCAGCTTGCAGAAGGTCTACGACCCACTGGGCCACTTTACTCTTGCAGCACATAGATAGATAGCCTCAATTGGCAACAAATGGCACATTTGTCTCCCTAAACCAATCACAAGAACAATTTGGTGTCATCTGCCAACTCATTAGGTTACCAGGAAATTAGACTTCAGTCATTCTATGAGGTGTCTCTGCACAACCTCATATCCCAGTGTGGGAGAAGGTTTCCAGGAACCTTACAAGGGGTAGGATGTCTTTGAAAGTACTCCCCATGGTTCAATTCACAAAGACCCCCTCTATTCTGCCCAGGGTTCACAGTATACACAGATGAGCAACTGAGGACACCTGCCAGCTGAGCAAATATCCATTTGCCCTAAGTCTTGACTTACATTTCCATAGAACAATTACCTGGTCCTCACTGTGGAGAGAAAATGAGGAAAGAGAAGGGCCACATCCAACACAGAGCAGAACTGGGGCCTTCTCTTTCCATTTTTCTCTTCACAAAACCTAAGCCTCCCTTTACCGTGCACTTATTTCTGCTTCTGGTTCAGGGCATGCTCTGCCAGGTGTACAAGAAAAAAAAAGCTACACTCTTAGGGTCCTCATATGTGTGGGTACAGAAAAGGCAGTTTAAAGCTCTACTGTGTCCTGAAGCTTCACACATGAGCTATGGGCAATGAGGAGCCAAGAGAAACCACCTTAAAAGAAATAGTAGGTTCGGCATTTGCCATGCGAGTGTGAAGACCTGAGTCCAGAGTCCCAGTATCCACGAAAAAAAGCTCAGTATGGTGACAGTACCCACAATCCCTTCCCTGGGGAGGTGGAGACAAGAGGAACCTTGGGGCTCAATGACCACTGGTTCACTAAGTGATTCCATGAGCTCCAGCTTCAGTGAAAGACTCTGATTCAAAAAAATAAGGAGACCTCTGGCCTCCACGCACATGGCGTACATAAATGCACATGAACACATACAAGCAGGAACAGCCAAGGAATAAAGATGGGAGGTGTGAATAACTAAGGAAACACGTCTGTACTCACTTCTGTGTACAGTGTGGTCAGTGTTGCACTGTGACAACCCCCCCCCCACACACACACACATAGAAAATGGGGGTCTTCCACTGAGCCAGACATTGCAGTCGATCACCAGGGCACTACCAGCAGGCACAAGAAAGCTATTCAGGAAAAGATGTGTTTATCGAAGCTGGTATCTGTTCTTCCTCCTCTGACATCACTAACACAGCATGTTCTTTGACATACAAGTTGTTGTACAGACCCAGGGAAAAAATGAAGATGGGGTGTGTGGGGAGAGAAAGGATGAAGAAGTGGGGCTCTGCAACCACATGAACTTCATCTCCCTCCACACCCGACACTTCTCTACAAAGACAGTTTCAGCAGTTACATAAATGAGGCAATTAGAAGTTTCGGGCATCGACCTACCACCCCCAGATGCCTGCAGTGATGAGATCAATATCACTAGGCTACTGAATTATACTCTTCTAGCTCTTCTGTATGGCTTTGTTCTTATGGTGTGAGTGCGTGCGTGCGTGTGTGTGTGTGTGTGTGTGTGTGTGTGTGTGTGTGTGTAAATGCCTGTGTGTGTACATTTGTATGCATATGTATGTAGATGCCAGAAGTAGTTTTCTGTTGGCGTTCCTCAGACACTGACCACCTTAGGTTTTGGGGGGGGAGGGGCTTTGTTTTTGTTTATTTTATTTTTTTTTTTATGTAAGGATGTTTTGCTTGTATTTATATATGTGTATTCATATATATTTCTGTGTATATTCCTGGTGTCTGAAGAGCTCAGAAGGCATCAGATCAGGTTTAGTCCATTATCATCATATCGGAAAGCATGGTAGCATGCAGGCAAACTTGGAGCTGGAGTGTAGCTGAGAGTTCTACATCTGCATCCACAGGCAGCAGGAAGAGCTAGTGAGCTACTAGGCCTGGCTTGAGCTTCTGAAACATCAAAGCTCACCCCCAGTGATGCACTTTCTCCAACAAGGCCACACCTACTCCAACAAGACCACATCTCCAGTAGAACCACTCCTTATGGGCTCATGGGGACTATTTTCATTCAGACTATCACATGCCCATGACATCTGCCATACATCCAAGTCTCCATCAGAATTTCAATAAATGAACAGCAAATAGACCCTCCTTTTGTGACATGGAAACAGAGATGATAATTTATGCTCAATACAAATACACTCGCCAAGCTCCTTTTATGTCTGCTGAAAATTGACCAAGAAAATAGAAAAACTGTGTGCTTACAAAAGACAGTGTGTCAGATTTCCACTTTGAACTCCAAGGAGATGTGCTGTATGAGAAAACTGAGAGTAGATTCTCTCAATGGGCTCAACACCAGCCTCCAGAGAAGGTAAGTCACAGCTGATGTGCATATTATTTACCAGAAGTATGAAAGAAAAAAGTAAAATAATCAGAAGAGAAAACACGTCATTCAGCTACTGAGCTCGAAAACCACAGCTACCCCTGTGAGCATAGCACCCAGGGGTGTCCCACTCTCCACAAGCTCTTCCCTTTCTCCTCATCCACAGACTTGGTGATCGGGCAGGATATTGGCATGGTAGCTACAACACAGACTTCATAAGACAGTACTCAGCCATAAAGAAGAATAAAATGGCATCATTTTCAGGAAGACAAGAGGGTCTTGAGTAACTAAGGCTGTTTCTCTCTCATGTAAAACACTAGGTTGGCAGACACTGTGCTCCATGATCATGAGTGGGCCAGACTTTCCACCACCATATCTCCACCATCATCCTCAACGTCAGGCTTCCATCTCCTGTCCTAGGACGGCTGCCTTGACTCCTGTGGTCATAGCTGCTTTCCAGTCTGCAGAAGCAGGAGGGAAGGGTCTAAAGTATGCTTTCTTCTTTGAAGATGTGATGGAAGAATTTCCCTTAACTGTTCCTTTCAAATACAACCAGTGTTTTCATCTGGGACAAAAGACTCTTAAAAGATTGGAAGATTTTCTTCCAGGGAGCTACACATGCAGTTCAAGTTTCTGAGTTCTACCAATGAGGGAAGAAGTGTTCAGTGTTCTAAGGGACAGTCAATGGTCCTTGCCATAATACATCAACCACTTAGTCCTGTGTGGCACTGAAGATGCTCAAACTTGTTTAGAGGTAAGCAACCTCATCACTGTGGATTTGTGAGATGCTCAATCTCAGCACTTAATTGTCTGCATAAAGCGTTTGTACTACAAGCAGAGTGGAGAAAAGCTGGGGTGTTGGGGCCAGTGTGTATAGGAAATGGTGTAACATCATCCATGTATGGAGATAGAAAAGTATTCTCATTCTATAGATTATTAGAAAACAGCTTAACACTGTTAAATCAAGTGTGCTTTAAACAGTTGACTGAAGGTTGTTGTCGCTGCTACTGCTGCTGCTGCTGCTGCTGCTGCTGCTGTTACTGCAAATTCCACAATATTATCATACATGTTTACTGTTGTAGTGTTCACTATAGTCATATTATAGAATTACCTTAGTATATGCATCGTACACAAACAATGAAGTCTTACTCAGACCTCTTATTAAGAAGCATGAAATTGGAGCTGGAGAGGTAGCTCAGTGGTTAAGAGCACTGACTGCTCTTCCAGAGGCCCTGAGTTCAATTCCCAGCAACCACATGGTAGCTCACAACCACCTGTAATGGGATCTGATGGCCTCTGCTGGCATGTCTGAAAGACAGTGACAGTGCCCTCACATATATAAAGTAAATAAATCTTTTTAGAAAATTTTAAAAAGAAGCATGATATTACATCATTTGTAGGAAAGGATATGGATCATGGCATTGAGCAAAAGAAGCAAAATTCAGAAAGACATTTATCTGTAGAGGAATCTTAATCCAGCAATATAGCTGCTCTGGCAAGGGACCACCTCCAAAGACCTTCTAGGTCTATATGATCTGGCCAGATAGCAAACATACCCTGGATTACAATATGATTTGGCTGGAACATGGACACATTATTAATATATTCTTTTAATCCCTAACAGTGAAAGTAAGGTTGGTTTGTAGAAGGAAGCAGCCATGTTTGAAAGTGATGTCTATCGGAATGGATATGGCCCTCATGCCTCACTGGACAATGACAGAAGGACCGGAGCCATTACAAGGTCCCCTTTAACTACTGGAGGTCAGGCCTTTATCCCCGCCTTGGCAAGATTAGAATCGCCACAGCCCTTCTATACTTGAAGAAGGGAGGAGATATCAGAGGCAGCCCTGTTTATACACTGAAGGCCTAAAATCAGCCATAAGCCTAAAATCAGCAATAGGCCTGACATACATGTGCTTGCTAACACAAAGTCTTGGATCTCTGTGGAAAAACACTGAAACAGATGGTTATAAGCTATTGTAAACAGGCAGCTTTTGTGGAAATTTAGCAGCCTGAGTAGTCATAGACCTTGTAAATAGGCAGCCTTGGCGGATAGTACCAACTTAGATAAGGACAAGTGAATCATAGACAGAGTCATAGTGACCTGTCCCCTGAACCTTTACCCAGCTGATACCCTGTTCTGAAAGATATCTGTACTCCCCCTAAACACCTATGCTCCTGTGTCATCCCCTTTCCCACATCCTGCATTTTTGTGTTTATAACCCCTGTGTTAAAAAGTAAAAATTATGATTTGATAATTAAAAAAAAGAAAGAAAGTGATCTCTAGGGGCTGGAGAGATGGCTCAGTAGTTAAGAGCACTGGCTGATCTTCCAGACATCCTAAGTTCAATTCCCAGCAGCCTCATGATAGCTCACAACCATCTATAATGAAATCTGATGCCCTGTTCTGACACACAGGTATATACGCACATGGAGCACTCATATGTTAAATAAACAAATAAATAAATCTTTAAAAAAAAAAGAAAGAAAGTGACTTCTAATTGAGGAGCAAATAAAGTGATGAATTAGAGAAAGATTTAACAGAATGAGTCAGAGATAGGATAGACCCAACTCCCATGAGAACAGCACAGAAAAGAGAAGCTACTTAAAAGCATTGGGGGCAGGGAGGGAGTTTTACCACACAGTTTTACAGAGAGAGATTGAAGAGAGAACAGGCTAGATATGGATGAAGACAGAAGGGGCCAGAGAATGAGAAGGATCCAGAAGATTAGAACAGATTGCCAGAGACCAAGCAGAGCACTTCAGTCAGAAGCCTAAAGAAACCAGGTTGAATCAGTCAGCTTAGAAAATTAGATTGTACAGAGACTAGAAGCATCCTGGCCTGGGCCTAGGGATAGTTAGAATAGAGAAAGAAACACACAGAGCTCAGTCCAAGACATGTATTCACACAGCTTTGGTATGGTTCTCATCTCATCACTTCATCTGAGAAAATAAAAGTGATATTTACAGATATTTGATGTTTTCTGTCCCACAAAGAATATAGGTTTTTATTTAATATGTGGTGAATTGCTGAGGACATAGCAGACAATAAAACTCTTGCCTCCCAAGCATGAGGACCTGAGTTCAGATCCTTAACAAGCACATTGTTGCACTTGCTTGTAAACACAGAACTGTAAGATGAGGCTGGAGACAGAAAGATCCCCAGAACCTTGTGGTCAGTAGGCTGGTCTGTGTGGTAAAGTCCAAGACCACTGAGAGACCCTGTCTCAAGCAAAACATGGAGGATGACTGAGGACCTACACCCAAGACCGTCATCTCACCTTCACATGCATGCCATTCATGTGAACACCACAGTTGTAACTATACAGATATATACCAAAGTGGGGGATAAAAGTGAAAAGGGAACAATTTTGGAGAAGGTAGGATACCAGCAAACATTGGGGGGGAAAGTAATAGGAAATGAACATAATCAAAATACATAATATACATGCATACAATATTATAATGAAACACTAATTGGTTCAGTCAAATACACCTTTTTAAAAAAAACTTCTAAAAATAAATAATTCTGCAATGTTAAATTTCATTATTGTGCTACAAAATACATATTAAAAAAACATTAAATTTCATTTGCCAAACCAGACAAACTACATTAGCAGGAATTATGAGGGTTAGTTCTAATAAGAAAATCAGAGCTCTGCTCTTAGAAAGTAAATCCTCACACTAAGAAAAAGTAAGACACTTCAGAGTCCCAGGTGTGTGCGTGTATGGGTGTGTAGATGTATGGGTATACATGTGTGTGCATCTATGCACGTGTGTGTGTGTGTGTGTGTGTGTGTGTGTGTACATCTGTGTGTTTGTTTTATCCACAAAGGTACTAGATACAAAATATTTTAATGACAAGAAAAAATCTTGAGAGAAAAAAAATGCTCTATCTGCTAGTTATATTCTACCAAGAATTAGCAAGATGTGTAAATGAAGCAGCTTTTGCTTACCATTTATATAACCTTGAAGAGGGTCCCTGTGAGTTTTCCTAATCGTGTTTCCTGAGCCTTGAAATCCTCTGCTCCTCTAGGAGGGAGTGTTAACAGCCCAGGCCTCATGAAGGTCCCCTGCGGTTCATCACAGCTGCTCTGGTTCAAGATGGTGACAACTATGCCCAACCTGAAGGAAGCAACTACACAAACCCATCCCTCCTCTCCTCCACATCTCGCCTGCTTTGAGTCTCTCCCCGTTGTCTGGAACAAATCGGCTAGCTCTGTTAGCACTCTGGGTACAGCTCCTCGGAGTCAGCTAAGCTGAGCACCATTCGTTCATCTTTCCTTCTTCCAAAACCTGTTGTAATTTCCTACTTCCTGTTGGATTGTTTTACTTAGCAATTATCTATGCTTTGTTACTTATCTATTTTTAGATAGATAGATAGATAGATAGATAGATAGATAGATAGATAGAAGAAAGAGAGATCAAAACCACTTACCATCAGTCTCTCGATTTCAACTAAATGCTGCCTAGAACCTGGGTACCATGCACACATTCAAGGTTGCCCTTCTGTAAGTTTCACTCTAAGAAGGAAACTGGGAGACAGATGGCAGTAACTATTAATTAAAAGACTCGGCAAAAGGATTCAAATATCTTCCTACTATTACTAAGACATTTGCTTGGCTTTGCTTTTCCATCTATAAAATAACTGAGATTTTTGGTAGCACATGTTGGATATAATGTAGACAGTTTACTAATTGAAATAGTCTTGTAAATTAGGAGGTACATAAGCATGGTTTGAGCTCCCATTTCACAGAGACTTTCCAATGTGAAAAAGGAGCTAGAATAACCCTAGCCCATGCATCTAGGACCTCAGTTATGATAGCCACCAGCATTTCCCAAAGTTCAGGGAGAAAGTCAAAGGAGGGAGTGGCTGGGGGTGGACGTGGAGTGGAAGGAGAGTTCAACCTAGCTTGCTATTTCAATCATCTAGAATAAGATTCATGGGGCTAGATTAAATGTTTGTGGCAAATAGACTTCTGAAACGGAGAAAGTTAACATTTTCATTTTTTAATTCACCCATTACCTGATTCTCATTAGTCCTAAAATCACAGCCTACTCTCCAAGCATCAGAATTCAGTTAGTCACATGAATTTTCATAGTGGTAATGTTGGAGCCTTTTATACAGAGATCCAGAGCCAAATATTAGATGGAGCTCAGGGAGGCTTGTGGAAGAGTTGGGGGAAGGATTGAAGGACCCGAAGAGAATGGGGACTCCACAGGAAGACCAACACAGTCAACTAACCTGGACCCTTGGAGGCTCCCAGACACTTAAACACCAACCAAAGAGCCAGTATGGGTAGGGCCTAGGCAATGATGTAACACATACGTAGCCAATGTGCAGCTTGATCTTCAGGCGGGCTCCCCTACAACTAAAGCAGGGGCTGTGGCTGAACCTGTTGCCTGCCTGTGGATCCTGTTCTACTTAACTAGGCTACCTTGTCTGGCCTCAGTGGGAAAGGATGCACCTAGTCCTGAGTGGCTTGATGTCCCAGTGTGTGGCAATACCCAGGGGAGCCTCCTCCTTCTCAGAGAAGGGGAGGGGAGAATGGGGGAGGAGCTTTGTTAGGGAGGGGGGCGGGGAGGCCGCTGGTACTGGCAAGTAAAGTGAAAAAAATAAATTAATTAATAAAAAGAAAAAGAAAAGAGAGAAGAAGGGGGCTGGGCAAGCCAGATGTATGGAGTAAACCAGCCCTGCTTCACAGGAGTGTGGCTTGCTCCAGGAAAACAGTCCAAGGGCCAGTGTGCAAGGTCACTTGCTCAGTGTCCTTCCCAGCAGACAACTGTTACACGATCTCAAGGTGAATGATACTCATTGGAGTCATTACTGCTCAGTCCAATGGAGCAAAGACTGTGCTCTCAAAAACCCATCTGACAACCTGGAGACGAAACAGAGGGAGCAATGGTTTCTTTGCTGTAGCATCATTCACTGACTTCTGACCATCTTGTTCAGTTTTAGAGCAGCCTCAAATCAGGCCCCCTTTAGCAAAGCTCTACTTCTTTACGGCACATTTAAAGGAACTTACAGGCATCCAAAAGGGTCTGAAATTTCCTCCACTTTAGCCACTTCCATTTCCGAGCCTAGGATTTTTTTTCTACATTCTCTAAAGTGTCATTTAACAAAATGTGAGAAAATCATCTCTAAAAAATAATTAATTAATGAGAACTTTCTTTTCTAGAAGTAAATGAAATGAATAACAAGTAGGTTTTTCTTAAAATTAGGTTTTGAATGATTTTAATTTCTTAACAGCAACTACAGAGAAAATGGCCAGTGTTACAATGTGTAATTGATGAGGATGATGAGGATGATGAGGATGATGATGATGATGATGATGAGGATGAGGATGAGGATGAGGATGATGAGGATGATGGGGATGATGAGGATGATGAGGATGAGGAAGAGGAAGAGGATGAGGATGAGGATGAGGATGAGGATGAGGATGAGGATGAGGATGAGGATGAGGATTTATTTGCAATCTTATTCCAGGAGAAGGTTAGCAAGCAATTTACCAGAGTGTGGGCTGAGAATTATGAAATTCCATTTACGCACAAAAGATAAAATGTGTTGCCATGGTCACAACAGGAAAGTTCTGGCTTGTTTGAAATGTATCAAAGCAGTGATTATCTGATAAAAAGGAGGCAACTTCGTTCTATAGTGAATTAATTTTCTGGGAAATTTGTACATGATGAATGAAAATCAGATGTGCCGAGTCATTCTTTATCTAGCCTGCATGCTGAGACCATCTGGGAAAAATACTCAACCTGAGTCCCTTTTCCAGAGACCCTGGTTTGCTTCACGTATGTGACATGTGCTCTGAGAAACGGAGTTTGCGAGGTGATTCTAATGAGCCTCCAGAAGGAAGGTCTTACAGGAGAGGCTGATATATGCTTCTGCTCAAAAATGAAAGCAACAGCGAAGCTTTTTTTTAAAAAAAAAAATTATGTGTGTGTGTGCAAGCATCCGTGCACATGTGTGTGCATGTGCACACATGAGTGCAGGAACTGATCTTGGATTCTCAGCAAAAGCAGCCTGTGCTCTTACCCACTGAGCCACCTCTCAAGCCCCAGAAATAAGGCTTTTAATCATAGGTTTGCAATGCAAAATTTACGAGGGCTTTGTTAGTGGTAATTGTATAGGTGTGTCTATAGAGAAGTGAAACAACATAATAGAGGAAAAAATATAGACAGATGTGGGTCTGGGTTCCGCCCTGCTGTTGGGGTATGGGCACGGCCGCTAGGACAGTGAAACTCGGGGAATTGGGTGCTGCGATTGGGTGCTGGCTTTAGTAAAGCACCGAGCACCACTCTGGGAAATCGCAGTCCAAGATACTTTGGGGGCGGGAACGCGAAGCTGGGGTTCCCAGACTCCTGGAAACCCAGTTACCCCTGATGTGCCTCATGGAGAGGAATCAGGAACAAAGGATCTGGGATCCACAGGCCCACAAAAAGCCTGGCTGGGACCGTTGGGCCACAGGCTGAGGACAGCGCCTGGGGCTGGGGGAAATGATAGCTCCAGTTTAGTTCATCTGGTGTTTGTCCTTAGCTTGTCTGGGAGCACAGAGAGGCCTTCTATGAGAGACTTAGGCTGTCACTCTATAGGCAAAGGCCTGGTGGTTCACGATGAAAGGGATAGTCTTTGGTTCCAAGATGTTTATTCGTTGTTCATTGTGAACCCATTGTGGAAAATGGATGTGGACCAACTTGTCAGGGTGGGCCCGAGATTAAATACCTTTTGCAGGGAGGAATGTCTGGGAAGAGGAGCTTATTGGCTAAACTCCCAGGGCCTCTAGGGACCTCATTAGCATGGGGAGCGTGGCATGTGTTTCCGGCCAGGAATCTAGTAGAGAACAGGGAGGCACCTACTGTCTCACATGTGTACCCGAGTTTATGGGGTCTCAGATCTGTCCTACCTTACCAAGTGTCCTGGCACTGTCCATTGTCCCACAGATAGAGTCTAGAAATAGAACCATTTATTAGAAAAATAAAACCACATGCCATCTTAACATAAAAGTATTGTATTTTATATATAACATAGCATCTGTCAGAATACTAATGAAATAATTGGCATATAAAAGAGTTACAAAAGAAAACATAATCCAAAGGTTTACAAAGATTTCATTCACGTAAACTTCATCAGAATTGCAGTAGTACACAATAAAAATAATTTTTTTTTGTCTCTGGAGGACATTCAGTATTTGGCTATTTAAGTGACTTTTCCCTGGAAAGTCAGGCTGTGGCAGGTAACACACATGGTTCTGTTAACCAGTGGAAGCAACAGATTGGTTACCAGTCAACCATAATTATTTGGCTTCTCTGCAGTTCATGAAGTCAGTCTATGAATCAGATGGCACCAATGTCCCCAGGATGAAGAGAGCAAGGACAAGCTGGGCTTCTACTAAGCTGTGCCTAGCTGAAGTTTTGTAAAATTCTCAAAGAACAGAACACATGGAAGCTAGTTGCAGGAGTTCCAGGATCCTCACCTAGAGGTGAGGGCTGTCCACATCGCTATCCCAGCTGCTACCTCAGTTTTGTCACTGCTCAGTAATGAGGGGCCACCCCTGACATGGACCCACATTTATCCAATTGTTACACATTTGACACATCCTCTCTGATCATAAGACACACACACCAGGACTTGGAGACGTAGTCTGGAGTTGGTTTATGGTTACCTTAAATGCCATGACAAGAGCATTGGAATTTATTCATTAAGAGGGAGAAGAATGTTCACGCAATTTTTTTTTTTTTAGTACACAAGTACTGTTATCAGAGCTTTGTGTGGAAAGACTATTCTGACAGCAGCTAATTCTGACAATTTAATATGGAAAGAGAGAGAGGGCAGGATCAAGGATTAAGTGCTATTTGTATCTGAGTAACACAATGCTGAAAGAGCAGGGAAGGCCACTCATAATTTACAGAAGTGTTTCTGTCAAACTAGATGAGACCTGACATTATTGTTCTATCCTATACCACTGTCTCTAGCTGAAATTGCTACTACAGTGTGAATATAAGTAAAAGTGTATCCTCATGGATATCCCAGGTTCAAGGTCCAGGGCTGCCAGAGCATCAGTGGCTAACCATCATAAATTGTCAGAAACATTAACCCTCAATTATCACTGTAAGGGCAAGCTTTCATTTTGGGTTACTTCAGGGATTTATCTGGGACTTCTCCATCCTCATCTCCACTACTCTAAATACACACACACACACACACACACACACACACACACACACACACGAACAGGTACACACTTCAATACATAAACAAACATATATGTGTGGTCAGGTATATGTGCCCATGTACACAAACATGTGTGCCCATGTACACAAACATGAGTGTACACACTGGCATCTAGAAGGGAATTCTAAACTTTTTTTGTAAAATGTCATAAAGACCTACCTCCTAATTGCTCCATCTTTCCCATCCCCCGTATCCCAGACGGGACTGATATCACGTTGTCTTATTCTGTTTTTAGACTGTTCATTTTGAGCTCAACAATGAACACCAGATTGTAATCACTGCATCAGTGCACAGTGGTTCCCACTGAGCCCAAACTCTTCCCACCAGTCCCAGACTGGCCTTTCCCATGTGCTCCTCCCACTCACAGTCTTGAGATTGACAGGTTTTCCAGGCCTCTGTGAGAACCCACCTCCCCCTCATCTAGTCCCGAGGGACCCACAGGCCAGAGCTTCAGTCTTTATGGAGTTGGGAAGCACACCACATCCCTGAGCGTATGAAAACATGGAAGCATTCCAGACTTCATAATTTAATGTTTTATATGGGGTTCCATTACACAGCCACAACTGCTTGAACCATTAGCTATGGGTGGTTAGCTCAACCTCCAGCCCTCTCCTCTCCCAGGAGGTCTGGGATAAACTCTCTAATCACACCTTGGGCAGGATTTCATTAGAATAAAAGATATTCCTATCAAAACGAATATTCGAAGGGTTTTGTGTCAGGAATTGGAGACAAATGCTAAGTATATACGTACCAAGCTTTCTCTTTCTAATGTTCAATTAGTTCTGGATGATTTTTCTCCGTTATTATGTTTTTAATGTTTACAAATAATACATACACATCTATAAGAACCTGTAATGAACAAATCCTGAGTCTAGATGCAGCAGTACAGTAGTCTTCAGGATTGAGCGGAGGAAATCGCAAACTACCCTGGGCTTTTCCTACTGAGAGGCTTTAATCAGGGACCAGGTTAGCAGATGTGGGACAGCTGAGACAACACCGATGAAAAACAGCAAGAAGCAGCTACATTCCTAGGACTGAGGGGGCAAAAATGAAAAAGAGAAAAATGCAGAAGCATGGAGGGCAGCGGTTAGTTATACTGCTCCTTAGATTATAATTCTAAGGGGAGTACCACTTACAGTTGCTATGAAGGACGCTTGAAGGAAGGTCAGCAGACAAGGGATTCCAGAAAGACAGAGAAGCTGGGAGCTGGGAGCTGGGAGCTGGGAGCTGGGAGCTGGGAGCTGGGAGCTGGGAGCTGGGAGCTGGGAGCTGGGAGCTGCAAGGATGCCAACTAGGAGCAAGAATTGGTGACACACTACCATGCAATAAGACATCAGAGCAGGAGAGAGGCCATGACTGTGCAGACACTGAAATCTCATGTAATGCTGCCCACCACACATGAATTGGGTCTCAGTCAGGGTAACAAGATTGGCCGGTCAGACCATAAGCACAGGTGGATCAGGCCCTAAGTACACCTCTCTGCATTCGGTCTAGGGTCTCCCAGCTTTGGTTTTCAGTTTTAGTATTAAAAATTTTTTAACCAAAAGTAGATATCGATTTGGTTATAAGACTGTGTTTGGATTCATTTTTGGATTCGTTTGGTTTTCTTTGGTTTGTTTTAAAGGCTCATCTCTATCCCAGGCTGACCTAAAACTTACTATGAAGCCAAGGGTGACATTGAACTTCTGATCCTCTTAACCCTGAGCTCCATGTGCTGGGGTGACAAATGTGCCCCGCAAAGCCTGTGGAGCTGGGGATGGAACCCAGGACTTCCTGTATGGCCTTCACTAACTGAACGACACCTCCAGTCCTTGCACCCACAGTTTTAAATATCCTTGTCAGTAATGGTGATATAAAATTATTTCAGGCTATGAAATTAAACATGTCATTTTTGCAACACTGAGTATATTTAGGGAAAATATATCAGTTACTATATTAAAATGTCAGGCACAACTCTATTTCTGATCCCACTCTTAGGTTCATAAGTGGGTGAATTTTTTAACAACAGAACTTAGTTTCCAAGACCATTCTGATTAAAGACTTGGAAGTATGTGAAAATCCATAATAAAGTTACATTCATTCTTTCAAGGGAGCTTCTTTTTCTGACTAAAAACAATGAAAAACAGATGACAAGTGATGTTTACCCAAACTGAAGAAAGGGAGACGCAGACCCTTAGAGCCCTAAGCCTGCTTGGTTTTGCTTTGATTCATCGAATAGACTTCTCAAAACCATTCCAAATCCCATGCCTTGTTCCATGGAAAATTACCCAATCTTAAAATGACAGATCATGGACCGGGGGATGGCTCAGTAACAAGGATCTGAGTTTGATCCCCAGAACCCATATTTTGAAAACCTTGAAATCCCAGTATTGGGAAGGCAGAGAGACAAGTGGATCCCTGGATCTGGCTGGTTGGCCAGCGTAGAGTACTTGGTGAATTCCAGGCCAGTGAGAAACACTTCAATGATGGGGACACCTCAAGAGCCACACCCAAGGTTGTCCTCTGGCCTCCACATACGTGTGTGTGCACACGTTTGCACACACATATGCATCCACACATGAAGATGCACACACACCAGCTCAACCAACTCATCACAACCTGTGAACCAATACCGAGAATACGTCGTAGTAGTGTCTTATCTCACTGGTATCAAGTGTCTTATCTCACTGGTATCAAGTGACTTGTAGGTGTTTCCAGCTTTTAACAACTGTCTTGAAAGATAAAAGTATCTACAAAGAATGTTCCTTAAGGGTAAGAAAGGTGGCTCAATGAGTACAGGTGATTGTCACCGAGCCTGACATCCTGAGTTCAACTCGCAGAGCTCATATGGTAAAAGGAGAGAATCAAATCTCGCAAAATGTCTTCTGATTCTCTCACACATCACACACAATAAATTGTTTGTTTGTTTGTTTGTTCATTTATTTATTTTTGTAGGGCTTTTTGGTGTTTGTTTATTTGTTTTTGAGACAGAGTTTCTCTGTGTAACAGCCATGGCTATCCTGAAACTTTGTAGGCCAGGCTAGCCTCAAACTCACAGAGATCCTCATTCCCCTGCCTCCCCAGTGCTGGAACTAAAGACGTGCACCACCATGCCTGGCTAATTTTTTTTAAAAGGAATGCTTCTTAAAACAAGTTTATTTGCCTTTAAGAATCCAAAACAAAATTTCAAGGTATTTTACATCTTTGCTGCAATTTATGTGTTGAGCCCTAATGTTTGTGTATGTTTTAAAAAGCCATTAAATGTATTCATACTCTGGTAACTTTAAAAAAACAAAACAGAAAACTAGTCACATAAGACAGGCCTTTTGGGAGCACTCTGAAGTGCTAGCTGTTTAGGAGACTTAGGAAAGAAGATTTCAAGCTCAAGGCTTGCCTAGGCTACTTATCGAAACCCTTTCTCTACACAAAAAAATAAAAAATAGGCTGGGGATAGAGCTTAGGGGCAGAATGGCCGTCCAGCAGGGGTGAGGCCCTGGCTTCAATCCCCAGAACCACAAGACAGAGAAAAGACTTTGTGTGTTGTGAGGGAAGAGGATGAATTAGAGGTAAGAGAGGGGACTGGATTAAATCTAAACATTCCATGTGCATGAATGATTATTATATAAAATATACTAAATTTTGCATGTTACATGGTATGTCACCAATATCCTAAAATTTATGTGTTTGGAGTATATCTTTAAGATTCCAACAATCTCTTGAGTGTTGCCTAGGCTACTTATCGAAACTGCCTTCAGTACTTAATTACAATTTTCATTTTAACCTTCCCACCAGGATCTATAGTCAATAAATTTCTCCTATCCAATTTATCACACAAGATTCTTAATGAATAAAGACCCCGGAGCTTTAAATAAAAACATGTGTTATTGTTAATTGTATACAGAAAAACAATCAAAGAGAGAAACAGGATAGTTTCTCAGTAAGTCTAGTGCCTGCAGAGAAACCAGTGGACCAGCAGAGGAAGACCATGGGTTGGTGCTGCCCATATTTCAAGGTGGGTATCCCTGCCCCCTTAAAGTTCTATAAAGGGCATGCCCAGAGGTGTGTCTCCTCAATGACCCTCAATCCAGTTGACAATGAAGGTTAACTATCACACCTTGTGACATCTGAGCCATCTTATCTGCGTAAATAGCTGTGTGGCGTGGATGGGCTGGCCTATGAGACACTCCTAGAAGGTGACATATGACTGAACAGTCACAATTGTTAGGAACCAGGTGATCCCCTAGTCTGCCCTCAGTGACTTGGAGCTAGCAGGCATGTCATAAGCAGTCACTAAATGCAACACTCATACCCTTTAAAAAGTCCCACATCAGGGCCCTTCCTCTGTCTCTTGCTCTCTGTCTTTCCCTCTCTGTGTGTCTCTCTGTCCCGTTCTCTCTGTGTATTACTCTCTATGTATGTCTCTCTCTGTGGCTCTCTCCATCTCTGTCTGTCTCTCTCTTGTCCCCACTCTGAGTTAGCCTTTTGCTTCCCCTGCCTCAATAAATCTCTGGCATGAGATGTCTTGTGGTGCTCTTAGTGCTCCTTGGCCTCCTGATCCATCCACCAAGATACTTTTCCTTCCTCCAGGAAACCATAACAACAATAGAAGTCACAGTTTCAACATATGGATTGAAGGGGCACCGTGTTTCCAACCAAAATCTCCATCCTTTTGATATTAAAGTCCTTTCACTGTGGTCAACACACTGGTGAAGGTGAGGAACATGGGAGAGCCAAAGGGGTCCACAGGATGTTGTAGCCAACTTACCAGAGAAAAATCAGCACGAAAGTCACAGTCTAGGAAGGAACTAGAAAACACATGTAGACATGAAAAACAGATCAGGGCTGGAAAGAGGGCTCCATGGTAAAGTGTCTGCCACAAAAGCATGAGTGTTAGTGTACAGGTGATTCTACTGGCTCTCAGAAAATGGTAACTACTTCACCTGCTGCTGTCACCGTCACCTGCTGCTATCACCTGCTGGCACTGCCAGGTATGCCAGATGTGAGCTACAGATAAAAAAGGACTGCCAGCCACCCCATCTCTCTCTCTCTCTCTCTCTCTCTCTCTCTCTCTCTCTCTC